>JAYKKM010000071.1:690000-1160000 GCA_035772405.1 Chrysogorgia sp. JL179-B06 | reverse complement strand
TTTATGGGGTGTTCATATGATCCCGGTAACCGGGCTGGCCCTATTAGCGGGGATCTCGTCTCGTAGTTATTTTCTTATAAAAATTTACATCGCGTTCATATGATAAAACGGGCATGCCGCTTACCAAGATGATTTCGGCATCCCTTTGCAAATTCATCTCGGTAAGCTGGCCAGCGCGTCTGCGAGTGTTTATTGAGAAATTTTTCAGCCCGCGCTTACTGAGATCTCGACGCTTGTCCATATAAACGCACCGGAATTTTTAACAGGAATATTAAACTACGCGGTGAGATCTCGCTTACCGGGATATAAACACTCCCTTTCTATATTATTATATGGCTTGGCTTGAGTGGTCTTAAATTATAACGAAGCTTTTCTGCAATATGATTGTTCCTGAGCGGTCTTAACGAAGCTTTTCTGCAATATGATTGTTCCTGAGTGGTCTTAACGAAGCTTTTCTGCAATATGATTGTTCCTGAGCGGTCTTAACGAAGCTTTTCTGCAATATGATTGTTCCTGAGCGGTCTTAACGAAGCTTTTCTGCAATATGATTGGTTCCTGAGCGGTCTTAACGAAGCTTTTCTGCAACGTGATTGGTTCCTGAGCGGTCTTAACGAAGCTTTTCTGCAATATGATTGTTCCTGAGTGGTCTTAACGAAGCTTTTCTGCAATATGATTGTTCCTGAGCGGTCTTAACGAAGCTTTTCTGCAATATGATTGATTCCTGAGCGGTCTTAACGAAGCTTTTCTGCAATATGATTGGTTCCTGAGCGGTCTTAACGAAGCTTTTCTGCAATATGATTGGTTCCTGAGCGGTCTTAACGAAGCTTTTCTGCAATATGATTGGTTCCTGAGCGGTCTTAACGAAGCTTTTCTGCAATATGATTGGTTCCTGAGCGGTCTTAACGAAGCTTTTCTGCAATATGATTGGTTCCTGAGCGGTCTTAACAAAGCTTTTCTGCAATATGATTGTTCCTGAGCGGTCTTAACGAAGCTTTTCTGCAATATGATTGGTTCCTGAGCGGTCTTAACGAAGCTTTTCTGCAATATGATTGGTTCCTGAGCGGTCTTAACGAAGCTTTTCTGCAATATGATTGTTCCTGAGCGGTCTTAACGAAGCTTTTCTGCAATATGATTGGTTCCTGAGCGGTCTTAACGAAGCTTTTCTGCAATATGATTGGTTCCTGAGCGGTCTTAACAAAGCTTTTCTGCAATATGATTGTTCCTGAGCGGTCTTAACGAAGCTTTTCTGCAATATGATTGGTTCCTGAGCGGTCTTAACGAAGCTTTTCTGCAATATGATTGGTTCCTGAGCGGTCTTAACGAAGCTTTTCTGCAATATGATTGTTCCTGAGCGGTCTTAACGAAGCTTTTCTGCAATATGATTGTTCCTGAGCGGTCTTAACGAAGCTTTTCTGCAATATGATTGGTTCCTGAGCGGTCTTAACGAAGCTTTTCTGCAACGTGATTGGTTCCTGAGTGGTCTTAACGAAGCTTTTCTGCAATATGATTGGTTCCTGAGCGGTCTTTACGAAGCTTTTCTGCAATATGATTGGTTCCTGAGCGGTTTTAACGAAGCTTTTCTGCAATATGATTGGTTCCTGAGCGGTCTTAACGAAGCTTTTCTGCAATATGATTGGTTCCTGAGCGGTCTTTACAAACCGGTAAAAACCGGTCATTACACAACCGCTGAAAAGATTTAAAAATTTACAAAAAAATTAAGGAAATGTGAGAAATTTCCTCTTATGGTCGATTTTTACGGCAAAATTATCTTACCCTTGGTCTTTTCACGCAAACCTCGCTCTTTCGTCACTCGATATGTACTGAAAGATCGCGGGCAGGATAATAACGTCTGTGGGGATTTAACATATATTATGTAATCTATGGATTCTCCTGAGAGAAATTGTAATATATCGTATCAGCTGAAAATTTCATCTTCATAGACTTTTTTGCTGTTAAAGTTGACGGAAGTGATGTCATAGTGGGCATCTGTAAAGAGGTTTTCATGTAAACAAATGCTCGCTATGACATCACTTCCGTCAACTTTAACAGCAAAAAAGTCTATGAAGATGAAATTTTCAGCTGACAAGAGATATTATAATTTTTCTCAGGAGAATCCATAGATTACAAACATGTTAAATCCCCACAGACGTTAAATGCACTTTATAGTGTCTATGAAGTGAAAAAATCGCTAGCATTTTTTTGCTCTAACAAACAAAGTAGCACGGCAGGATCGTTCACTGAAAATTACAAGTGAATCTGCTGCATAGTCTTCGAGCTATCAACCTCTCAAAGTTTGTCCATTGGTATAGTTTAACGTTACAAAATAAGGAAAGACTGGGATTGAATATATGTGGTATATGACGTATGCAGGAATGTTCAAATCCATTGTTCTTATGCATAGTAAGTACACCTGCATACATGTACGTCACAAGACAATGAACCGCGCGTTTCAGATTTCACCAAAAACATTTAGCCATGCCAAACTTTGAGAGTTGATAGCTCAATGACTGCAGCACATTTACTTGAAATTTTCAGTGTACGCTCTTGCCATGCTACTTTGTCCGCTAAAGGGAAAAAAAGCTAGCGAATATCGTTACATGCTCGTTATATGCTCGTTATCTGCTCGTTAGGACAATGTATGTGCTCTTCATATGAAACCTTCCATATATGGAATACGTACGGGAAGTCTCTATCGGGTTTTCGCGTTTGGGTGAGGAGAGAGGGCGGGGACTGGGAGAGAGACGGACTTGATTCACCTGCAGCATTTCGAATCTAATTAACATAATTTATTCACTTTTGCGCGAAAGATGATTGACATCAATATGGGCACGGCACTTCTTGAAGTAAACACCGTAAAGTCTCCATTTAATCATGGACTGGAACGAACAAACACCAGAAAAAGTATTAAAATACTTGTATAAAATTACAGCTTGGCCACGCCTCAAAAAACCTGTCGGTAAAATTTGGCGCGCTGCAGGTGAGCCAAATCTGTCTCGCTCCCACTCCCCTTCCTCTTTCCCTGTCCCCGCCCTCTCTCCTCGCCCAACGCGAAAACTCTTTGAGAGACGGACTTGAACCAAGTCTGGGTCAATAAGTGTTTATTATACAACATAGCCATTAAAACGTCAAATTCTTTCTATATGCAAAACATCTCCCAATTGTCTTGTTTTTCTCGTGCCAACAAGCGAACCTTTTTAAAGAAGAGTGCTGCGTAGACAGTGTTTTGAATATATAGCAAAGTGAAAAGGTGGTAAACTGCCAAGAATTTAGTGACGAGATACTCACGTTTCGAGCGGAGCCCTTCATCAGAGTAAGACCACTTAGACCGAACAGGTGCAGGTAATAAAAAATTCTGCTTCCTTGATATATTTTCATACAACGTGTATTTTGTTCTCTTCGCTGCACTTTTTAATATATTATTATACTTATTGGATTCCTCTGAGCCCAATAAGCCAGTTCGTAATGTCGACTGCGCATCAGAATGACGCGTTCTGCGTCGGGATAAAACTTATTTCAATTCATAACATCAGGCTGGGGAATTCAGTATAACGAATTTGCAAGTGTAAATAGAAATGCAAATGTATATTGTGGTTTTAGCCTGATGTTATGAATTGAAATAAGTTTTATCCCGACGCAGAACACGTCATTTTGATACGCAGTCGACATTACGAACTGGCTTGTTTCATGCAACTATATATTGGTTTACGTAAATGTTTCCGGATTCATCATAAACCGAGTATTCGGATTGGTAAGCTGTTTACACTCGGGAGTATTCGGATTCACATCGTTTACACACCCGATGAAATCCGGAAACATTTATGCGGGAACGGTTACCAAGCATTTCGCGAAAAGACAACTCCAAAATGCCGCCCAAAAAGAAGGCTAGAAAGGATGTTACAGATAGTGTTTATGAAGTATAACTACTTCTTGGAGTAGTTCGTGCATCATATGTGCCTGCAACAAAATCAGACAACCAACTACCGACAACAGTGCAATAACAACAACATCCGCCATTTTGTCTGCACCGCAAACTCGTGTGATCGCGGGCGGAAAAATATTCGGATTCATTGGAATATTTACACTACAAAAGATTCCGGATTCAAAGTATCCAGATACAAAATTTCAACTTTAGATTCCCGATTCAAAATCTCCGGAGACGCGACCAAACCGGGACGTTTTATTTCGTTAAAACGTTTTTAAAACGTTCCGGATTCGTGACGAATCCGGAAACTTTTGCTCTAGTGTCAACGCAGTCTAATTAACCATGCTCGCAGACAGCTGACTTTTCGAAAGAGCTTATCCAACAGCTCTCAACACCCGCGTACATGAAACCAAACATTTGACGTTTTAGAATGACTGTTATTAAGTGTCATGAACTGCGAGAAAACCTTTACCAGTGGTTTATTCCAGTGAAAAATCCTTAAATTCCCTTCGCAAGCTGTTGTATATTTGTTTATGTTTTAAAATGAACTCTTTTTAAATGTTAAACTTATGCAACTATAAATTGAATGAAATTAAACATCTTAATTGTTAAACTAACGCTGTCGTGACGACGCTCAAACAAACACATCAAAAGACGACGTAACAGATGTCCATGATATCATACAGCATAACAGCACCTATTAAAAGGTACTACAGAGCCGTTTCGTCGCATCACGAGATGTCTTTTCTTGCTGTGTTGCTTCTCGTTTTCCTGAAAGAAATTCCTTGCACAAGTCAGCAGGTAAGTGAAGTTGTGTAGGATTTTTTCTAATGTATAAACATGTATATATTTGTTCGTTTTCTCGTCTACAAGGACAAGCTGCTAAGTGACTTTTTAAAGGCGATAAATTTTAGCAAAGGTAGAGAGATGAAGGCGAATAACTCTGCCAGAGATAGAATGTTAAAGGCGATAGATTTTGCCAAAGCTAGAGAGATGAAGCCGAATAACTCTGTTAAAGGCGATAGATTTTGCCAAAGCTAGAGAGATAAAGGCGGATAATTACATGATAAGGGACGGGTAATGATCAGAAAAGGATGCCGAATATCAAAAATATAAACACGAAAAAGTGTATAAAGCGTGCGCGTACGGTTTTGGCACGCTTACTGCTCGCTACAAAAGGGAAAAGTTTTAAATAAATACTCACCAAATTATATTTTCATAATCAGCAATTATTTGTCTTCCTTGACGTAAAATTTGAGATATATACATAGCAATAAAATTCGGTGCGCAATGGCCAATCTTCTAAAACATATCTCCTCATCATTCAGTGTAACCTTATGAAGGCAAATAGATTTGATGAAACACCAAGGTCTGATATTACCCCCGCGTTCATGACGAAGCGGGTGAGCTTAATAAGAGGATTATTATATGGCATTTTTGGCGGAAGTTTATCTATAATGTTTGTGACAAGATAAACATGAACAGCAGGCGGAATAAGAACAACGAAAAAAGACGAATAAAGCGCTAAACGGCGGTAGGCTGAAGAAGAAGAAGAGGAAATGAACTTTAAACTGGCAGGGTTCTATCTAGGATTTTTCGTGTGGGGCAGAAGCAAGGACGTAGCCACTAGCCAGGATTCGGAAAGGGGGAACGATCGCCAAAGGCGCGAGCATCTAGGGGGGTCCGGGAAAATTTTGAAATCTAGAGTCTCTGAAATGCCATTTTCTGCATTTTGGGGGAAGATTTTACACAATTCTGAAGGTTTGGAAAAGTCCTAAAAAACACTAAAAAACAACACTTTCCAAAATTTAAAAAAAATTTATAATATATTTCATATTGAATCAGTTAAAGGTGCCGTCCAGTCCGTTCTGCGCATGTGATATTTCAAACGTGCGGGACCCCATATGTCAACAAACTTCAACGGAATAGATTTGCGACAGTTCGAAAGCGAGTATTCGTCAAAGGTGGCGAAGGCGCGAGTGGTAGTTAAATATGTTATCCACATTTACGAACAGAACAGTTTGGGCGGAAAAGCTCAAGCGTGGAAAACAAATCCGCAATAATGTTTATATAATGCAATGTAAACAAACGATGTAAACAGAAACGTGGACATGCGCAGAACGGACTGGACGGCACCTTTAAGTTGAATTAAGTTACATGCACGCGATACACCACCATGGCACTACTTCATGTTCCTTGTCATATAGTGTCTTGAAAATTATCACAACTTTTTTTTGGGGGGGCAGGAAGCTTCCACACCTCAAACCCCCTAGATAGAACCCTGACTGGGTGATATTTATCAGGAATTATTTATTTGTGCTTATGTTTATTTCGCTCGCGCGAACCAGGCTAATAACGACCATTTTCTATTTTATCTTGTAGCCGAATGAGGAGATCTGCCATGACGTTTCTCTGTGTGACGGTATGATCTCATCAAATTTATTTTATTTTATTCCTATAACATAAGCCCCACTTGCGCACTACACTCGACTTTTGCTACGACGTGGATAAAAATAGGTACACAATGCGTACATGCGTCTGCCGTTGAAGTGAAAAATGGATGAAGATAATGACCGTAGAGTATAACGATGGATCAGCGGTGGCGGAGGGAGCAATGGGGCTGATCACCCTACCCCGTCTTGTTTTGCGTTACAAACTTTCTGATCAAAAACCTAATTAGATTCTTTAAAAATTCTCTAAATTTACGGCAATATTCTAGCATTGTTAGTCTTTTAGAAATATCAAAAGAAACAATTTCATATAAATTACCTTACATGAGCTTGGATTACCTGTGGATTTGTCGGGTCGATAACATAGCGCTCTGCTACGCAGACGCAAAAATGGTACTCGTATCAATTCTGTCCATTTTCGGACAATCTATTAACAAGGTTACTTGTATTTGGCGCGCTGCAAGTTTGAAAACTCCGGAAGAAAGCTATGCTTCTTAGAGCCGCAAAATCCAACCAGCGGTTACACGCTGTATGACGTCATCTACTCCACACAAACAAATATTAATATTTATTCAGGATACCCACATCACCATGATAGTGTTTTTCAGTGGGCTCCTATAACATAAGATAAAATACAATAAGATAAAACACAATCAGTGCAATTAATACCATGCACATACAATGCAATGCAATGTACGATGTCGAAATTCCGCAAACTTTTAAAACCGTCTGTGTAAAATGTCATCTGTGTCGTCCCTTGTCGAGTCTTCTTGTTAAAATGTGCTGTTAGTTTATATTTTAGGGTCCCTGTAATGGTGTAATAAGCTCTGTGGAGATTCCCTGCTACTCAATGCGGCAAAGATTGTAAATAAATACAGTGCAGTGCAGTACAGCGCAGCACAGCACAGCACAGCGCAGCGCAACACAGCACAATTACACAATAGTATTGAGTAACGTTTTGAATTTATGTAGAGAGTCGGTGATTTTGAAACACACCAAACCTATTAATTTACCTCGCTCACAGTGTAAAATTATTTTTCTGCGCATAGTTTCTTTCGTAAATATGTCTTCAAACTCTGAATCAAGTTCTGATATGTGTGGAGTAGATGACGACACAAGAGACTCATCGTGTACGTTGTGTAGGCCAGTTAAACTAACGATTTAGTAGGAAAAAACTCGAAAATGAGGACATGGGTCTTAAGCGGGCTTTCCATTTAGTGCTTTTTATCGCGCGATCGACTTTATTCTGTCGCTTTTTTGGAATTATGGACTTTAAGATTTACGACGCGACTAACCTCGACGACGCAGCCTTCAAAATAAATAATTCTTCAAGCGAAACAAAGAGAATGAATAATTTGTAGTCCCAAGAGTATTCTCAACACCTTCCTCGTTCTGTTTACAACGCAACTCTGAGCATTTTCACGTCTTCAGAACGACGTGAACTCGCTGAGAGATGAGAGCTGTTCCTTAATGTTGACTTCAGCTCAAGCACTACAATCGTTTTAGCAGAACTGGAGCGTTTTGGAGGTCATAAAACAAGCTTCAAACATCAAATACGGTAGTTAATTTACGATGGCTTCTTTCAAATGCTTAAATTCACACTGCTTGTTAACGTTTTGAGGGCCCAAGGGTGTTCGGACGTATTCCGTTGCTAAACAACCGGTTGCTAACTAAGGACAGGTCATTTAGTGCCCAATATACTTCATGAGTAGACAATAAATTCAAGGTATAACCAAGATATGACGTCACAATGACGTCATCAACAAACACAAAAACTCTATAATTTTCTTCATTTTTGACAGTACGCTATATTTTTTGGTGTCATATAAACCTAAATTACTTCCTACAAAAAAGTACGTATGGATTCATTGATAAATTAAATAAAAACGAAGTTATGAAAATTTAATTGTGTTTATTGACCTTAAAAATCCGATATCTCGGCTAATTTTTAAAAATTCTTAAAATCCGTACGTACTTTTATGAAGGTAACCGTTCAGATTCTAATCACATGAAACAAATTAATTTTTGACGTCATCATATGACATTACCAAACGAAAGAGTTTTGTCCACATATACCACATACACACTGTCTTCATGGATTCTTAAAACTGTGAAATTCTATGGCAAATTTTGTTAATTCTAAGCTTCCTTAGCAACGGATATAAGGTCTGCAAATCGAAATACGTCCGAACACCCTTAAGGGAAATCCGCCTTTACTAAGTCTTTCGTTATTTCTCCTCATCGTCATGTTTAGTCAAACCAAGCGATTCCCTGATATTTTCTCGTAACGGAAGTGTGCTGGTATTGAAAGTCATCCGAGAAGGTAAAGAATGCCCTTTTCGGAACAATACGAACATTACGGATGGTGCCCGAGTCCTGAAAAATCCTCAAAAGATGGAGATTTTTTGTAACAACAACATCATCATTCAAGGAACCGTCAACATCACAGGAAACTATACTGTTGTTTTCAAAAGCCGCTGGGGAAATATCACTGTCAATTCTTCCGAACCTGTGAAGATTCAACGAAATACGTCAGTCTACGAACCGCGGTGTTTAACCTGCTTCGAACAGTATGGTAAGAATAAGTAGAGGTAATCATATGATAGCGAGTACAATTATGGATTTAAACTACTAGTGATATTTGAAAATTGTGCTAAAATCAGACTTACCAAGTCTCGCAGTTTTGCAGTGACGATTTTGACTGCATTCTCAGTCTTAGATTCTCAATCCGGAATGAAACTCAATCCGGAATAAGAACCGGAATGAACTCAATCCAGATTGAGCTGCATCTCATTCCAGATTCATGTAAACACCTAAAGGGATTTTAACAGAACCGGTATGAGTTAAATCAGGAATGAAACTCAATCCGGAATGAGAACCGGAATGAACTCAATCCAGATTGAGCTGCATCTCATTGCGGATTCATGTAAACACCTAAAGGGATTTTAACAGAACCAGTATGAGTTCAATCAGGAATGAAACTCAATCCGGATTCATGTAAACAGCTCCTAAGCCTGCATGGTTGGCAAGTTTGCATGGTTGGCAAGTGCACAAGATATTCATGTGGTTAACGTTGATCCAACATAATGTGCAGTGTTTTGGTTCAGCATATGTTGATGGTATATTTATGTAGTTACAACTCTATTAAAAAGAAGATATTCGTTATTTAGCATCCTGTCAGCAATTCCTTTGTAAAAGTAGAGGTGCACATGCAGCTATTGAACTCGAAGCATCGAATGGTAAAATCTTGATCGGTAAGACATTCAAATTTTTAACATCGGCATCAAAATGGTACGATCTCATTGTGATGTCATTTTATTTTTATTTTTTGTCTTTTAGTGAGTCAGATTATCGCCAACGGTTCAGGTAATAATAACAATAATAATATCTATATTTAATATATAAGAAAACCTATTTTAAAACCAATTAGGGCATATAGTAATAAAAGAATAAAAACTTGTAAAAACTCATTATTAAGCATAAAATTAAATACGGTAGAATGGGCAAAGGAAAAAGCATTACTCGAACGCAATATGGTACAAAATTACATGGCAGAAAGGAACAGTACTGGAAAAACAGGGAAAGAAGCTTATTTGGGACTTTGAGTACCGTATGAGAAAGACCACCACCGCCAGAAGAACTGATTTGACATTGGAGGACATAGAGGAACGTAAGATATGGTTAGTGGACATGGCATGTCCGTCAGAGTCAAACATCGAGGAGAAGCTAAGGGGAAAACGAACTAAGTATCAGCAATTGGCGTTTGAAATTCGAGAAAGGAGACAGGATGTTTAGGAGGAGGAATGAAGAAGTTAGAAGAGCAAATGGCCAAGCTGATCCCAGAGGAACTGCGGAGATTGAGAACAACAAGAGAGATGCAGAAAATTGTCGATGTCGTTGACGATGATGACGTTGATGACGATGCGACGATAATGAAGATGACGACCATGTTGATGACGATCATGTTGATGACGATCATGTTGATGACGTTGACGATGATGACGTTAAGTACGCCTTGTTTATTTTTAGTACCGTGGAACAGCAGCGTTACGACTTGTCAAGACACATCTGCCGGCACGATTCGTTTATCCGCAGACCAGGTTTGTGAGATGTTTAACGAGAATATGTTTATGAAGAAGAATTTTTACATTTACAGAAGCCGAGAATTTGCGACGTTTCTGATTGGTCGCTTGAAATTCCCGCGCTTTTTAGAGAAATGTAACACGTGCGACATGGCAGCCAATCAGAAGCGGCATGGTGTAATCTATGTTATAATCCGCTTTCCGGCTCCTTGTAAATCGCTGGCTCACCTTGTTTTAGGTTGAAATTAGTGGGAATGGTAGCGTAATGGCTATCGGTGGTGACCAAGTTTCTACCAATTGTAGTGGTGGTAATGGTGGTGTGATTGATATCACAACAAAGACTTTGCATCTAGACATCAACGTGACTTCTGTAAAAGGAGGGAATGGAGCATGCCCAGGAAGCAACGGATTCATCTTTATCAAAATACATAACGGCAAGGCAGGTTTGTGCTTTGGGTGTGCAGGTGGCATAGTGATTGTGCAGGTATTTTTCACCGCTGCAACCCTGTTTGGATTTGCTTTTCTTTAATGCTGTTTATGCAAGAGAACGATGAGTGTTTTCATTCGGAACGAATATACCAACAGGTGTAAACGACTTGTAGCTCAACAAGTACTTGTGAACACATGGCACGACTCGTCGCGGGTTTAAATACCATAATTAACCTTGCCCTGCCATCTAAGTTCTGATGGCTTAATGGTTAGAGCAGATCTGTCTAGCATTCAGATGGTTGCGGGTTCGAGTTCTGTCTGGAGCTCAGAGTTTTTCTGACTATTGACAACTTAACACATCGTGACTAACAATAATGTCTTTCTTTCTCCCAATTTAGACGATGTAGTCAAGCGATTTAGCACGAATCAACCTGTTTACCCATTAAATGTGCAACGTTGGAAAGGTACTGTGAAATACAATTTTACGAGGACAACTGTCCCCGGGAAAAATTGTCTTTTAATCCAGTAACTGAGAATGCAATGTGATTCTTTTACGCTTTTCGAAAGTCTCCCAATATCCTGCGTGTTTGGATCACAGTATCGTGCAAGGAAAACCATTTGATATTCTTTCAGGAACACTTGTGCGTCAATTGACCTTACCCATTAAACTACCACCACCAGCACCATCATCACCACCACCACTACCAGCACCACCATCATCACTAGCACCATCATCACCTTCATCACCATCATCACCAGCAGCAGCACCACCATCATCATCACTAGCACCACCATCATCACCTTCATCACTAGCACCACCATCACACCATCATCATCACTAGCACCACCATCATCACCTTCATCACTAGCACCACCATCATCACCTTCATCACCATCATCACCATCACCACCACCATCACCACCATCATCACCACCATCACTACCATCACCACCAGCACCACCATCATCACTAGCACCATCATCACCTTCATCACCATCATCACCAGCAGCACCACCACCATCACCACCACCATCATCATCACTAGCACCACCATCATCACCATCAGCACCATCAGCACCACCATCACCACCATCACCACCACCATCATCACCACCATAACCACCACCACCACCACCATCATCATCACTAGCACCACCATCATCACCTTCATCACTAGCACCACCATCACACCATCATCATCACTAGCACCACCATCATCACCTTCATCACTAGCACCACCATCATCACCATCATCACCACCATCACCACCATCACCACCATCATCACCACCACCACCACCACCATCATCACCACCACCATCACCACCAGTACCACCACCACCAAACAAATAACGACTCCATACAAAGCTTCAAACAACATATTACCGTGAAATTGTTCTTTGATATTCAAAAAAATCATAAAATCTTAACCTCATCATTTTATTTATCCTTTTAGACGGACACGAAATATATAAATCTCCGGTAGGGTACGATGTTCCTGTATATTCGTCGTAGGGTGCACATGTGCACATTAAAGTACATTGGCAACAAAAATTAAGTTTGTCTAATATAAAAGAACTCGTAAAATAATAGAGTAACACCTTTTACAATTTTTCCATATTTTACTTCGTTTTTGAAATATTTCAATATGTTTGATATGTAAATGAGATGGTCTCTGACGTCAGGTACAGGGTAGAGAATTTTCACTCATTAGAATATTAGTTCCCTCTTCAAGTTTGTTCCACAAATTTACTTGAAAATGTGCGTATAATAACTCCTCATGATAATGAACGTTGTAAACTTAGCAATCACTGAGATATAAGACATTTTTAATGAGTGAAAATTCTATACCCTGATAGACGACATCTAAAATTAAATACTCATGTAAATAACATTTGTAAATCGGCCACTTTTGCTATCAGAAATATCGGCAAGATCAGGAAATATTTGAGTAAAAAGGACTGTGAGAAGTTGGTGCATGCATTCATAACATCAAAACTTGACAGCTGTAATAGCATCCTATATGGCTTACCAAGCTGAATTGAGCAAGTTACAGCGAATTCAAAATACAGCTGCTAGACTTGTTGCTGGGGTTAAAAAATCGGAGCATATCTCCCCTGTGCTTCGTAATCTTCACTGGTTGCCGGTGAGATCAAGGATTGTATTTAAGATACTAATAATTACTTTCAAGGCTTTGCATGGCCAGGCGCCTGTTTATATTACTGATTTGCTAACTAAATATAAACCTACTCGTGCTTTGAGATCATCTGACCGAAATCTGTTACATGAGCCAAAATCCAAAACGGTGACTCATGGAGACAGAGCATTCTCGGTTGCAGCACCAAAACTGTGGAATTTATTACCACAGGAAATTAGAAGCTTTGAAATGTTAAGTAGTTTTAAGTCAGCACTTAAGACTTTTCTTTTTTAAAATTAATAGTTTTTGGTTCATAGTGGTAATATATGTAGTGGGCTTTTATCTCATAATGAAACTGTAATTAGTTTTATAAGTAACTTTAAGATTATATTGTTGTAAGAGCATTGAGACTATTGTATAATCCTCCTAATACGTCTTTTATTATTATTATTGTTATGTGTCAACTTGTTTATCTTGGGTTTATTTTTTCTCCTATATAGCCACTCGACTGTTTTAGCGATCCATTGAAATGGCTGCAAAGTATTTTAATAAGACTGCAGAAAAGTAAATTCTCCTACTGTGTTCCGAAACCAAAGAAATGTAACGTAAGTTTGAAATGATAGTTTAAATTTAATTAATATTAGAGAGGATTTAATATAGTCAAATACATATATGGAAAAAGTGACTGCCCCAACCGGGAATCGAACCCTGGTCTCCGAATCAACGTTTCGGCGCTCTAACCTTTGAGCTATTGAGACACGGTCAGAACAGTCAGTGATTTCTTCATATACATATTAAATTCGCCACTTTCACTCGACACTAACAGGCAGACATCGCATCTAACCATAACGTGGAGCAAGGCCTCTCGAGCGCACTTCCCAAAGTAGCGAAGCGATACACAACTTCTTGTACAGAGGTTTTTAAGAATTTAATATAGTCAAATATACATATTATGCAGCAGTTCAAAATCCCATGAGCACCAGGATTATTGTAAACTTTGACGAGATTATGAAGATGAAGACAAAGGCGCGTTCACAAGGATGTTTAAAATGTTCTGTTTATAGACATTATTATACACATATAGAAAGGTTTTTCATGTTAATCGAAGTCACTATCGAAGTACAGCCCCAATAACTACGTTTAACTTAAGCTGTTGTGGTCTAGTGGTTACCACACATGTCTATGAGCTGCGAGACACAGGTTCATACACTGGTCGGACCATCACTGAAGATCTTAAAATAATTGAGGAGAAAGTGCTGCCTTTGCAACAACACCAGCAAATGGTAAGACTTTCGGGTCTTCTCGGAAAACGACCTTAAATCGTATGGGTTTTCCGTTCACCTGAGAGTGATAAACTGAATAGTCGCGAACACTTAAAACATGAGCCTCTGGATCGGATAAATAGGGTAACCTTATCCTGCGTGATTGACTCTATAAATAAACCATACGATGGTAACTTAGCTGGTAACGACTAACGATAACCGCAAACGGCAAGAGAAGCGTCTCATACTAACCCTAATACTAATTATAATCCTAGTATTATAACATGACATGAAATTATTACTGCAGATATTATACAATGGATATACACTTATTGCCGCTTTTTGGCGAGTCATTGGTAAAGGAGCTCGCAGTTTAGTTATGTATAGAGGTCAGTGTTATCGACCATGAACCGTCTAACTCTCATCTTCTATTACAGGAATTGCTAATCTCCGTAGTCGACGTTGCGGACAAGGTTTTTGGCGACAAAGGCGATTCGTCGGTATATTGCATCACTTCCTCACTTCTCGTAATGTGTTTGTATAATATGTAGGTTATGTATGCGTGTCCTCGTATCCAGGGTTTTATCTCCGCTCCACGCCCGCCCCCACCCCGGAGATATGACCCTGTACGAGGATGTGCGTGTCCGTGCCAGTGAGCTCTCTCTCTCTCTCTATATATATATCTGGAGACTGGAGGGCTATCTGCCAGTCATTGGCCGGGCGAAAAGTGAAGCCAAAGATGGCCGACTTTGCACGTCAGTTTCAGTCCCCTACGCGGTTTATAAAGACTGACGTACAAATCGCGCAGGGGACTGAAACTGACGTGCAAAGTCGGCCATCTTTGGCTTCAGTTTTTGCTCGGGCAGATAGCCCTCCATATATATATATATATAGAGAGAGAGAGACAGCTCACTGGTCCGTGCATGTGATGTGTTGATGGTTATGTGCAATTTGATTTCTCCCGGCCACTCTGTCTGCAATCAATGTCAGCGGTTATAGTCACATAATTGGTATATACTTCATCTTGCAAGGATATAGCGACCCCTAATATCCCTACAAGATGAAGTACTTGCCACGTAATTCATAAGATAAAACGCAGTGAAAACTAACCCTTACAACAACCCCAATACTAACCCTAACCGTGTTTCTATAACTCGATGGAAAACATGGATTTTCCCACCATTTTTATAAGATGGACTGTAAGACGAACCTTTGCTCACAAACAGCTAAAATGTCGATAAATATGTTCGGTGACAGCCAACAAGAAAAAAAACGAGAAGATTGGATACTTTTCGTCACAGTTAACTTAAGAGCGTTTATGTTCATTTGAGCAGCCGACGAAGCTGTCTAGAGTGAGTAAGGAGAATGTATATTTTCATCATTTTAATAAAAGAGTCTTATTACTTATTTCCTCAGTGTTATTTTATAAAAGAAATAGAAAACATCTTTCCGTGTTTCCATACGTTATAGAAACACTCGTGAAAGTTTGGGAGAACTCGAAATAGCGTGGAAACACTCGCCCCGCGGGCTCGTGTTCCCACTGCCATTTCTCGTTCTCCCAAACTTCCACTCGTGTTTCTATAACTCTATGGAAATTGTTTTATTTCATTTGTCCTTAAGGCACTGGATTTCCTGTTAACGTTTTCTGCAGTCATATCCACCCTCATGCAAGACCAAGGATTTGAACCTTCACGTAATTTTGAAAGAAAATTACGAACAATTGGTAAGTAAAAGTCCATGTCGGCAACCATTATATATATATATATATACAGAACTCGTGACTAGGCTCTCGGCAACGGTCTCCGTAGCTCAGTGGTCAGAGCAATGCACTAGCATCGCAGGGTCGTGGGTTCAATTCCAACCGGAAGGCCTTGATGTTGCATTTTTCGCAACTGGTCCCGGTTTCGTCTTGTATATGTTCTAGTTAGAATAATGTTTATATCGAGAAAAAGAACTACGTGATACTACACTCCTATATCTTCCTAAACTAAACAGCAAACTGGGACAGTCAATGTTTCGTTACGCAAGAGCTAAAGATTGGAATTCTCTTCCTTGGCAAATCAGAGAAATTACTTCTTTCAATATTTTTAAACAAACGCTTTTGAACTATCTTTTAGAATCTGACATATAGATGGTCAAATATGTAGCTTTCAAATTTGTATTCATATTCTTAGCAGTATTGTTATTTTAATGTAGTTACATATTTGTAAACACTGTTCATCCTGTTCATACCAGCTTTTCACAGGGTCTTCTAAATAAAGTTATTATTATAATAAAATTAAAAGTTTGCGGTTATACACCATGTTTATTTTAAAGATAAAATTTGCTGAGCTTTCGTCCCGCATGCCAAGCTTCAAAACTTTGAATTATTAAAGTTATAAAGTTATTATTATTATTATATATATTCCAACACTTGAAAATCTCCTTCACCATAAATCCTTAGAACATAAAAATGATAACAATCTTTAATCAGGGTGTCCCCGTCACAGAAGTGGTTTTCAGAGGAGCCCTGCGTCATTAAAAATATATACAACAATAAATAAATAAAAACCATAACATAACATAACATTACAAAAAGCAAAATAAAAACAAAAAACAACCTATAAAATGCAGTTACAGTATACAATTAATAATACACTTATCAAAAATACAATAAATTAAAATAAACTTGAGCAGTTCAAATATCCATCAACTTTTAAAGTTTCGTTTTGAAAAATTTGAAAGAGGAAGGCATTTTTAGTTCATCTGGCAAAGTGTTCCAATCGACTAGTCCTTGATAGGATAGTTTTTGTTTACCCCAGTTAGTTTTAGCACGTGGTAGATAGAAATCACGTTTTCGCCGAGTGAATTAAACACAGTTTAATTGAGTGAAATGCCAAATATCATACTTGTAATATACCCAATTATCTCATATAACACCCGGCTAACCCCCATGAAAGCATGAAAAATGGTCGTTAAATCTGAATAACAATGAGTTACGACTTTGCCATATACATATCTCTCTCTTGGATAATAAGTCTTTAATATTAAATCAATACTGGCCGCTTGTTTTTTTACTAGATTTTGAACTAAAAACTGGCGTCATCAATAATGACCTCGAAGCCAGAATAAACAATTCTCTGGAAATTCCGCTATTTAACATCTCGGAAACTAATTACACATGCAAGCCAAATTGTAAGTACAAATAATTTAATGTTTTTAGAACGATCAAAAGCGACTGTTCGGATAAAAACTATTATTATTGTATATATTTGAAATCATTATTTATTTTTCATTACTATTGTTTTTTATATTCATTTGCTAGTAGCAAAGTATGGCCAATATAGTAAATAATTATGTGTTACTCGTGTGTATATTCTTCGATTGGATAACTTGTTTAAGGATATTCAGCATTAAGAACTATTGTACTCGACAAGCAATGTAAACTCCTCTTCTCGGGTAGCTTTGAAAGTTTTTCGCATAAAAATGTTTGTAATGCAGATCTGAGCTTCATCGTGGTTCATTGCATAGCTCTAGTGGTGGTCTTGTTTACTGAAAAGTTTTATACCCTCAAAGTTTACCTGAGTGGAGAAATCGTGTTTCCAATAAATCCAGAAAACTAATTTGCATAAAATCTGCCGCTTATCACAAACACAATTTCTCGAGATATACAAATGATACAAGTTTGAAACGTTTCAATAATCGAGACCACCGACCACTAGAGCTATGCAATGAACTAAAATAAAGGTCAGATCTGCATTACAAAACTTTTTATAATGC
Organism: Chrysogorgia sp. JL179-B06; assembly: GCA_035772405.1. NCBI lineage: Eukaryota > Metazoa > Cnidaria > Anthozoa > Scleralcyonacea > Chrysogorgiidae > Chrysogorgia > Chrysogorgia sp. JL179-B06. Next base: position 1,141,959 of record JAYKKM010000071.1, on the reverse strand, counting down.
CATTTCTCATGATTTAGACTATCGAAACACAAAAGACTCGCGACGTCGACGGCGTCCTCTCCCTAGGTTCTTACCGGTTTTGATGTCGCTGTTGGCGTTGCCGTTGTGTACCGTCCTCGTTCTGTTTACAACGCAACTCTGAGCATTTTCACGGGTGAAGTTTCATATAAATCCCGAAATGACGTCACATAGACTATCGGTAGTAAAATTCGAAATTAAAATCAGCTGTTATTTCTAAAATAAAGCATTATCGTAAGAGTTAGGGTTAGTATTAGATGTAGGGTTAGGGTTATGTTGGGGTTAGGATTATGTTTTAAATTCGGGATATTTATATGAAACGTCAGCCATTTTCACGTCTTCAGGACGACGTGAACTCGCTGAGAGGTGAGAGCTGTTCCTTAATGTTGACGTCAGCTCAAACACTACAATCGTTTTAGCAGAACTGGAGCGTTTTGGAGGTCATGGCTTCTTTCAAATGCTTTTGAGGGCCACGTCGTCGAGGTCGCGTCGTAGATATTAAAATCCCTAACCCTAATTCACCTTTAATTTTTTGACAGGACTGACGAGAACGTTTGTATTATTTTAGGTACATCAATGGTGTCTATTGCGAGGATGAACATTGACCACCAAAACATCGAGTTAGTTCTACTTGTTTTACAACACAAATAAATCACAGTAAAAAGACTCTCCGGTTGTAACCCCTCCGGTTATAACCCCGAGAGGTGATCAACCAATCCGGTTATAAGCACTGGTTATATATATAAGCGCATCCAGTTATAACGTTTTTCTTAAAGGGATATGGCAATATAAATTTGTCTCATTTGAAAGAACTCGTGAAATGGTATAACAAGACCTTTTACAATTTTCCCTTATCGTTTTTGGTTTTCGAAATAATTTGACGAAAGACAGCGTGCTGTCCGCCATCTTGGAATTATTTTCGATATGCATGTGACGTCATAAGTAGGGTAAAGTGAAAATTTTATCTTGCCAACCTTACGACATTATGAGCCAGAAACTCGATTATGTTGCACTATTTCCATTTTCAATTGGCCCACAACATTTTAAAAAGCCTTCCGCGGAAATTCGGTCACCTATGGAGTAGTTTCATCAGGTTTACCCTGCTTGTGACGTCACCAATTTCCTAGTTAATTAGGTCAAATATTACAACAAGATGGCGGATTGTAGACGTGTACATCGTACACGTGTTCGGTTGTATAATGATAATGTTTTAGCAGTTCAGATTTGACTTGACCAATAGAAAGGTTAACATCTCGCAGATGTGATGGTAGAGAGTTGAATATCCTAGGGGTTCTACAATAGAAACTGTTCTGAAAAGTTACGCTATTCACTTCAGGAGTTCAGGGATATTTAAAATAAATTCATTTCTTTCGTGTGTGGGTGTCAAATATTACAAAACATAATACAGGGTGTATCAAATAAAGCGCAACCTCGGAATTTCCCAAGAAATCCACTTTGTTTTTATTAGCACAAAAGATTTTAGGCCTCTGGGAATTTAACTGTTGTTGATACTTGTAAACTAAACAACTTTCCATTAAATAAATTTCGATTCAGCTCGAGTTTGTGGTAATTAGACAGTTATGCTATGCCCCTGGAATACGATTACAAGCTATTTTAAATTCCCAGGGGCGAACATCTTTTGTGTTTAAGAACACAGTGGATTTCTTGGGAAATTCCGAGGTTGCGCTTTTTTTTATACACCCTGTATACCCCATTCACTTCGTTCAATTGTTTTAAGCCCTGAGGGATTTCAAGTGGAGAGTAATGTGGTATTAGTGTATGTCGTCATCGATAGAAAGCCATTAAAGAATCTTGGAACAAATGGAACAGCGCTGGTGAAGTTTCCTAATTTCACTAAACAGGTATTTCATGTAGCAATGTTAAAACTTAGGCTCGGAAAAGATCTGGTTTTGCAATTTTACCGCCATTGTTTGGTTCGATTGATGTTATTTTATTCCTTCCGCTGTATTTTATGTTACTATTGCATATTTGATTCACTTTCACTCCCACTTTTCATAGGCTTGCTTCCCTTTATATTCCTTCTTTTATTTAGTCTGTTTCATCCACTCTTTCTCTTTTCCCCTCTTTTTATTTAGTCCGTTTTCATCCTGTCATGTTGTTGTAGCTGTTGAGGTTACTATGGTTGCTGTTGTTACTGCTACTGCTGTTTCTGTTGTTGTTGTTGCTGCTGTTGTTGTTGCTGTAGCTGTTGTTTTTGTTGTAGCTGTTGCGGTTACTATGGTTGCTGTTGTTACTGCTACTGCTGTTTCTGCTGTATCTGCTGTTGTTGCTTCTGTTGTTGTTGTTGCTGTTGTTTTTGTTGTCGTCTTTGTGGTGGATGTTGTTGTCGTTGTCGTCGTCGTCGTCTTTGTTGTTGTCTTTGTGGTAGTCGTTGTTGTTGTTGTTGTTGTTGTTGTTGTTGTTGTCGTCGTCGTCGTTGTTGTTGTTGTCATCGTCGTCATCGTCACAATGATTGTAAGTCGCTTTTGGTTTGACTTAGTTAACCTTGATTTTTTTCATAACAGAAATATGAAAAAAAACAGAAAGAACTGAAATGCCTATACTTAGATGAAAAAGCAAAGAATTGGTCTGACGAAGGTGTCAGCTACGTTAGCGACCTGGATGGGGACACTGCTGGTTGTTCAACAAAACACTTAACAAATTTTGCTATATTTCTTGTCAAAGAAAAAGTAAGTGTATGTGGATATTATTTTGATCTGATGTTGTATTATTTTATGTTATATTATTTTATCGTCATCATTATCGTCATTATATCGTCATCATCATCATTTTCGTCATCATTATCGTCATCATTATCGTCATTATATCTTCATCATCATCATCATTTTCGTCATCATTATTATTGTCATCATTGTCATCATCATTATCGTCGTCATCATTATCGTCATCATTATCATCATCGTAATCATCATTATTGTCAGCATCATTACGTAATCATTATTGTCATCATTATTATCATCATAATTCTCATCGTTATCGCAATCATTGTCATCATCATCATTGTTGTCATCATCATTGTCATCATTATCATTGTCGTCATCAACATTGTCATTATTATCATTGTTATCATTGTCGTCATTATCATTGTCGTCATCATTGTCGTCAGTATCATTGTCGTCATCATCATTGTCGTCATCATTGTCGTCATCACCGTCGTCATCATCATTGTCGTCATCATTGTCGTCATCATCATTGTCGTCATCATCATTGTCGTCATCATCATTGTCGTCATCATCATTGTCGTCATCATCCTCGTCATCATCATTGTCGTCATCATCATTGTCATCATCATCATTGTCATCATTGTCATCATTATTGTTGTCATCATTATCATTGTCGTCATCATTATTGTCATCATTATTGTTGTCATCATTATCATTGTCATCATCAACATTGTCATTATTATCATTGTTATCATTGTCGTCATTATCATTGTCGTCATCATTGTCGTTAGTATCATTGTCGTCATCATCATTGTCGTCATCATCATTGTCGTCATCACCGTCGTCATCATCATTGTCGTCATCATCATTGTCGTCATCATCATTGTCGTCATCATCATTGTCGTCATCATCATTGTCGTCATCATCATTGTCGTCGTCATCATTGTCGTCATCATCATTGTCGTCATCATCATTGTCGTCATCATCCTCGTCATCATCATTGTCGTCATCATCCTCGTCATCATCATTGTCGTCATCATCCTCGTCATCATTATTGTCGTCATCATCATCATTGTCATCATCCTCGTCATCATTTTATTATGATTAATTCGGAAACATTCTTTGGCTAACTATTTCATCTTTCCCTCTCATAGTTTTCTGATGCCCATATACTTGCACTGCAGCTTATTAGTTACATCATCATTGTCGTCATCATCACTGTCGTCATCATCATTGTCATCATCATCATTGTCTTCATCATCATCCTCAACATTCTTTGGCTAACTATTTCATCTTCTTTCCCTCTCATAGTTTTCTGATGCCCATATACTTGCACTGCAGCTTATTAGTTACATCATCATTGTCGTCATCATCATTGTCATCATCATCATTGTCTTCATCATCATCCTCATCATTCTTTGGCTAACTATTTCATCTTCTTTCCCTCTCATAGTTTTCTGATGCCCATATACTTGCACTGCAGCTTATTAGTTACATCATCATTGTCGTCATCATCATTGTCTTCATCATCATCCTCATCATTCTTTGGCTAACTATTTCATCTTCTTTTCCTCTCATAGTTTTCTGATGCCCATATACTTGCACTGCAGCTTATTAGTTACATCATCATTGTCGTCATCATCATCATTGTCATCATCATTGTCGTCATCATTGTCGTCATCATCACTGTCGTCATCATCCTCCTCATCATTCTTTGACTAACTATTTCATCTTCTTTCCCTCTCATAGTTTTCTGATGCCCATATACTTGCACTGCAGCTTATTAGTTACATCATCATCATTGTCGTCATCATCATTGTCGTCATCATCATCCTCATCATTCTTTGCCTAACTATTTCATCTTCTTTCCCTCTCATAGTTTTCTCATGCCCATATACTTGCACTGCAGCTTATTAGTTACATCATCATTGTCGTCATCATCATTGTCGTCATCATCATTGTCGTCATCATCATCCTCATCATTCTTTGGCTAACTATTTCATCTTCTTTCCCTCTCATAGTTTTCTGATGCCCATATACTTGCACTGCAGCTTATTAGTTACATCATCATTGTCATCATCACTGTCATCATCATCACTGTCGTCATCATCATCCTCATCATTCTTTGGCTAACTATTTCATCTTCTTTCCCTCTCATAGTTTTCTGATGCCCATATACTTGCACTGCAGCTTATTAGTTACATCGGATGTGCTTTGTCCTTGGGTTGTGTCATCATTACATTGGCTGTTTACACGTTATTTCGGTAAATATTTTACTGCCATGTTGTTGATTAGTTTCACAGTGACGCAATTAGTTTCAGAGTGATGCAAGAAAAGCGTCTCATTTTCAAAATTGGCACTATTCATGCCCATGGATATTTCTTCTTTTTTCCCCATGAGTATTTCTTCATTTCACCTCCCACTTATTGGTATCCCTTTGTTTGGTCTGTTTGCTGATTGTCGGTAAAAATAGAAAATGACTTGCCTATTTTGACATCTCATTATTATTTGTTATTGTTTCTTGCACCTGATTGGCTTATTTTTGTCCTACGCGATCATTTATTCTATAAAAGTATCACTCTGTTATTATTTTACTCTAAGGTCCTTCGCTCGAAACGTTAGACTACTTACATATGCTATTTCGGCAGTACACCAACCTTTTTAGATATTTGATTTGTATTTCCAGGCCTGAATATTACCGCCGGACACCGGACATTGTCCGGCGTTAATTCGTCTTGTGACCGGCAGCTTGGAGCTACTGCCGGACATCAATGTCCGGCCAACTCGACCACTTATAGACCAAATTTTGCCTCCCAGTAAGTTCAGCGTTTATATGACAATCCAGCTACTTTGATATTTATCGACCACGTACACATGCCATGTGGCTCAAAATGATTTTTCCCACGTATCACGCATTGTGTGAATTCCATGCGCAGTCAACACAGTCATGACCTGTAACCGCTTTATGATCGTTAATCACACAAAGATGGCAATTCAAAGTGAGATCTAACAGCGTTGTTCGCTGCATTGGCGACAAGGCTATTAATGTACAACATTTATCACACTGCATTACATAACGGCAAAATTATTTAGTGTCGATTCGGGGATAAAATTAACAAACCGTCTCCGACAGAAAAGTGGTCTTGTCCGGCCGATTTACTCTGTGGTCGGACATCGTGTCCGGCGAGCTCCAAAAAATTATATTCAGCCCTGATTTCTACACTACCTACACAGCACAACACGATTTATATTTCATAGATATCTATATAATAAATAATAATTGTTAATTAAGTCGATGCCTTATCCCTCGACCATCATTTTACAACGTAGTTTCATTTCTCCCCACAGCAAAGACGTTCCTGTGTTCTCTGAGGATAGAAACATTGTACACATCAATCTCATGATTTCTCTGGGCCTTGTTGAGATTTTCTTCCTTGTCGGAGCTGCAGTCACCCCTCAGACAGTAAGTGTATATATGATTAGAAATGGTCTAATCAATGTCAACCTCGATAAATACTCTCCACCTACTCGCTCTTCTCATAACACTAGAAAATTTTGACTCTGACCTTGAAAATTTTGATGATAATTATCATCCTCTGACCACTCATATCTCACTTCACTCTTGAGATATTAAGATTTGTTTAATATGTAAATGATCATACTTATGACATCACAATGCATAATGACTTATTGAAAAATTCTGCATATCTTTATCACATGGAATCGTTTGATGATTTGCATATTTGATGTCATAATTGGATACATCCACGCACATGCACCTGCATTTCAAGTGATTTCATTACATAATCTCAAGGATATATAAGCGTTTTCAATAAGTCATTATGCAGTGTGATGTCTACATATTAAACAAATCTTAATATCTCAAGAGTGAAGTGAGATATGAAAAAGTTGTAAATGGTAAGTCTTTATAGTTTCAAGAGTTCTTTGGAACAAAACAGTTATTTTACAACTGAATTTTTCCTCATAGCTCATATCCTCAGAAAAACGATTCTTAGTCCCGGACAGGAACATTCACTACAACATTGTGTATATCAACGCATACAAACATTATCGATATATAGTGACTGCCACATAGGCAGTACATATATCAATCGAACCAGTACATCATTGTAACCTTCGCTCTCCATCTGAGTCTCGTTAGCTCAATGGTTACAGCGTCTCACCGGCAATCAGAAGGTTACAGGTTCGATGGACTCAGAATAATTTTTCTGAGGATATGAGCTTGACGATCGTCCATGTATCGTCAATCCATGTTTGTTAAAATATGGTTTTCTTTTCTAGCTTGGTTGCACGGTCATCTCAGTAATCCTTCATTATTTATTTATGGCTTCCTTCGTCTGGATGTTGATTGAAGGCATCATTATATATCTTAAAGTTGTCAGGGTGTTCAGTGGAGAAAACCTTCCCATGTGGAGATTCGTGCTTTTTGGTTGGGGTTCGTAGAACGTTTGTGTTTTTGTTTGTTATTTATTTATAATAATATATATATATATATATACAATCACGTGACTTATATACGCACTTTCATTGGTTGTTACCCATGATCTATTAAAGGGCAGAAACATGGATGGCGTCAAATCACGTCAACAGCTGTGTTTTTCTTTTTTCATGCCCCAACAACTTTAATTTACCTTTGGGGTTGTTTTTTATTGTATAAAACAAATAGATTCCATTTTTTGTTGTCTGTTCAGTTATATATTATTATCATAATATTTTAACAGGGAGCCTAACTCGCAAAGCGATTTTCAGTAGGGCCCTGATAGAACTATTACATAAATAATATAATGTCAATAAAAGTTAATAAAAATCAATAAAAGTTAAAATTAGGACTAAGATACTATGCAAATGTACATATAATCGAAAAACATTTCGACAAGCATTAATCTATAAAAAGTCTAAAAATTAGTTACTAAAAGGTTTTTAAAACGTGTTAGTGTTTCAGCCTGTTTGATATGTTCTGGCACATTATTCCAGTCCTTTACCGCATGCACAACGAATCTTTGCTGCCCCCAGTTTGTCTTTACACAGAGGACGTCAGAACGTGGTAAGAACATCAGTGACCTACTCGACTCCGTCTCGTGGGCCACTTTTTTGTTCTTACCACGTTCTGACGTCATCTGTGTGTCTATAACTGAACAGACAACGCCTGTATATTTGGTCTTAAAAATGTATGTATTCCAACACTCGAAATTTTCCTTCACCATAAATCCTTTCAACATGTAGTTTGATCGAGTGAAATGCCAAAATATTACCTTGATATATATATATTGATATATATATATATTGATATATATATTGATATATTGATATATATATATTGATATATATATATATTGATATATATATATATATATTGATATATTGATTAAAAAGTTGCTTTTTATTTTATTTTTAGCTTTTCCTGCGATTTTTGTCGCCGTATTGGCTCCGTTAATTAAATTGGATGCATATACCACAGGAAATCGGTTGGTGATGAAGCCATAACTATTTTGAATATTGATGTTATTGTTTGATAGGTTAAACCTAGGATAATGCTAATTGATTTCCATCTGATTTCAAGGTGTTTTCTGTCTGTCCTGACACACGCGGTTTGGTCTCTACTTGCTCCAGCAGCATTAACTATGGCGGTATGTCTATCTGTCCGTCCGTCTGTCTGTCTATGCTAGTACACCCCATGTGTAAATTGGCCTCTTTATTTATTAGCAATGCTAGGAGGTACGAAAATTGAATATTAAATTAATGTTGTTTCAGGTGAACTTTGCCATTCTCATTGCTGTACTGTATGTTCTCATCAGTTTGCCCAAAGAAGACCTACGAAAGTCAAAAACACTGTAAGTGTTACCCTTGAAAAGCATACGTTGTTGATATACATATATGCATAAACAACTTGACCACTCTTGTCTTTTATACTATTGTTCTTGTCTTGTCTTGTACTCTTGTTCTTGTCTTGTTCTTGTCTTGTATTCTTGTTCTTGTCTTGTATTCTTGTTCTTGTCTTGTACTATTGTTCTTGTCTTGTACTCTTGTTCTTGTCTTGTACTCTTGTTCTTGTCTTGTACTCTTGTTCTTGTCTTGTACTCTTGTCCTTGTCTCTCTTGTTCTTGTCTTGTACTCTTGTTCTTGTCTTGTACTCTTGTTCTTGTCTTGTACTCTTGTCTTGTATTCTTGTTCTTGTACTCTTGTTCTTATCTTGTACTCTTGTTCTTGTCTTGTACTCTTGTTCTTGTCTTGTACTCTTGTTCTTGTTCTTGTCTTGTACTCTTGTTCTTGTCTTGTACTCTTGTTCTTGTTCTTGTACTCTTGTTCTTGTCTTGTACTCTTGTTCTTGTCTTGTACTCTTGTTCTTGTCGTGTACTCTTGTTCTTGTCTTGTACTCTTGTACTCTTGTCTTGTACTCTTGTTCTTGTCTTGTACTCCTGTTCTTGTCTTGTATTCTTGTTCTTGTCTTGTACTGTTGTTCTTGTCTTGTACTGTTGTTCTTGTCTTGTACTGTTGTTCTTGTCTTGTACTGTTGTTCTTGTCTTGCACTCTTGTTCTTGTCTTGTTCTTGTCTTGTACTCTTGTTCTTGTCTTGTACTCTTATTCTTGTCCTCTTGTTATTGTCTTGTCCTCTTGTTCTTGTCTTGTACTCTTGTTCTTGTCTTGTACTCTTGTTCTTGTCTTGTACTCTTGTTCTTATCTTGTACTCTTGTACTTGTCTTGTACTCTTGTTCTTGTCTCGTATTATTGTTCTTGTCGTTCTTGTTTTGTACTTGTGTTCTTGTCTTGGTTGATTTTTTTATTCTGATTTTCTAAGAATCGCTCTTCGAAGTTTGATAGTGTTGACACCAATTCTTGGCTTCACCTGGGTGTTCGCCATAATTGCGATGAACCACCACTCCGTGTTATGGCAATATGCATTCTGCGTATTCAACTCCTTCCAGGTATATGGAAATTATGTCTGTTTGTTCGTCCGTCCATCTGTGTCTGTCTAAATCCCCAATTTAAATAAGTGCTGATTCACTATATTTAACCCCTTGAATGAACGAATAGGCTTTATTTAAGGTAACATTTGACAGTATAAATTACTGATAACTTCATGGCCATCTAGTAATAAGATCATACATAAATAATACTATAAAATACATAAAACTAACTAATAGTTAAAGTGCATATAACGTCTGTGGGGATTTAACATATTTGTAATCTATGGATTCTCCTGAGATAAATTGTAATATATCTTGTCAGCTGAAAATTTCATCTTCATAGACTTTTTTGCTGTTAAAGTTGACGGAAATGATGTCATAGCGGGCATCTGTCTATATGAAAACCTCTTTACAGATTCCCGCTATGACGTCATTTCCGTCAACTTTAACAGCAAAAAAGTCTATGAAGATCAAATTTTCAGCTGACAAGATATATTACAATTGTTCTCAGGAGAATCGATAGATTACATATATGTTAAATTCCCACAGACGTTATATGCACTTTAAGTAACTAACTAATAGCCAAGTATTACAATCGAAATCTATAATTAATACACAACACTCTAATAAAGTAGATACTAATAAGGTAAAATAGATACTAATATAAGGTAAAAGTAGATACTAATTAGGTACTACAAATTAGATAAAAGAATAGATATAAATATATACAATATATCAGATTTCTAGTCGTGTAGCGTGGTACATATTTCGCTTAAAACTAGACGCAGAGGTTTTATTTCTAATGTTTATATCAATACTATTGCAATATATTCCAATATATAATATTATATAATCCTTTGTTTTTAAGGGATTCATGATATTTCTTCTTTATGGAGTTGGAAATTCGCAGGTAGGTGTACAGTTGCATTTATGAGTGTATATTTGTGAGTGTCTGTCCAGTTATAGATGCTCAGTTATAGATGCTCAGTTATAGATGTTCAGTTATAGATGTTCAGTTATAGATGTTCAGTTATAGATGTTCAGTTATAGATGTTCAGTTATAGATGTTCAGTTATAGATGTCCAGTTATAGATGCTCAGTTATAGATGCTCAGTTATAGATGCTCAGTTATAGATGCTCAGTTATAGATGTTCAGTTATAGATGTTCAGTTATAGATGTTCAGTTATAGATGTTCAGTTATAGATGTTCAGTTATAGATGTTCAGTTATAGATGTTCAATTATAGATGTTCAGTTATAGATGCTCAGTTATAGATGCTCAGTTATAGATGCTCAGTTATAGATGCTCAGTTATAGATGTTCAGTTATAGATGTTCAGTTATAGATGTTCAGTTATAGATGTTCAGTTATAGATGTTCAGTTATAGATGTTCAGTTATAGATGTTCAGTTATAGATGTTCAGTTATAGATGTTCAGTTATAGATGTTCAGTTATAGATGTTCAGTTATAGATGCTCAGTTATAGATGTTCAGTTATAGATGTTCAGTTATAGATGCTCAGTTATAGATGTTCAGTTATAGATGTTCAGTTATAGATGTTCAGTTATAGATGTTCAGTTATAGATGCTCAGTTATAGATGTTCAGTTATAGATGTCCAGTTATAGATGCTCAGTTATAGATGTTCAGTTATAGATGCTCAGTTATAGATGCTCAGTTATAGATGTTCAGTTATAGATGTTCAGTTATAGATGTTCAGTTATAGATTTGGTAAGAACAAAAAAGTGGCCCACCAGACGATAGTCGAGTGGGTCACTGATGTTCTTACCACGTTCTGACATCTTCTGTGTATGTATAACTGAACTAACAATGGAAAAATGTCACATCATCATCATCCTCCTCATCATCCTCCTCATCATCCTCATCATCCTCCTCATCCTCCTCATCATCCTCATCATCATCCTCCTCATCCTCCTCATCATCCTCATCCCCTTCCTCCTCCTCCTCATCATCCTCCTCATCATCCTCATCATCATCATCCTCCTCATCATCATCCTCATCATGATCCTCCTTCTCCTCATCATCCTCCTTCTCCTCATCATCCTCATCCTCCTCCTCATCATCCTCCTCCTCATCATCGTCATCCTCCTCCTCATCATCCTCATCATCCTCCTCCTCCTCCTCATCATCTTCCTCATCTTCCTCATCATCTTCCTCATCTTCCTCATCATCATCCTCCTCATCTTCCTCATCATCTTCCTCATCTTCCTCATCATCATCCTCCTCATCCTCCTCGTCATCATCTTCCTCGTCATCATCATCTTCCTCCTCCTCTTCATCATCCTCATCATCCTCATCATCCTCATCCTCCTCATCCTCCTCATCATCCTCATCATCATCCTCCTCCTCATCATCATCCTCCTCCTCGTCATCATCTTCCTCGTCATCTTCGTCCTCTTCATCATCATCATCATCATCCTCCTCATCATCCTCATCATCATCCTCCTGCTCATCATCCTCCTCATCCTCCTCATCATCCTCATCCTCCTCATCATCCTCATCATCTTCCTCCTCATCATCCTCCTCCCCATCCTCCTCCTCATTATCATCATCCTCATCATCATCATCATCCTCCTCATCCTCCTCATCTTCATCATCATCCTCCTCATCATCATCTTCCTCCTCCTCATCATCTTCCTCCTCCTCATCATCTTCCTCCTCATCATCCTCCTCATCATCCTCCTCATCATCCTCCTCATCATCCTCCTCATCATCCTCCTCATCCTCCTCATCATCATCATCATTCTCCTCCTCATCATCATCCTCCTCATCATCATCCTCCTCGTCATCCTCCTCGTCATCCTCCTCATCATCCTCCTCCTCATCATCCTCATCATCCTCATGCTCATCATCATCCTCCTCCTCCTCATCATCCTCCTCATCATCATCCTCCTCGTCATCCTCCTCGTCATCCTCCTCATCATCCTCCTCCTCCTCATCATCCTCATCATCCTCCTCATCATCATCATCCTCCTCCTCCTCATCCTCCTCATCATCATCCTCCTCGTCATCCTCCTCGTCATCCTCCTCATCATCATCCTCATCATCATCATCCTCCTCCTCCTCACATCCTGCTCCTCGTCATCCTGCTCCTCATCATCCTCATCATCCTCCTCCTCATCATCCTCATCCTTCTCCTCCTTCTCCTCATCATCATCCTCCTCGTCGTCGTCGTCGTCGTCGTCGTCGTCGTCGTCGTCGTCGTCGTCGTCGTCGTCGTCGTCGTCGTACCTACCTATATAACTGACTGTTTTTTAAATGACATTTTAGATCCGAGCCACTATGAAAAGAAAACTTTTCCATCCTGATAAATGGCATGACGTCACACCTGTAAGTACAATTCACTGACACCATATAATTCATGTTACTATTAATATGATGTTTTATATTTCCTTTCTTAGCTTTCAAGCTTCCTTTCTTTATAACCTTCAGCTTTGTATTTTCCTTTGGCTTCCTTCCTCTTCCTTGCTTTGGCTTCTTTCGGCATCCTTCCTTCCTTCTTAGCTTGTTCCTCCGGGTAGATGTTTATTATAGCTGTACTTATGGCAACCTGTGCAGCAGTCATCTTTCGAGTGACGGTTGACGATAACAGGTTATGAACATCATCCGCCACTGCTGAAACCGCCGACAAAATAATCAACCATGCACTTGGAGGAACAACAATACGCATCAAAATAGATATTGCGCATTGAAATCATTCTATTGGAAGTGAGTCCCTCGAGTATTTTTTACTCAGTCCGTCTTTGTATTCAATTTTCAGGCATTCAAACTCTCCTATGGTAATGCAGCAAAGGATTCCTAATGTTGGAAACCTGATGCCATAACCTACACCTTCTAAGTTCAAGCAACCTTAAGTACTATATTCATATAGCTTCTAGATGATTTCATGTGTATGTAATTACGTCCTAAACTTATTTACACAAAAACTGCATATATTATACAACTATACTTCTTTGCAGTCAAAATACAAGTGTAGTTCATATAAAGACCTGACTGACTTTAGTTTATTTCCAAAGTTTCAGCATTCAAATCAATTAAGTTAAGAAGCTATCGCAAGTCAAATCAAAAGTTTGCTGTAATACATCATGTTTATTTTAAACATATGGTGTATAACCGCCGTGCCAAGCTTCAAAACTTTGATTACTATATCTTCTTAAAGTGCGCCTGACATCAAAATTTTTTATTGTCTTATTTGGAAGAACTTTTAAAACGATAAAGTAACTTCTTTTGAAGATTTTCGTTTCTTCGCTTTCTTTTTGAGATATATCAGTTTGTTTGATATGCAAATGTCCGGAATTTACGTCACACATGCAAATCAGTTATTGGAGAATGTTATATATCTTTGCGTTCATGAAATAAAAACACTAAAGTGTGAATAACACGTGTGCGTGTTTCTCCCACAACACCAAACCTCTTGATTTTAAAGGATTTCGTTCGAGAATGAAAGAGATACACACATTTCTCCAATAAGTCAATATGCATGTTGACGTAAATTCCGGACATTTGCATATCAAACAAACTGATATATCTCACAAAGAAAGCGAAGAAACGAAAATCTTCAAAAGAAGTTACTTTATCATTTTAAAAGTTCTTCCAAATAAGACAATAAAAAATTTTGATGTTAGGGGCACTTTAACTAAATTGATAGGAATGCTGAAAGTTCCTTGGCCATGTCTAAACTCTATTTTAGTATAGGCAATCATGATGTTTTACCATCATTTAAGGCAAGGAATATTGGTGTTGTGTTTGATGATGGCTTACCTTTTGAACAGCACGTTATGTCGATATGTAAATCTGCGTATTTCCATCTTAGAATGATATCCAAAATTAGGGACTATTTAACTGATGATAGTCTAGAGACACTTGTCCATGCTTTCGTGATTTGTAGATTGGACAATTGTAATGCTTTGCTCTATGGGTTGCCTAAATATCTTATTCAGAGGCTTCAAACTCGTATGTCTAAGTTCGCACATATTACGCCTGTGCTTAGGGAGTTTCATTGGCTTCCCGTAATTGAACAGCGTATTGTATTTAAGATTGTTCTTTTAACATGTAAGTCTTTGAATAATCTAGCACCATCATATATAAGTGATCTTCTTCGTGTTTATTATCCGAGTAAGAATCTTAGATCGCGTAGTCAGTATCTCCTTATAGTACCGAAATCAAGCTTAACTCTTTCCTGTCCGGCCCAGTCAAAAGGGGTCGTAGAAGACCCCCGAAGTCGTCAATCGAAAAACACGGCACACGGTAACGCAAGATTAAAAATTGAAATTCGACAAGCGCCAGGGACATGAGATCCACTCACACGCCAAATTTGATTTGATTTCATAAACAACTCTGCGATTGGGTGCAAGATGGTCTTTTCTAGAAGTTTTTCAACCTGATTTATGATAATTAATGCTAATTTATATTAACATAATGTGTCTTGTTCGGAAAATTCAAAAGCATTGGTAACAGCCGGTTTATTGGGCTTTCAGAAAAGGTATAGGTTTCGCAACAGTTATGGATATTTCCCGAGATATCAATAGAACAAAGAGGTAGTTCAATTTTGGATGTTTTTCACCCGGACAGGAAAGAGTTGAAGAGTTATGGTGATAGAATGTTTTCGGTAGCTGCCCCAAAAACTTTGTAACAGCCTCCCTTTAGAAATAAGACTCAGTTTCTCTTTTTAAATTCGTTTAAAATAACTTATTTGTGATTATTTTGTTATATATTTCTAAGTAATTTAGCTTAATTTTGGTTGTATATCTATTTTATATATTGAGATTGTGAAGCGCCATAGGGCATTATTTTGTATATGGCGTTATATAAATGTATTGTATTATTAGTATTAAATAAACTAAAGTCAATAAGATCTTTCATATGAACTACATTTGTATTTTGACTGCAGTACCCTTTAATAAATATCCGAGTGATGGTACGAGTTTTAGACCGGTGGAAAAACTCGTACCGACGTCTCTGATTGGCCAACCGATTTTCCCGCCACAAAATTGTCTTGGGCGAACTTTTTCAAGAAGTTGAGAAATTTGGTTAAATTACAAAGTTTTCTTGCAAAAGGCAAGTCAATTTGGACTTTTGGAAGTCAATGAGAGTAAAGTGAGCGAAGAACTTCATTCTGGATAACTATTGCAAGAGTTGACGGTATGTGAAGTGTTTTAAATACCATTACAATTAGTGACCTATCGGTATTTCACGAATAAATATATCTAAGTCGATGGTTTGGCAGATAATACAGGCAGATATTCTACGAGTTTCGTTTATATTGCGATAAAACAAGTAAAATACTTGGTCCGTATTATCTTCCAAACCATCCAATGAGGTATTTATAATTATACGACTCTTGAAACTCAACGCCAATCTGACAGTTTGTTGCCATTATATCCGTTCTCGTTTATAGCAGTCGCAGTACTCGCCAAAGACGTCGTTTGTGTTCCGCTAAAAAAGTCGAACACAGACACGAATTTAGTGTCTGAATTGTCAGACTTAAATGCCTATCCGGGGTTGAGGGTTTTACATATTTGTGATCTTTGGAATCTCTTGAGAAGAATTGTAAAATATCTTGTCGTGCGAAAATTTCATCTTCATACCTTTCCCCCCCTGCTAAAGTTGATTTACTATTCACAGGAAATGACGTCAAAGCAGGGACACGTAAAAACATTGCACATTAATTCAGCAGTGAAATACAATGAAAGTTTGGGAATTGAGCGAATTTTGTCTAAACAGGTGTGTTTAAAGTTCAGAGCCAAACTTTCTTTGTATTTCACTGTTAAATTAGTGTACAATGACTTCGCGTGTCCCTGCTTTGACGTCATTTCCTGTGAATAGTAAATCAACTTTAACAGGGAAAAAAAGCATGAAAATGAAATATTCGAACGACAAGATATATTACATTTCTTCTTGGTAGAACACAAAGATTACAAATATATAAATTCCCAAACACCGGATAGACACTTTAAAAATATTAAAAACGTCAAAAGTTTAGTTCTTCATTATCGTCCATTATTAATGGTCAGTTAATTACATCGGCCATTTTAGCTTCAAGTTTCAGCCATACAGTATGTGAAGCAGATTTTACCTTTTTTAAACCTGTAAAATTGGTATAGTAAAGTAAAATAGGGTCATTATTTATGGTCAAGGTGGAGGACGAAGAGAAATAAATTTGTTGCTGAAAAATAATTTTACCCAACCAAATTAAGATGAGAAATTTAACCGTCCCAACCATTTATAAGTAAAGAAAATCTCTCACCCAACTCAAGAATAAAAAAGTTAGATAAAGCCCAATTCCCAGCATATCGTCGATACACGTTTTAATAACAATCCCAAATAGATATAGAGACAGATCCTATTGTAACTTTCAGATAATTATCTCCCTATATACAGAGCAGGAATCCAAGGAAAACAAGGAGAGGAATACAATAACAAAAGCTAATGTGCAATGATGACTAAGGGGAACTGATGACGAGATTCCAATTTTAAATGATGAACTCTTAATTTTTTTATGTAAATAGTCATGAAAATTTTGCTCCCCATCCCTTCAGAGAAGTGATTATTTTTTACCCAACCATTTAGGTCTTAGAATTTTCAGTTACCCAACCATATTCTCTTCGGCCTCCACCCTGGACATAAATAATGACCAGTCGCTTTGTCTTATAGCTTTATTATAGGCAAAACTAAGACAAAACTAAAACACAATATATCTTGCTTAGAATTACGAAGCTAAGCGAAACTATGAATTAGGGATTGATTGCAAACCCTGTATGAGCAGGTGAAGGCTAAAAGGGATGACTCAAAAGGACCTTTACATTTTTTAGAACTACTAATCCTAACCCTAATCTCAATCCTAATCCTAATCATAACCTTGATCCTAACCTTAAACCTAGCCCTAACCGTAGCTATCCATAACCTAACGAAAAATAAAAACCAGAAAAAAACAGACAGGTCCTTTTGAGTCATCCCTTTTAGCCTTCCCCGTATGAGCACGAGTCTAGTTTACCTGGCAGACAACGCGAGTGAGAAATTGTAAAATATCTTGGGGAATTTAAAGGGCAACTGCAATCAAATTAGAAATTACTTTCAAATAAAAGGAATTTAAAATGTTAATAGTTTTACGGTATCTGCTCTTGCACTCTAGAAATAACGTTTTCATTCTCGTATTTTATGCTTCCTGACGCGCCGCAGTTTTAGCTCGACGGCTGAATGTTCTTTTTCCCAATCTCTACCGGGAGACATTGCATGTTCATTTCACGATAGTCGAGCACCTCACTTCGAACGACTTTTGTCTGTAGCGCAGTGATACACTGTTATGTATGGCGTGTGGATGTTGTTTCAGGCTGCGTTTAACCCTGGTTTCCACATAGTCGTAACAGCCTTCGACTCAGTTGCGGATTAGGAAATATCAGGATACGTGTGGTCGGGCTAGTGAGATTCGAATACGCTACGTGTGGACGCAATTATTTTTCGGTTTTTTTTTTTCGACGACCATAGTGGGGAAAGTTGAACTGAGTTCAACTTTCCCAACAGTCGCCGACTGATCGCCGATTCGTCGCAGTGTAGCAACGATATGGAAACACAAAATTATGCCAATCCCATAATGCACTTTGCGGCTAATTTCAAAATGGCTTCCCAAGTAACAACCCGTTGTCGGCGACTTTCGTGACTATATGGCAACACGAGTAGGGGACTTGTCGGCGACCAGTCGGCTACTGCGTCGTCAAAAGAGCATGCGCACAACTCAAAACTTGAGCCTGCGATAAAGGCTGTTGGCGGCATTTGGCGAGAGTTCGGTAGGGGTGCTTCATGTATGGCTGAAGATGGTTACTTCATGCGTTTTCAAAAAGTTGCGGATTCATCAATCGAATTCGCTGGATACGTGTGGACGGAAGGCGAATCCGCAACGAAAAAGCTGCGGAATCGAAAATATCCGGATACGTGTGGACGGAGCCTAAAAGAAATGAATAATTTTCCGTCCCTCGAGTATTTAAGACACCACCTTGCTCTACAGTGTATAAAAAAAAAACGGAACCTTAAAATGAATTTATAGTATTGTTTTCAAACAACCTATTGTACTGTACAGCTCAGCAATGACATCGAAACCGTGGTTCGGTTGTACTTAAAGTGCCACTACGATCAAATTTTTACCTATCGATATGTTTACGTATTTATAAAGCAGAGCTTCTAAATATTACTCGGTCGAAACTGTTTTGCGATTAGACGATGGCAAGTAGTATTTATTTGACTCCGAATCTGGAGTTGTTACGTCCGCCATTAATCGATCATGTTCTTGACCAGCGTAACGAAGTGACGTCAGATTCTCAACGCGAAGACTCTACATGGCTAATTCTTCAAGTAAATCAAGGTCGTTTTTTCAAATTATTCGTCTGAAAATTTCATCTACTTCTCGAAGAAAACAAGAAAACAAGTAACCTCGACTGAAATTCAGGCGTTAGCATTGAGAATCTGACGTCACAAACAATGACCTTTTGAAATTGCGGGCTCACTTGGAACACGTTTTTAGTAATGGTGGCCTAAATAATCGTGATTTCAGAGCTCAAAATACTTACTTCAAAATAGCATTTTTAGTTTTTTTTACATCGATCACTTTCGACCCTGAAATATTATTCTATGCTAAAGAAAATCTAAAAGACGTGGGTGCATTTTCATCGTAGTGCCACTTTAACGTTATAGCGAATATAATTACTCAGACGTTTCAGCTTTGCGAACGGAAGGTCAATATTCTTGATCTATTGTTTGACGTAAAATTCACTTTATTAATTGCCGCCTGCAGCGTCAGTTTTCTTCGTAAGTGGGCAGATAAATATCTGGGAACGAGAACGCAATATGCAATTTATTATATAGATATCGATGTAATACTACAAGTTTTTTCATGTTCATTATTTTTCGTATAGAGTGCGACAAGGTTATAGGGTTTACACTATTTAGGTGTTTATATGAAGGTAGTAAAAGGGATGGATTTCACCTCGCGTTTACATGGGAATACTCTAGCCCTTCAAGGAGGGCTTTCTTGTTTATCGAGTTGACAACATTTATTTTCCCACGTAACCCGTTGAATCCCATTTTCAAAGTTTTCAATTTAAAACCCTACGTATGAACAAAGAGAACTTGTGAAATATCTAAAAATATACGCAGATCTCGCCTCTCAGTAAAACCATATGTAAAATTTGTTTTCGTTTGTATGAGAGGAGCTGGGCCAGCCCTCCTTGCCGAATCTCGCTATTGACTACCCGGGATCTCGCCTACGAGGGCTGGAAATTATCTATGTAAACGCACTCAAGAGGGCTGACCCTCAGGAGGGCTGGCGCAAGTCAAAGCTCCGTACACGCGACGAAGTTGGTCTTCGCCGGTAAAGAGGGCTAGCCATAGTCACCATAGATGGCTGTTTATACGAGCCTGGCTGAGCTGTATATCACGAAAATCTTTCCTTGACTTAAAAAGATCGTTTGAATTAACTTTATGCTCTTCCTACAGACAAAGCCAGTTCTACTTTGAAATATCATTGTGGTTGTCAATAGCTCGGTCTATAGTAGCCGTGAGAAGAAGTTCGTTAAGCTAATCAGCCCCGGCTCACATACACACTAGCCCTTAGTGTACCCCCTTTAAAGTGGTACTACGATCACATTTTTACCTATCGATATTTTTACGTATAAAGCAGAGCTGCTAAATATTAAAACGATTGCCATGCAACGAAATTTTCAAGTTGGAGATAACAACATCGAAGTCAATCTTTGGTATCGCTTCTTTCGACTGTGAAAGTTTTAGTACGAACAATTAAATAGAACTATATTTATTTAGCGTTCGAAGACCGTGCTTCCCCCCTAAAAATTGAGACATTAAAATAGTTGGCATACTTCCGCGACTAATGACATCACTCCTTCAAATTTTGATTGCTTTCTAAACTCATACCGCATATATAAAGAGAAAATAAAGGGATTTTGTCGATAAATGAACGATTCACGAACATGTTTTAGTTCTCGAAAATCGAAAGTACATTCTTAATTACTCATAAGACGACTAAGTTGGATATGGCTTCGACATGTATATTTTAAAACAAATAACTCGTTATGAATAAATTTTACACACCCTTGTGCACACTTTCCCACGAGAGTTTAGTTTTCGAAAGTGTGTTTTGAACAGTCTGTTCGATAACAATTAGAATTCATGTAGATCCTAGTGATGTCATAAGTTGTGGAATAAAATATATGTCTCAAAAGCCAGTTTTTCAAACGCTAAACAAACATACTTTCCTTAATTATTCGCCCTGAAACTTTCACAATCGAAACCAGTAATCTCAAACTTCACTGTAATGCCATTTTCTCCAACTTGAATATTTCTCGAGTTACGTTGTCCTGAAGACGTGACAATTCTCATCGATATGTGAACAGAACGATGACGGGGATTGAGGTTACCCTCGGGACTAGGAATTCTTCGTTTCGCATGGAGAACCTTTTCTTCTCGAGGTCCTAATATCTATTAAACTACACGGAACGCAGACAATTAGTCGCAGTCAACTCTAGTCTTACGCAGATGCTTTACCAGCGAGACGAAAGGTTCTGTTCGAATAAGCCTAGAGTTTCTCAATCTCTTTTGACTTAACATATGTATAGGGACTGTGATCAAGAAGAACGTCCGACCGAAATCCAAGTTTTCTTTGTGAACACGTGGGGAGGAGCAGCGAGGATAATTACACAAGATGTCGAATATGAAGGTAATTTGTAGTTACTCATTAGTTTTATTTCTCCGTTAATCGTTAGTGCAGAGTCCTTCGTAAAAGCTAGACGAGGCCGGCATCCTCTACTCGATATGGTTTGGTGGGAAGGTGGTGCGAGCGGTTCCGTAAAGTACATCTAGAGATACGAAAAGCGATAGGAATATCCGTCATATGAAATGCACGTGTGTTCACTGATAATCATATTGTAAAATTTTGAACGCGTTTAATGATACCTCAAACAAATCTAGTTTGAAAGCCATGTACTTGGAACCTTTAAGAAGTGGCGAGTTAATATGGGCGAAGTTTAATGTATAGTAAATTTCGAAATGATAATCAGCTGTTATTTCTAATAAAGTATCATCGTATAAGAGTGTGAATTCAGGATTCATATATACGAAACGGGAGCTATTAATTTGGTCAGATTGAGAACTAGATATCAAAAGCAAAGAACCAACCGAGTTTTCTCGTAATATGGAGGGCATGCATCTTAGGATTAATGAAAAATATTACCGTTTCAATGCCTTTATTAATTACCTTATGCAAAAACCTACAATTAGAAAAATAAAAATGCATTCCACGTTGCCATGCAAGTCCAAGATTAGGACAGACATACAGCATATAGTTTATCGCTTGTGTAACTTAAAACAAATATCACGGCTAACTAATTGCAACAAACAAATTGAATCAGAGTTCTGCTGTTCGAACACACGAAGTAAACTAGAATATTATCAGGAGTACAGTCAATAGCGAAAATCGAGATTGCTATACGAGTTTAGTTCCGTTCGAAAGACGTCAACATAAAAGGTTAAAGATATACAACGTTTGAGAATGTTTTTGAATGAACAGCCATGGCGAAGTGGCGTGAAAAAAGGATTCTCGCGACTTGCTGATCTTGGAAGGCTCGATTCGGTATTGTAGCGTGGTCTGAATTATTTCTGTGAGAAAGCAAGGAGAAAGGCTCCGAGAAAGCACAATGGAGATCTTACGAGACGGACGGCGGAGCTTCGTGTTCCATTCTTGGTTGGCGTAGCTTGGGTGGGCACGGTGGTTGAATTGACCTGTTGGTAGTTGTTCGTTGCAGAAACGCTAGCTCCTACAACGCCGGCACCGACACTGGTAGCACTCGCACTGGAGTTCTGAGACACGCATTCCACACAGCTAGCCATTAAACACAGGACGACAACAGCGACGAAGAAAAGTTTGGTGGCAGACATGGTTCTTGCTTGACGATCTTCGCTGGACTATTATATAGCTAACTGTGGCTTTCTCTTGACAAACTGCTGTGACTTCTAGCATTGTAATGCTGCAGCTCCCGTATTTATATGTTTCGCACAATTCCGTTATCCAATCAAACAGCAAACATCCCATACCCCTTGTAATCTGTCCAATGATTGGCTAAAACAAAACAACAGCGATTCACTTCTCATGCCATCTACATCAAGTTTTGATCCATTTTAATATCGACTTCATACCTGACACATGGTAGCTCATGATTGTAATGGCAAAGAGTATACACGAGATGGTGGAAGATGAAAAGGTTATTTTTAAGTTATTTGTACTTCGCCATGACTCGTCGTCAGGCTGGTTGCCATCTTGAAACCTATGACCTCTTCGTGTGAGAGGATACTCTTTGACCACGAGCAAAGTCGGCATGATCTATAAGATCAAGACTCTTTTCTAGGTATATGAATATCGAAATGTAGTCAACTGCTGAAATATCGTTAATCATTACTAGCTTATCGAGCGGAAGCCGCAGTTTATCCCAAGTGCCCAAATTTTGTCACACTACATGCATTTGTCTGAACACTTCAACATGAATTTGACGAACATCTTTACAAATTCGTCTTCCTTCTTCGTTTTCCCAACCTCGCGAATTAACAAATTTTTTGTGCAAATTGCTGAACAATATATTTAATCGAGCTGATTCTGAAGAAATACCTTTAAGCAGAACGAAATCTCGAGGCTAAACATATATATGTCAAATATGACATATTTCAGTACATGAGTTGAGGAATATCTTCGAGCAAGGCATGTATATTCAGAGGAATCCGACAGATTTAGATTTTTCGAATTCCTTTCTCATAGGGTGAATAGAGTTATAATGAGCTCGTATAGAAGCTAGTAAACTTTCATAGTACTTGCAATTCATTGTAATAGCTTGTCTGATTTTCAGCTGTGTGGATGAGTCTTTTAATTGTTAGACATCACAAGCATATATTAGCCTTTCTGCGCAAATACTGATATGAAAACCAACCAAGTCTCCCTAGTTAATGTGGTAACATGACTTCTTTCCTAATGGCACCCAAATTCAGTATTCTTTTATGTAGTATTTAAAACGCGAGTTCGAGTGTTTTAAATAGCTTCAAAAACAAGTGATTGTAATCACTAGGGAGTGTACTGGTTTTTATTTTCTATTAGAGGGTAAATTGGGTTGATGTATGAATGCAAATTAGCAGGAATTTTATATAAAGTTCGTAAAGACTTTATATAATTTTCATGCTGATTAGTATTTTTTATCAGGTATAAAAAGCCTTGCGCGTGACTAAATACGGAAATGTGATTGGACAATTTGGTTAATGAATATTAATGAGTTTTTGAAATTCATTTAAATTAGCCTTTCTGATCTCGTTCGTGTGTCTGTAATTCCAAAGAATCTTTGCTTTGTAACGAGGCCAGAAAGGCTAATTTGCATGTATATAAAAGAATATTTAGACTGGCCACCATTATGAAAAAGGTCGTGTCTCTTTAGTCGTATGTGGAGAGAGCACTGGAACCTGGTTACAATTATCGAAATTAAGGCAAACTCTGTCCCAGTCCTCTCTCCACATTTTGACTTTTTGGGTATAACAAGAGCCACGAAGCTGTGAATGTATAATGTCAACTAAACCCTAATCATAACCAACCCTAACCCGCAAAATGGGCCGTCCCAAACCCTCACCTACATTCACTTGTTTTATTCACAATATTATTGAAATTCGGGTGATTTACCCAGGGCATTTTGCCTCCGGTCCATTCTATAATGCGATTGGCTGATTAATTCAGCCGAATATAATTTGATAACACAAACTTCGGCCTTGATAATTCTTCATATCATGCGAAAACCGAATTCAATAATTGTTTTATTTATTTAAAAGATTAACTTTATCAACTATTTAACAACTACATCGTTGGAAAAACGAAATAGCGTGCAATATTAAGCGTGCAATAGTTAGTTTTTCATATTGCACCAGGTGACGTCAATCGTGCAATAATCTTTTGTAATATTGCACCATTGATGTCACAACTCCATATTTGGTAGGGCAATGAGTTGATATGACGATTTCACCGTTGGCTGTTAGCCAATCAGCGATCCAAAACGCTTATATATCCTTGAAATTATGTAATGAAATCACTTGAAATGCAGGCGCATGTGCGTGGATGTATCCAATGACATCAAATATACAAATCAAACGATTCCATGCGATAATGGTAAAGATATGCAGAATTTATGCATTGTGATGTCATAAGTATGATCATTTACATATTAAACAGATCTTAATATTGAGATATGAAAAAGTTATAAATGGTTAGTCTTTATAGTTTCAAGAGTTCTTTCAAACAAAAGAGTTATTTTACAACTGAATTTTTCATTGCATAGGTACTTTAAGTTTGTATGGGAGATAAAGGCTTATGAATAACAAAGCAAACCGCGTCAAGTTTGAACTAATAATTATTAGAACCTAAAAGAATGCTTTTTAAAAAAACCTAAAGCTCTGTTTCACTTTCCGTTCATGCCTCCTCCATATTTCCATCCTATCAACAGGAAACAGAACATTGAAAAGAATAACATCGTTTTTATTTATAAAATAATTACACACAATACTGTTGTTGGTCAACAATTGTTATACATAATCTCGTATTCCTATTTCTCCTCGCAAAACTCCAAAATGTTTCAATTATGCTGACCGATCGTCATAGGATCGCATCCCCTGATGGGATACCCTTGCATTCCTCCACTGTAGATATCTTTGTATAACTCGTCCAAGGCTATTTCCTTATCGACTTGGGAACGTTCGCTGGCCTCATCCACTTCTTTTTTCACATCTTGATCTATCACCTGAAAATTATTAGAAATATTATGCATAATCAGGTCATCACATAATAATAATAATACTAATAATAATAATTTATAATTATAATAAAATACTAATTTAAAAAAAATTAGATTTTTGGACGGCCACTTTTGGTATGGACGACCTAAGCAAAATATTTTCCTCAAACAACTTACAGGTATCCCCCTTTCTAATGTTAGCTGCTGTTTATTTTAGGTATTGTGTAGATTTCATTACTAATTTTTGTCACGAACATGCAGACATGAGGATTGACTGCAAGATCAAATTAACGTGTATATGCTGTAACATGAAGTAGTAAAAACGTTGTTTATAATAGAATCACTGTTTAAAGTGCCACTACGATCAAATTTTTACCTATCGATATTTTTACGTATTTATAAAGCAGAGCTGCTAAATATTACTTGGTCGAAACCGTTTTGCGATTTGACGATGGCAAGTATTATTTTTCTGACTCCGAATCTGGAGTTGTTATGTCCGCCATTAATCGTTCATGTTCTTGACCAGCGTAACGAAATGACGTCAGATTCTCATGGCCACCAAAGCTTGCTACTGTCACCAGAATCCTTTTCGGTAATATCTTTTTGTGATGTTTTTACGTTTTCCAGAGGGAGTTAGTTTAACATTAACACGAGAAATGAAATCTCGCAAGGAATTATCGTAGTAGTCACTAATAGTTCGTACGACCTGTGACGTCATGTGCTGGGTAAAGTAGTCAGTGTTGGCGGAAATTCAAAGAAATTAAGCTTCTTCTCAACGTTATTTTAGTAATCGCTATTACAACATAAACTGGGCAATACATGGCTCTACGATAGGTAGCACACAAAACTACTATATTCCGACTAACTAAGTCATATACTTCGATTTCAAAAGTATTACCAATTAAAGACCATCGGTCCGCCCATTTCACTCACTTTTATCTCCTCTGCGCTAACAAGTTCCGTTGATAGAATTCTTTCTTTCAAGCTAGCAATTGGATCTTGGGTTTTTCGCACTTTTTGAATTTCATCTCTGCTGCGATAACTAATGAATGGCAAAAAAAAGGATCGCGTTCAGTTGAAAAAATAACTTGTCTTTATTTTTCATTCATCGATTGGAAGCGTGCGGAATCCTCGGATTTCCTGCAATTTGATTGGTTACATGAGCGGGCAGTTTTTTGCGGAATCCTAAATGCTAAAAACATTTTTGTAGTGATTTTTCTTTTATTTTTAACTGGAGAATCGAAGATTAACACAAAATTCCCTGAAAATTAATGGGGGTGAATAAATATTCATCGGTTTTGGTTGGTCTGTATAGAAAAATATGTAAGTACTCTCTCACAGACACAAATATATCATGAGTATTAACGATGGTTACCTGACACCAGGATCACTCATGCTGTGCCCATGATAACGATATGTAACACACTCCATCAATATTGGACCCTGAAATATCAAGTATATATCGATATAAATGTGACTTGCAACTTAGTTATTTCATTATTATACTTATTGGATTCCTCTGAGCCCAATATTACAAAATATTTAAGTCGAGAATTCAATATTGGGCGAGACCGAAGGTCGAGCCTAATATTACAAACCGAGACTTAGGCCCAGGTCAAACGTCGAACATTTCATGAGTCGAACTCAATGCAAATGAACTTAAACAAAAGAGTTTCCTAATTTACAGTGAGTTCGACTCATGAAAAGTTCGACGTTTGACCCGGGCCTAATAATAGGCGAAGATGAATCCAATAGGTGTTTTATTATATCGAACAAAATATCTTAACATAAAGATGTTTCTTCGTACGTAAACAGTCGAAAGGTTGCTGTCCAATATGTTGCTGTAACGTAAGATATTGGACTGTCACGTGATGCTAATAGCGACCATTGATTGGACGATTATATGTGAGGGTATAATAAAGTAAATTATTATTCATTGTACTATATTCTCGTATTCTCATTGGTTGAGAGCCTACATATAATTATTCGTATTTCGGCGCAGACAAAATAAATCTCGTATTTGTCATGTGGAAAATTTGGACATGACAAATAAATGTCGTATTTGTCATGTCCATACGGTGCCCGCGTATTTTTTCAGCGGTATCTCGCATGAATTGCAAAAGTGCGGGAAATTTTGTAAAAACTATTTTGTTTTGAGTGTTGACAATGGCTTCTGCTCGTTTCGCTTACGAGAATATAGTACAATGAATAATAAAAGAATTATTGAATTCGGCTTACGCAGGATATCAGAATTATTCAGACCTCGGTCAGCGTTATCTGCCTCAGCTTCGCTTCGGCAGATAACGCTGACCTCGGTCTGAATAATTCTGATATCCTGCTCAGCCTCATCCAATAATTATTTATTGTTTACTACTCAAGCTTTAACACAAACTCATAAAAATGTTTCTGAGCCCCAGACGGGAATCGAACCCGCAACTTTCTGATCTCTGGTTAGACGCTCTTACTGCTGATTCAGTAGTGCGTACAGTATATGTATATACGCCTTCGCTCTGCCATCTGAGTTCTGGTAGCTCAATGGTTAGAGCGTCTAACCGGAGATCATGAAGATTGCGGGTTCGATTCCCATCTGGGGTTCAGAAACATTTTTATGAATTTGTGTTTAAGCTTGAGTAGCAAACAATTTACTTTATCAAGTATATAGATTATGCTGTTGTTACTACATAATATCTGACGACTACAAGGGTGTGTTTTTGAATGAATACATGTTTGTCCTCGAGTTCGTTCTACTGAAAGGCATTTCTTCACATGTATAAACAACAACACAAGCGCGCAATGCACGACTCGTTGTTTAACCACAAACATCCGACAACTCAGCATGTATACAAAAATATTTTCTAAACCGGATGAAGAAACAAAACAGCGGACCTTCCCAGATCTCGTATGATCTGCAGCAAACTTTGTCGCCTCTCTAACCGCCAACACATCCATTCCGTCAACCTGTCAAAGAAAATAATAGACAAGTCACCAAACAAACAAACAAACGAAGGTTTTAACAAATCTCCTTACTTTCGGGGACTAATTTTCGGGGTCTTATTTTCGTACACTAATTTTTGGGGTCTTATTTTCGAAGTTTATGGTAGTTTGTAAACAAATGAACATCACATTTACAAGAGGTCACCACCGTGCCTGTATTCCCGGAACAAAGTCGCCTCTGGTATAGAAATCCTGAACGGCCGATGCTCGTTTGGTAGCAGTGCCCATGCCATAATGGTTATTCTCGCATACGAAGATACACGGCAGGTCCCACAGCTTTGCCATGTTGAACGTCTCAAACACCTGAGAAGGGAAAAAAGGATCCAGATTACCACGAGAATCGTTGACGGTCGTAATTGGGGTAGCTGTGGCGAATTTCCAAATTTTTCAAAAGACAAACAAAATTGAGGAAAACATGATAATTATTATTTGAGCAACTCGCCTGTCCTTGGTTCGCAGCACCGTCTCCATATAAAGCCACAGAAATCTTTCCATTTTCTCTGTATTTGTGGGCGAACGCAATACCAGCTCCTAATGGAACCTTGAATGTAGCAACAAAGTCACGTGTAACAACTTAAGGTGGCTCGGGAAATGTTTCCAAGACTTTGGAAGTATCAAACTTTTTTATAAAATTCTGTGTTTACGAAATGCAGAAACTTTGATGACGCTGTGCTTACCTGTGCACCCACAATGCCATTGCCACCGTAATACTCGTGACCATACATATGCATGGATCCCCCTTTACCCCTCGTTGTCCCACTTTCGCGACCTGGGCAGATAAAAAAAATCCGGTATGTATTTCATGTTACGAGGGCTCAAAATATATTAGCATAGACCTAATACTAACACTAATACTAACCTTAATACTAACCCTAATACTAACCCTAATTTTGCCTCCACGGTGGGAGGTCGGCGAAAATGGCCCTGGGATCGGCTGGTCACATGACACCCAAAAATTCTGGGTGTTTAGATATAATAATTCTCGTGGTCTTTGTTCCATTTCCTTTGTCTACTTTGTTGACCTGAATAATTGAGAAATATTCAACGCTCTTCAGAGTTGTTCATGTCAGCATTCGTAGGCATAACAGCAGCTAACAAGCTTAATAATCCACCATACATCCATGGTTATCTCTTACAAAAGGTATGACGAAGTTCGTCATACCTTTTGTAAGAGATAACCATGGATGTATGGTGGATTATTAGACGAAGCATATATCCAATTTAGCGAAAGGTATCACTTTTAATTTCCTGTAAAATTTGAAGACAGCATTCAGATTTAGATGAATAAATTATACTCGACTGAATTGAGTTTTATGACAAGCCAATCGGATTATAGAATGGACCAGCCGATCCCAGGGCCATTTTCGCCGACCTTCCGCCGTGAAGGCAAAATGCCCTGGGAACGAGGTTGTAACCCAACACTAACCCTAATACTAACCCCTAACCCAATACTAACCCAACACTACCCCTAATACCAGCCCTAATACTAACCCTAATACTAACCCTAATACTAACCCTAATACTAACCCTAATACTAACCCTAATACTAACCCTAATACTAACCCCTAACCCAACACTAACCCTAACACTAACCCTAATACTAACCCTAATACTAACCCTAATACTAACCCTAATACTAACCCTAATACTAACCCCTAACCCAATACTAACCCAACACTACCCCTAATACCAGCCCTAATGCCAATATAGTTGGAGCACTCGTAACATGAACAGTAATTGTATAACACGAAAATAATAACGAAGATCCATCTACACTATAATATTTTGAAGGCTAACCTGTCAATTCCGCTAAAACTTGCAAAACTGTCTTCCCACGAACGTAGGTCCACGCGTGGCAACGATATGACGTAATGACACTGTCGTCTTTATCGATGGCGTGTTGAATGCCAACCGCACACGCTTCCTGTAGTATGCAAAAATATAAAGGGTTGTGTCATGACTTATAGCAGCCGTCGCAATGTAGTAGTTTGGCGCTATGTAAATGCTTTTAAAACATTATTTTTCATAATGGACTAGAAGCAATGTTCAGCAAAGTACACGCTGTTTGGCGGCGCCAACTCAACAGTTGTCAATGACATCACGTGCACAAACCAACTTCACGCGATTTCTCCACTGTAGATCTCTAGCGGAGTGAACCGAGTATTTCGCGTAAATTTACTTCGTTACTGGCGAACACTGCACTAGAAGCTATCCTTTATTTTGCACAACCGTCCATTATTTTTCTAATAGTGGACGCTGTTTTTTTCAATATAACGCAATGTATATTTAATTTTCTCTACTACAAATTTATGTATCATCCATAACATTAACACATAAAAATCCTTTTTAATTTAATTCCAATGTATGTCTTTTACTTACAATCCACTCAAATACCATCAGTATCACTTCCCACATCATCTCTACTACTAAACATCTCGACTGAGTTAGAAATAATACCTTTTTTTTTTTTATTTATTACACTTTCACCTAATTAATACAAGGTGCGGGTCAGTACAACAGAACTAGGCTACAAATTAAGTACGCACTTTAAATGATAAATTAACATAAATTAACATAAATTATCATGAATTTAAATTACAATAGATACATGTACAGTAACTGCAGTACATAGAGTGTATACATAAATATATATTAGGTATAGAAGGAAGTTTAAATATGTACATAATTATATAAAAGCAATATAGTAAGATACAATAGTATTAGTAACAGCAAGGGTTAGAAGAGAGCACGTTACGTGAAGTGTGACATTTTAAGCAAGTAGACTTCCAAGTGCAATAGTTATCTACGTCGTAATTATTATTTAGAGCATTAGTATATAGTGATTATAAAGTTCACTTTTAAAATATTTAACTGAATTAGAATTTCGTATTCATCGCCTTCACTGGATTCCGCCATTTGTTTACAAACTCGCACTTAACAAATGAAAATTTGTTGTACGTTATCTCGATCAATATTTGACCGTTTTCAATTCTGAAAACAGATTTGGAATTAGCGAGTGTAAATACATAACACACGTACCTATTATATTACGCAAACGTGTATACCCTTCGTAAAAACCTCTTTATGTAGTTCGTCAGATCACAAATCGCCAATGACCGGCTTTGCGTTGTCTGCCCGAATATTGTCCGATTCAAACGGATCACCCAAAATTACTTTTTACTTCCGGAGCAATTATGGAATACCCGTCCACTTTTGCCTAAAATATCTTTAAATATAATGTCGAAGATTTATATTGTGTGTACTTGTTGATAGTTATCAAATTAAATGGGGTTTTAAAATAGAACGAAGAAATTGTATATGATAAACTTTCCGTAATTTGACCCCTTTTATCACTTTTACTAACTGTCAACAGAGCGAAGTGGACGGATATTCTACGATTTAGCGTTACTTCCTTATAATGAGATGGAGCTAACATTTTACAAATGCAAATATATCGCCAGCTGGCAATTGCACATGCGACATCTGGACATCAAGGAAATAGTTAAAAGGACTGACTAAAAAAGACCTTTCTGATTTGGTCTGGTCTTTATTTTTGGTTAGGTTAGGGTTAGCTACGGTTGGGGTGGTAGGATCAAGGTTAGAATTATCTTCAAAAACTAGTCTAATCCCAAACCTATGGAAATCCTTCTGAATGATCTATTTTAGCCTTCACCGGGTGTCTAGACATACAATGTACTCATGGATACATATTTTATAGACTTCTGTCAGATACGGTAGAGCACCTAGTCACCAGGACTTTGGTGATTGTTTATATAACATATATGCTTCGTTCCTTAGAAACCCCGCTTTAAATTTCTGTTTCGATTCAGTAATAACCCTGCTTTTAACAACCCTGCTTTTCTGAATCGAAACAGAAATTTGGTGATTGTTTATATAATATATATATTAGAACCCAACCCCAACACAACAAAGATCCTAACTCAACCCCCCCCCCCCCCCCCGCCAAAAAATTTCCCATCCCGCCATGTATATCCGTATTATGAAAGTTATATTTTTGGACATGTTCGATTATCCGCGCTTTTAAAGAGAACTAAGTTAGCTACCGGGATAAGCTGTACGTATGTTGTAAATAGATCATTTAACTTTCCTTTGATATATTCTATAGCTTTGGGGGTGGTTTATTTCTCAAGAAAACGTTTCCCGAAGGGTTTTTGGGGTCGGTTACAATCCAATTAACTAGGAGCCTGGTACGAGGGTTCAACGTGTCAGCTACCTGCTCGTTAATTCACTCTATTTGCTCGTCAATGCCCAATGGTCAATGCCTTCTATTTGCGCCTCCTTATAAGGAATAATATTGGAGCAATTATAGAATACCGGTCCACTTTTGAAACCGTGGTTAAAGGCAGAGATAAAAAACAGATAAAATCTCTTCAAATATAATGTCGAAGGTTTATATTGTGTATATACTTGTTGATAGTTATCAAATTAAATGGTGTTTTAAAATAGAAGGAAGCAGTTGTGTGAACAGATACGAATAGTGAAAGTGGACAGGTATTCTACAATTTAGCGGAGCAGAGGTTACGATTACCTAGCCCCCGTACACACGGGAAACATTTTTCTGCGTTTTTGTATTGTTTCGAGTAATGAGCTGGTTGTTCTCGATTCCCTTGAGAACAGTAAACAATACAAAAACGAAGGAAAACGTTTCCGTGTGTACGGGGCCTTAGCAACGGTGCAGGAAAATCAAGATTACATTTTTTATATCCTGTTGTATAAGACGAGACAAGACAAGACAAGACAACTTGTCAAGACAAAACAACTTTGTCAAGACAATACAAGACAAGACAGCAGACTTTTCAGTTACAGCCAACTGTTATGCGTTTAGCCTCTTGAAATAAAGTTTTTACATTACATTAATTACGTCTTGGCTTCACTAAACACAACACATCGCACTTTCGAGTCTCCAGGGGGCTCGTCAACGTAAGCGGTTAATTCATAAGGTTCTCTTTTCAACGCAGTCGTCACAATTCTTTTAGAAGTATCAAGAATTTTGCAGGTTTAAAACATGCTTGAAGTATGAAATGCGAGAGGCAATTGAAACGATGTACTTAATTCGATATATGAATGTCGGTCAACTGGCTATATGTCGCGGTTGCTAATAAAAAAGGACGCGTACAAAATACGAGATAAAAGTAAATTCACGAGATAAAAGTAAATTCACGAGATAAAAGTCAATATATTTAACAAATTCATTTAGTATAGTACTCAAACATCTGTTCCAGAAAAAAGTCTAATTTCGCATTCGTTACGAAATACACTAAATTACAGCTGTATACTATAGCTAGAAGGCGACCACAGCAGCTCTTGGATCAGTTTATATCTCCTCTGCGAAGTGTCACAGGTTTAAAGGAATGCAAGATAGTATAAGAACAGCTGGAAAACTTTCAGTCGGACGTCTTGGCAGTGTTAAAATAAGAAAGGCAAAATGAAGAAGAAGGATATGGCAGAAGCTCCAACGCGAGCAGCTGGACTTGTTGGCTGGCTGGTGGTTTGGTTGACGCTGCTGGATAGGCCACTGTTCATAACGGCGCTGGAAGGCATGATATCGATGGCATTTATGCTACTAGAAGTGGCGCCAACGTAGACAATCAAGAAGCAAGCAAGAAGGAAAACGACAAGTTTGGCAGACATCGTGGCGTTCGCTCTTCGTGAAAACTTCGTCGCACAGCAGAATGCTATTAGACACGGGTTGAGCGTCGTTGATATTTGTGATGCGGGTACACACGGCTCGCATGTAAGTAGCCTTACCCATCTGACAACGATCCAATCAAGTAGCAGCAGTACTAAAGCCTTTGTTTTCTAGCCAATCAACGTACGACGATTTGAGTTGGCCCCCACGACCACGCCCAAAAATGGCGTGTTTTCGATAAACAAAAATTGTATAATTATAGAATACCCGTCCACTTTACTATTTGCATATATATATTAACGGTCAGACTACGGAAAGTTCATCATATACAATTGCTTCGTTCTTTAAAAAACCCCTTTCAATTTGATAACAATCAACAAGTACACACAATATAAACCTTCGACATTATATTTAAAGAGATTTTAGAGCAACCTGGTTTGTATTTCTGCCTTTAAATGCGGTTTCAAAAGTGGACGGGTGTATTCTATAATTGCTCCAAAAATTACCTGTCCAAGATATATGCAAATATGTAAAACGCGGTTCATATAAACAGATCTTAAGAAAGATGGCGCAATGATATTGGAAAAATGATGTTTTTAAAATAAGCTACGGATAGTTGACTACAGTACTTGACATTTGTTTACCACTCCCAAAAAGCTTCAATAGGGTTTAAATAATTATAAAGTACGTATTGATGTCGATATAGTAAGGCAGGTGGCAATGATAGTGACAGCTGTCGTTTCTCATCTCAGCTCTCATGTATAGCTTGTTTTATGATGTCCAGTTAAAAAACACCATCCTCGCATCTTCAAGTCCTAGCTCGTGGACATATATGATCATAGCATGATAAAGTGACAAATAAACCAAAAAAACAACACTACAACAAGAATTCCCTTCACCTAAAGACAGACCAACTTATGAAAAACAAACCAACGTAGTCTACAAAATACAACGCAACGACTGTCATATTGGAGTGATATTGCCGGCGAAACGCCGGGGAGATGCTTCGAAACAAGAAAAAAGGAGCACATGAGAAATGTAAAGCTACACACAAGCGGATCAAGTATTGCCAACCATGCACGGAATTTTGATTATAAAATAAACTTCGACGACGGACACATCATTGACAAAGGCAACCACCGCTTACGAAAAACATTGGAATCGTGGCATACCGCCAGAACAATACAAGCTGATAATAACTCTAGGCCTCTTCCAGAACAATACACCATTTTACTTCAAAAATAACTGTCAATTTGCGACATTTACATATCTTATTATTCATAATAATTTGTTTTTAAACTTTTTACCATTTTTATTCATGTAATAATTTATTATCCTTCATTTTAATCATAAAATGTTCGCCATATTAAACTAATTTTACTGCCAAACCACTTTGCTCCCCTTGTTTCTGCTATTTCTGATGGTTATCAGCATCTAAAGTCTAAAGATACTAAAGATCTCGCTCTATTCAACGAGGGCCTCGTGTACAGTGTGTATAAAAAAAACTGAACCCTTAGAAAACGGTCTTCTACTCCTGGGAAATTAAAAACACGGTGGTCTTAATACACCTGGGAAATTAAGATAACTTGTAATATGTATGAAGGAGCATAACTGCATGAAAGAAACATGTTAAATATTTTAACGTTTCTTTGCAGTTATGCTCCTTCATACGTTTACAAGATATCGCAATTTCCCAGGTGTATTAAGACCGTCTTTTAATTTTTAATTTCCCAGGAGTTAAGACCGTTTTCTAAGGTTCAGTTTTTTTTATACACACTGTACAGTAGCAAGAAGCCGAAACACATATCGTAACATAATTTTAACTTTTAAATTTCAGTTTCTGCATAGTTGTTATTATTTTACTATAATATTACAATATACCATATTAGTTCAAATTTTAGTCGGTTTTCTTTGTCCTTTATACGGGGATGTATATCCTATATACACCCCTATCTATCTAAAGCTTGGGGGATTTGAATAGTATCCAAGGAAACACGGGGTTGATTGATTCTTATCATTTATACACCCTCCGCTCGGGGAATTCGACGAAATATTACCCCGAATGATGATATATCCCGAGGGCGAAGCTCGAGGTATATACATCATCCCGAGGGGTAATATTTCGACGAATTCCCCGAGTGGAGGGTCGAAACAATCTTGAATGCTGTCTTGAAACATCTTGTTGTTCCTCCATTATTATAAGTAGTGATCAACGGCTGTTTAATTCAACTGCCGTAATTGCACGGACTTGATATCCGGTCACGTCCGCATGTCGGAAATCGACGTCGTGTGCCGTCTGGATCACCCTAATTATGCCGTCTGGATCATCCTAATAGCGTAGAGTCTGGCTGCTATTAACAGCTCAAAATGCGGACAAACAAACCAAATTTGACTCACAAATGATTGCAAATGAGCTATTTTCTTTTGTTATGGTCGCAAGAATTATGGGTAAAAGTGGACAAACATCGATGCTTACGTCATCTCGACGGAGCCATGTTGGTACGACAAACAAATGAAAAAACAAAAGTTGTTGAATTTGTTTTAAAGTTAAAGGGGCAGTGTCATAAGATGCGCATGCGCATCATCCAGCCTTTCAACAAATTTGGGATGTGTTGAAAGACGTCATCTACAGGAGTGTATGTTGGAACAAATTTCACTTTGTTTACAGTTTAATTACCTCTGTATATCCCTTCTACATTTCCAATTATTTTGGGTCATATAGTTTGAAATAAACATGCATGCATGCCTAGCTTATAACATAATATTGGATAAATGGCCCAGTTCTTGTTCCCAATCCATTTGGAGTCATTTAAACACTGTGTTAAACATTTCAAATAAACATGCATGCCTATAGCTCATAACATAATATTGGATAAATGGCCCAGTTCTTGGTTAGCTCACGGTGTACCGGAACACAGAATATATTGCATCATTGAAATGTTGGGTTTAGAAGTAGGGTTAGTATTTCTTTATTTCAGGGTTAGGGCTAGAGTTTTTATTTGGGTTATGGTTAGAGTTTTTTGTATCCTGTTCTGCTTCTGAATCCTGAAAAAATAACTTTGATGAGGCGTATGACGTAGTCTGTGTCCATTGTTTACTGGTACACAGTGATGTAACCCAATCCACTGGAGATGAGCACTTTTAAAATGTTGGTGTGCAAATGTTAGAGCTGTACTTTGAACAGCATCTTCCCAACGCGTGCTGTAACCTAACAAAACGTTGGAGGGACATTGAAACAAATCTTGCATGGATGTTGAAACAAATGTAGGAACCATTGTGTTGACATTATTTTGTTGAGCATAACAAGACAATGAATTCATGAACATCAACCTTGTCTGTCAGTAACACCAGATGAATAACTGAGCTCCCTTGTACCAGGCTATATGCTGTGAAATCACAACTGAAAAACCAGTGCTGTGAGTAACTTTGTTACAAGTAACTAGTTACAAGTAATCATTACTTTTTTGAGCAACTGTAACAGTACTAACAGTTACAAAATTTCGAAATAAAAAGTAATAACAACTAAGTTACATTTGCCACTGACAGCACCGTTACTTTTTGCTCTTTATAATTTTATTAGTTAATTAGACCTTTATTCGTTTTATATATAAAATTAAAAGCAGAACGTCGCTCAAATTTGTCCCAGGGTCCAGGGTCTTATCTCCGTTCGACATTTCCACAGTGCATTCTGGTCAATATATGTGTGCAAATGTCCTCTTCTTTGGTCGATGCACTGGTCCCAACAGCCTGTAGGAAGCCTTGAGGAATGTAACTTTGTAACTAGTTACAAATTTATAAAAGTATAACTTTGTAACTGTAACTACATGGTTACTTATTTTGTCTTGTAATGTTTACTGGTAACTATAGTTACATTCATCCTAATGTAACTGTAAGCATAGTCAATCGAGATATGGTCTGGAAACTCAGCAAACTTCAAAGCGACTATAATGAGCTACGTTTTGATGTTGAACCGTACCTTACACTGTGCACATCCTTTGTTTTAGGTTTATTAATATTTAAACAACACGGTTGAGCGATTAAACCCAAATGATTCTATTGGATGATTGCTTCATTATACTAAAATACAATAGGTTCATTGACCATACACCGTGCACAAAATTGCATAAAGACGAACAAAAAGATAGAACAAAGACTTTATCTGAGTTTCCAGACCATATCTCGATTGACTATGCTGTAACTAGTTACAAAATAAAAGTAAGTTACAGCACTGTGAAAAACATACATGGCAAACAATTTAATGAGAAATGAGCTACTGCATCTTCGTGTGGTACTGGCCTTACCTGTCCAGAGTATAAATGACAGAAACCCCGTATCACCCTTGCTTTGTATAATTTGTCGGCAGCATTTTCCATCCTCCTAATTACTGTCATCTCCCTGTAGTACTGAAGAGCTTCGTCTTTGGTCAGGACCGCTGTTGTTCCAGGACCACTGTCAAGTCTGTGAAGTTTGCATTCCTTTTAATAAGAAGACTAATGTAAGTTATAAGCAAAACCTTTGATAAATTATACATTTGTAAGATGATCAATCAATAGCCAAGATCGCCCACATTGGATGTGGGAGCTGTAACTCACAAAATGATATACAGTAAACTTACCATATTTTGCAGTGCATAAGTAGAATTTCTAGGACCCAAAATTGACATAAAAAAGCCGACCTCTACTTATATATATATATACGGTATTTGGTTGTATACTTTCAGTAAATATGCCATGCATGTTTTAAACAATTTTCCATATTATTAAATTTGCTGTGAATTACCTATTTAATTTGAGGGACTCGACTTATACTCAGAAAAAATGCAAGTTTTTGGTCAAAAAATAGGAGGTTAACTTAAAATATGCTGCAAAATATAGCATGATAAGCCTTGGACTTTCTGTATATTTGAATTGTCCACTGCCGGACTTTTTGTGGGCTTATTTTTGCAGTGCAGTTATTTTTGCAGAGGGCTTAATGTTATACAGTATTTTTGTATGAAAAATAAGTAATTTTCTTATATTTCTTATTCTT
Source organism: Chrysogorgia sp. JL179-B06 (assembly GCA_035772405.1). Taxonomy (NCBI): domain Eukaryota; kingdom Metazoa; phylum Cnidaria; class Anthozoa; order Scleralcyonacea; family Chrysogorgiidae; genus Chrysogorgia; species Chrysogorgia sp. JL179-B06. Next base: position 1,102,827 of record JAYKKM010000071.1, on the reverse strand, counting down.
ATAAATATTTCATACATGGGATATGTAAATTATCTGTGGGCTTAAATTTAAGTTGGAGATTGAGGAGGCTTTCACTGTCGGTTTGTCAAATTGGGGGACATATTGTATTGACATATTTTTAAATCTTGCACTGACCTCAATATCAAATTCTGCTTGAGATGCAAAACTTCTTGAAGCAATGTACTGCTGTCGAAACTAGAAAAATGATAAATATATAGGGCTGGTAATTAGTAATTAAGAATTAGTGTAGCAAACTCCAATGAATTGGGGGCTAAACAAGAATTCTAATCCTTCTTATTACATATAATACATATTTTTATAAAATACTCATACAATCTCGATTGTGATTGGCTAATAAACCTACAGACAATTCTTGATGTCTTGCCATCTACAAAATATCAAAAATTGTCTGTAGGTGACGTAATTGTCTTTGCGTGGCTTACTTCCTAAAATCGTATAGGCTTCTACATTTATAATTTTATGATAAAACAATTATTGGATTCGGCTTACACCTGATATGAAGAATTATGCAGACCTCTGTCAAAAATGTTATCCACCTCAGCCTTCGGCAGATAACATTGACCTTGGTCTGGATAATTCTTGATATCATGCTCAGCATCATCCAATAATTGTTTAATATTAAGTAAGACATTGTTTTCTATGTATATACAACCTCAATTGTATAAATATCTAGGTACATATACATAGACGATACATGGACGATCGTCAAGCTCGTATCCTCAGAAAAATGATTCTGAGTCTCCCGGATATTGGGAAAAAAAACAAAATCGAACTGTAACCTTCTGAATTGCCGGCAAGACGCTCTAACCATTGAGCCACCGAGACTCAGACAGATGTGGAGCGAAGGTTTACACTGATGTATCCCCCCCCCCCCCCCCCCCCCCACACCCCCACCTCCCCCAACCCCTCCCCCCCCTCCCCCCCCCCACTCCCCCACGACCCTTGATACGTGCTATGTACAGCAGTGTATATATTGATATATGCACAGCAGTGTATATATTGATATATGTACAGCAGTGTATATATTGATATATGTACAGCAGTGTATATATTAACATGTACATATACATGTATCTGTTACAGTACTACCAGCTGTACAGCTATAATTTTTTACCGGTACGTCAAAATTGATTATACAAGTCCCCACAATTGCCTCATGTAGGCTGTATTAGCTTGCTACATTTATCATCTATAGACCCGGAGGGGAATTCGACAAAAGATTATCATCCCGATGGCGCAATATTTCGTCGAATTCCCCGAGCGGAGGGTCTAAAATTATATATTATAACACAGATTTCATGCCTGAATAGAGCTTGACACTTACTAATAACTTCTGAGCAGACCTTCCGTGGGCTCTTAGACAAGATCGCAACATTTCACAAAGAAAAGAAGATCAGAAATTATCAAAATTTGCACATCAGTCCAGAGCCATGAAATTAGTTCCCAGATCCCTGGCATTTAACTGCTCCACGGCCCAAAATATGATAGGTACTTATAGTACGTATTCCATATAAGGTCATAACGGACGGGACTGGGAAGAGCAAATACGTTGCCCTAACGAGCATATACGTTTGCCCTGACGAGCAAATACATTGCCCTCGTACCAGCCGCTCCAAATAATTGGATTGTAACCGACCCCAAAACAACAAAGGTCCTAACCCTCCCACAATCGCTATAGAATATATTCTTTTAAAGTTAAATGATCTATTTACAACATGCATACAGCTTATCCTGGTTGCTAGCTTAGTTTTCTTTGAAAGCGGATAATCGAACATGCCAAAAAATATAATTTTCGTATTACGGGCATACCATCTTGTAACGAACTTTTCGGCTGTCTTCGACGAACGTTTTCTTGAGAAATAATCAACTCCCAAAGCTACAATATATATTAAAACAAAGGTAAATTATCTGTTTACAATAGGGCGTACAGCTTATCGGCTAGCGAACGTAGTTTTCTTCATAAAAGAGAGCGGATAATCGAACATATCGTAACCGTGTTAACTATCCGCATCCAGTGGGCTGGTACGAGGGCAATGTATTTGCTCGTCAGGACGCAACGTATATATGCTCGTTAGGGCAACGTTAATTTGCTCTTCCCAAGGTCCCGTCCGTTATGACCTTATATGAATACGTACTATAAGTCCATATGCAAATATATATTTTCTCGTTTTCCGTCTTCCCGTCGTCCACCGCGCGCTTCCGATTTTTCTCGATTCCACTCCCCAGGCTCTATGACTCAAAAGGAACTTCTCATTTTCAAAAACTAGTCTAATAACTAACCCTAATCCCAATAATAATCCTAACCCTAACCATATAGGTTGCCCAATGAATAATTCTTTTAATAATATAACATTTATACCGTGAAAAAAGTCGTTCTCGTATTGGGAATTCTATAAAATAACGAGCGCTGTTCGTGGAGAATGGGGCTGAGTCTAGCGCATTTTCGCAGGCCAAAAGGAACGCGGGCTCTGGGTACGAGATTGGACAAACAAGAAAAAATGAAAACAATGGCCGAGCAATTATTGATCATGAAAAATTCCACACGATAATAAAAATTCAGATAACCTTTGGAAAAAAATTCAGATAACCTTTTTTATTATAGTACACATTTGTAGACATCTACCTAGCTTGAGAAGATCAGAGACCCTCTCATGCGCATGCCGCATGCGCTTCCACCCTAAGAGAGGCTACCCACATCTGGGTACTGAATGTGATTGGTCAACTTGATAATCAAGGAAAATGGTGGATTCAGTGCCACTTGGAATATCCGAGACGGATTAGATGTAAAAGTAAACTAACAAAATTCGTTTACGAGTCACGAAGAACGGTTGAGAATGAGGAGGAGACTGTGTTCTTGAACGTAATTTCATTATGTCGCAATATCCGATTCCCCAAAGACGGTGGGAATGCATGGGACCTTTCATGACTCATGAGACCTTTCATGGGACCACGGGACCGATCATCAATGACTACCTTAAAGTCATTGGTCTAGTCCTAATCCAATTACTCAGGATGAAATATGATAATCCTCAATATCATCTGGTATCTTCTTGTATAATTCTTTTATCTCCATGAACTCTTTGTCATTTTCTCTATCCTTCTCTTCCTCCACATGTAGTTCCTCTGGGAAAAAGTCCTCCCCAGAATCACGATTTTTATTCTCATGAGAGCCTTTTTGTTCATTACATGATCTTTCTTCAGAACCTGTGCCACCAGACTTCGTCGTTTCCTTCGCCGTGTCGTGCGTTTCTCTTGTATCTGCCAACTCCTTCTGCATCGCTGTCATTCGATCTTGCATCTCCTTCATCATATCCACAATCATGACGAGCCTTGCTTCCACATTTTCGTTCACACGCGTCTCCTTCCGTTGTGCTTTCGTGTCTTCATCGTAAATGAGGTCCGGACCATAGCACACATACTCCCACGTGGACCTCAAAATATGCACCGGTTTGTTAGGGCGTTCTTCTAAAGTAGCCAGCATTTGTGGCTTGAACCACGAAGGCACCGCGAATCGTTTTCGTTCGAGATCAATAATCATTTTGGCCGTTTCAATATGTTTTTTTATCTTTGCTTGATTCATAATGCTGGTTGTGTCGCCAATGACCAAGGCTAAAATGAGATTCATTAGGATAACCGGCATTAACACCAGGAATGCCACCAAAAGAGCGAGCTTCAGCCAATGGAACGTTTCGTAATCGGGGTCTGCCTCATCGAGAAATGTCTCTTTAAAATCAATTTCTCCCGTTGTCATGACGGCGCTTGATAACATGGACAAACCGAAGTTCGCGAAGCCCGGTTTGTCGTTCATGATCGGAGTGAATGCTGCAGCGAAGGCAACGAAGAAGAGAATGAGCAGTGAGAGAACCTGGTAAAGAAATGTCAAATAGAGGGAAATAAGGATAATTTACAAGACACAATTTTGGTTAAGGAAGTAAAACGATTTCTGTCTGATTTATATTATATATAACGTTTCGAGCGAAGGCAATTCGTCGGAAAGTGAAACGTTTCACTCTCTGACGAAGGGCTTCGCTCGAAACGTTAAAGTGCCTATAACGTCTGTGGGAATTTAACATATTTGTAATCTATGGATTCTCCTGAGATAAATTGTAATATATCTTGTCAGCTGAAAATTTCATCTTCATAGACTTTTTTGCTGTTAAAGTTGACGGAAATGACGTCAAATTGGGAATCTATCTACATGAAAAACCTCTTACAGATGCCCGATTTTGACGTCATTTCCGTCAACTTTAACAGCAAAAAACACTATGAAGATGACATTTTAAGCTGACAAGATATACTACAATTTATCTCAGGAGAATCAATAGATTACAACTATGTTAAATTCCCACAGACGTTATAGGCACTTTAAGGCCAATCTACATGATACGATTTGTCGTATACGATTGTCATCTTGATGTATGTGATCAAACTGTATACACGCGTGTCAATATTCGCCATCGAATCATAAATAAGAATTATGTCGTGTGCAAACAATTGTATATACGTCAGTACGACAGTCGTATATACGACAATGTACGCCAGAATGACAATCGTATACGATGAACTCGTATCATGTAGAAGCGCCTTTAGACTACTTACACGCTATTTCGGCAGTACACCAACCTTTTTAGATATTTGAATTGTATTTCTACACTGCCAGTGGTCTAATACTATGGGAACCAAATCAAGGACATCGAAAACGTGGGAGACAGAAGAGAACATACGTGGACATACTGAAAAGAGATACTGGAGTGGAGGACACAAACGAGTTAGCAGGATGTATGATGGACCGAGTTAGCTGGAGGATTCTAACAATAGCCCGGCTGAGGCCGACCTAATAATAATAATAATAATCTAATTCGCAGTCTTATTTTATAAACGAAATAGAAAGTGGACGCCCTTTATATAACCTGCAGGGGCACTCGAGAGACACATAAACTTTCAAATTCTCCCCTACTCTCCCTCGTGTTTGCATCAGGCCACTTACCATTGTGTTTTGCTTATGAATTATTAATTAGGTAATCAATATAGCACAACATTGCATGAACCTAATGATTCTTTCTTTTCAACATATACCAACCTTAATAAGTGTCATACAGATCTTTTCCATCATTAAAATATAAACACCGTACGCAGCAATCCTTCGTAAATACAACACCAAGTTAATCCATGCCAAAAGAAGAGCCACCGAACACGCTTTCCACTGAAGACTTGTTTTCACTGCGATCTTCTGATCCGTCGGTGAGGCAAATATAAACACACATATGTACATAATCCACTCCATGTAGTTAACTGGGTCGAGAAAGTAGCGGTGTTTGTAGAATATCAACTGAACATTAAAACGAAGTTAATAATTAATAAAATAATCGAAGCTTGGCATAATAAAATATAGGAGCATTATACAATAGTCTCAATGCTCTTACAACAATATATTCTTAATTTTACTTATAAAACTTATCACAGTTCCATTATAAGATAAAGCCCACTACAAAAAGTGCTGACTTAAAATTACTTAACATTTCAAAGCTTCTAATTTCCAGTGGTAATGAATTCCACAGTTTTGGTGCGGCAACTGAGAACGCTCTGTCTCCATGAGTCACCGTTTTGGATTTTGGCTCAAGTAGCAGATTTCGGTCAGATGATCTCAAAGCACGAGTAGGTTTATATTTAGTTAGCAAATCAGTAATATAAACAGGCGCCTGGCCATGCAAAGCCTTGAAAGTAATTATTAGTATCTTAAATACAATCCTTGATCTCACCGGCAACCAGTGAAGATTACGAAGCACAGGGGAGATATGCTCCGATTTTTTAACCCCTGTAACAAGTCTACCAGCTATATTTTGAATTCAAAATATTTTGAATATATAGAAATATATAGCAATAAATAAAAATATAAAAAATAAAAAATAAAAAAATATATAAAAATATAAATATAAATAAAAATATAAAAAAATAAAAATATAAAAATATAAATATATAGCAATATTTTGTTGTGTATATTATTGAGACAGTTTAATGAAATCAGAAATCAAATGCTTTTTCTCAAATAATTTTGCGGTGAAACGATGAGTCATGATGCATGCATATGATGCGCGCTATACAGGGTAAAAGGCCTATCACACCAAAATAAGATATTTCTGATATAATATTCTACATGAAGTAAATAGTTGAATACCAAAATGTTATCTGATTTGATGTTCTAGAAAGATTTGTTTGTCTGAAATGATAATGATGTGACGTCGAATCTGTTATCATTTCAGATATTATTCTGCTAGAGCAATTTTACTTAAAGTGCCCTAACCTCAAAATTTGTTATTATCGTATTTGGAAGAACTTTTAAAATGACAAAGTAACTTCTTTTGAAGATTTTCGTTTCTTCGCTTTCTTTTTGAGATATATCAGTTTGTTTGATATGCAAATGTACGGAATTACCGCGTCACACATGCATAATGAGTTATCAGAGAATGTTATATATATTTGCGTTCATCAAATAAAAACACTAAAGTGTGAATAACACGTGTGCGTGTTTCTCCCACTAACACCAAACGTCTCGATTTTAAAAGATTTTGTTCGAGAAATGAAGAGATACACACATTTCTCCAATAAGGTCATTATGGATGTGTGACGTAAATTCCGGACATTTGCATATCAAAACAAACTGATACTATATCTCAAAAAGAAAGCGAAGAAACGAAAATCTTCAAAAGAAGTTACTTTATCATTTTAAAAGTTCTTCCAAATAAGACAATAAAATTTTTCGAGGTTATCGGCCCTTTAAACATTGATATATCATCAATAATGAACGCTATACTAGAGATTTTATCAACTTTTTCACTCAAATCCTCAACCAGTTTATCACACCTATCACATGGAAAGCAGAAAAGAAAAGCCAAATTCCTAATTTAGAGAACAAAATAGTTTCTAATCGCCTTAGAAATAACAGATATTTTAACATTCGTAATTGTAAAACTAAATGTTTTAAGAACTCTTTCTTGGTCGCAAGTGCTACTCGAGTTTGATCTCAAATTTTATTAATATTGTTTGTCGGTATACTATTAGCATAATAAGATATTTATTCGTGTATTTTAGCTAACTATTCATTGTAAAATATTCGCAATTCACCGAGGAAGATTCTATTAAACCAATATATATTATTATCATACGTACCTGCAGTATTTCTTTAAGAACATTGAGACTGGCAAAAATAAAGCAAACTGCCATTGAACCTTTAACGTCAAATGAAGTATCATAATCCATATCTGCTTACGATAAAAAAATGCAAGAAGAATTAATATAATTGTTATTTTTGGCAATATATTTATGATAAGTAATACCATGGCATGACAAGAGGGGAATTAGTGTTTAAATATCCCCGGATTGTGGAACTTTGAGGCATATCATGAGAAAAAATATGAAATCTGCTAAGTTCTCAAAAGAACTGGATATAATATGAAAAGGAGAAATAATACTTCAATGTATCGAAGTATTTTTTGACACTTATTTCTCTTGAGGTATATATCATCCGACGAAAAAAGCGAAAGAGGCCAAAAAGTTTGTAATGCATATCTGAGCTTCATCGTGGTTCATTGCATAGCTCTAGTGGTGGTCTTGTTTACTGAAACGTTTTATACCCTCAAAGTTTACCTGAGTGGAGAAATCGTGTTTCCAATAAATCCAGACAACTAATTTGCATAAAATCTGCCGCTTATCCATTAACAGACAATTTCTCTAGATATACAAATGCTACAAGTGTGAAACGTTTCAATAATAAAGACCACCACTAGAGCTATGTAATGAACTAAAATAAAGCTCAGATCGGCATTACAAAACTTTTTATGGGGGAAAATGCAATTTCTCATGATTTAGACCAGTGGCGGAAATTGTGGTGGGGTGGGGGGGCAACCGCCCCCACCACCTGTCGTCAAATCGCTAAATTGTCGGAATTTTCCACTTTTTGTCGGGAAATTTCGGAAATTCTTAAGGAATATATTGAAAAATGGAAAAAAATGTAATAGAACTTATTAAATATCTCACGTTTTTTTATCTTGTAAAACACATGCAAATGAGAAGACATCTGAGCGAGCCATCTAGTTATATAATCTTGTGGTTACCACACATGTGTATGAGCTGCGAGACATGTCAGGTTCAAATCCATGTGTCGGACCACCACCACTGCGGGTCTTAAAAATAATTGAGGAGAAAGTGCTGCCTTTGCAATATAATACCAGCAAATGGTAAGAACTTTCGAGTCTTCTTGGATAACGGACTTAAATCGTATATGGCCCTCGGAACCCCCTTAAAATTGGCCTTCTAGCCTGTTGGGGTATTCCGTCCTCGTATAAGAGTGATAAAATTTGTCTAACAAACTAATTAAACTAGAATAAACAACTTATTACAATAGGTACCACTGCAAACCAAAATAAAGAAATAGCGATCGAAATCGTCGAAATATGTCGAAAAGTCTAAAAAGAGTGAAGATTGAATCCCGTCCTGCAAAGGAGTATTCGACAGCGACTACAAGCGCAAAAATAAGGTTTTTAAAACATTAATGATCTGTGTATCCAAACCATTTTTAGTTTTCTTTATTTGTCCATTTTTGTGTGCAAAAAAATTGGTAACGCGTAGCGAATAAACCTGTCGGAAATTTAAGAGGCTTTGCCCCACCACCGAAAAAGGCGAATTTCCGCCACTGATTTAGACTATCGAGTCACCTTAAAGAAAGATATCAGAAACAAATGGACCAAATGAAAAACTACAAAGGAACTTAGTTTTACTAAGTTTTATTAAGTTAGGTAGTTGCAGCTTGATGTTTGTAAAGTTGTAAAGGTTTTGCTGTGCAAGCTGTGTTAAGTTCACAATACTCAGGAAAACTCTGAGCGCCAGACAGGACTCGAACCCGTAACCTTCTGAATGCTAGACAGACGCTCTATAACCATTGAGCCACTGAAACACAGATGGCATGAGAGCAAGGTTAAATACGGTATTTATGCAACTACCTAACTTTACTAACAACATTTGAACACCGTATTTAACCTTGCTCTGTCATCTGAGTTCTAGTGGCAAATACGGTGTTCAAATGTTGTTAGTAAAGTTAGGTAGTTGCATAAATACCGTATTTAACATTGCTCTGCCATCTGAGTTTCAGTGGCTCAATGGTTATAGAGCGTCTGTCTATAGCATTCAGAAGGTTACGGGTTCGAGTCCTGTCTGGTGCTCAGAGTTTTCCTGAGTATTGAGAACTTAACATAGCTTGCACAGAAAAACCTTTACAACTTTACAAAGGAACTTATCAACTATTTTCGCGTCCTCTGAACAAAAAGTTAAGAAACTGTGGAAACTCATCCAAAATGTGAATTTTGTACCTGGATTTGCTTGCGTCTTTTTGTACACTGGTATTTGAAATGCATAGATATTCAGAGCGACAAGGAAAACAAGGAACAGCAATAGACTGACTGCATGAACTCGCCATCCAAAATCCAGCCATTTCTCTTTCAAAAACTTACAACAAACCGGATGACAAAGACAGCTGTAACTCTTAGTTTTGATCATGGCTTCGATAGCAGTCATCGGTTCATTTATTTACAAAGTTTGCCAACTGAAAATGTTATAAGGAGAATAAATATGCGCATTAATTATGGATGCTGTAGTAAAAAGAAGTTATATTTAATAAATCATAGACATTCAAGTGTTATGTTTAGAAATGTTGATAGTTTGACCTCTCTCTTCCGCAGAGGCTTCGTTTTTGGCCGCGGGCAACAGGGGAGGTGAAGGCGCGCACGGGAGACGGAGGCGCGACAAACCTGAACAATCTGACACCATCTGTACCATCTGACACCATCTGTACCATTTTCACCATCTTACACCGTCCGACAACCATCTGACAAACCTGAACCTTCTGACACCATCTGTACCATCTTCACCATCTGACAAGGCATGGCCGTATACCATCTGACAAACCTGAACCTTCTGACACCATCTGTACCATCTTCACCATCTGAGACAAGATTGCATCATGGCCGTATAGGCATCCTTACGTTCCTTTGCCCTGACCATCTGTAGACGACTACGCGTCCGACAACCATCTGACAAAAGTGCCCGGAACCATCTGACACCATCTCGCCACCTAATCCCGCGCGATCCATTTTCAACATCTGACACCATCTGTACCATTTTCACCATCTTACACCGTCCGACAACCATCTGGCAAACCTGAACCATCTAACACCATCTGTACCATCTTCACCATCTGACACCATCTGTACCATTTTCACCATCTGACAAGGCATGGCCGTATAGGCATCCTACACCATCTGACACCGTCCGACAACCATCAGACAAACCTGAACAATCCGACACCATCTGTACCATCTTCACTATCTGACAAACCTGAACCATATCATCAGACAACTATCCAATTCCCCTCATATCATTGTATATTAGTTATAACAAAGTGTAACGTCGTTACCTTTAGAATGATCTTGAAGAGAAACAAAATCATATCGTTTAACATACTCCTGAGTATCTGGGTGTCCTTGAGATGTCATACTGTTTGATAAAATACGACTTGCCACTTCGGGCATTTTTATAACCAGCTTTGCCATTGTTAATTCACTACCATGTTTCGTTGTAGTCAGAATCTAAATGAAAGAAATGGTGATTGAATAGGTATAAGTAAACTAAGCCACGTACCTTGCGATTGGGTGATGAAAGACTTGTTCATATGAGCCGGGCCAGCGCTTAACGGCTGCTAATGACGGGATCTTGTTTAAAGTGAATATAACGAATGTCTTTCACGTGTTTACTCCACCGTTAGCGCAAGCGTATTTCGTCACTAAAAATCTTGGCAGTTTACCACCTTTTCACTTTGCTATATATCCAAAACACTGTCTACGCAGCACTCTACTTTTTACTAACCTTATTCCACCTTGTATCAAGCATCATCAACATAGCAGTGTCTTTGTCATTGTTCATGAGACACCAATCGAGACAGTTTAATAAGTCATGATCTTCTGTAATGGATGCACCGTGTTCTAGCAGAAACTTTACAACCTCGGTTTTACCTGTAGAAGCAGCGGCTATCAGGGCTGTACGTCCATATTTGTTTTTCCAATCAATTATTTTCTTGTTAAATGCCACTAACGTTTCAACAACGTCAAGGTGACCCTTGAGTGCTGCGATGTGCAACGGACTGTGCATATTTCCATCCCTGGAAAAAGAAAACAGGTGTCAATTTTACGAGCTAAGTAGGGATAGGAAAAGAGAGGAGAGGGACCGAGGGTAAAATCGGATATGATAGGATTATGTTGGAGAAAACATAAGAGCGTAAGTTCGGATGGTAGAGTGTGGTTGAATGGAATGGAGTGGGGTAGAGTGGAGAGCAGAGCAGAGCAGAGCAGAGCAGAGCAGAGCAGGGCAGGGCAGGGCAGGGCAGGGCAGGGCAGGGCAGGGCAGGGCAGGGCAGGGCAGGGCAGGGCAGGGCAGGGCATGGCAGGGCAGGGCAGGGCAGGGCAGGGCAGGGCAGAGTAGAGTAGAGTAGAGTAGAGTAGAGTAGAGTAGAGTAGAGTGGTTTTAAAAATCCAAAATTGAACAATACCGTATTATCAGAGCACCATAATCCAGAAGACATTTCACACATCATTAACACTTCCATAATGTGCAGCAGAATGAAGAGGTGTTTTCCCTGTTGCATCTGCTTTATTAACCAAAGTTTGATTGTGAAGTAAAACCAGTCGAACAACATTAATATGTTGTGAGATCACGGCGCAGTGTAGTGGAGATCTAGAGCTGTTGGTAAACACATTCATATTGGCTCCAAACTCCACAAGGATTTTTAAACTCTAAAAATAGAATGGAATTAAATGAATGTGCTAGCTCACAACTGATTTAGCCATGTATGTACGTATGTATATATCCATCTATCCGTCCGTCCAACATCACTATATATACTGTACAGCATGCCTTGTGCTTAACGACTCACCTCACCCAAACCCTTCAGAGCAGCAGTGTGAACTGGCGTGTAACCATCTTTTTCCTTAGCATTAAGAAGAATTTCAGCAATATCCTTTTTCTAAAGTAGTAAATTGATCATTTGATAAATTGGTGGCTTCGTTATTGTTCGTCGATGAGTTGGTTGGTTCATGGTTGGTTGGGTTGGTTCATGGTTCGTTGGTTCATGGTTGGTTCATGGTTGGTTGGTTGGTTCATGGTTCGTTGGTTCATGGTTGCTTCATGGTTGGTTGATTGGTTGGTTCATGGTTGGTTCATGGTTGGTTCATGGTTGGTTGGTTGGTTCATGGTTGGTTGGTTCATGGTTGGTTCATGGTTGGTTGGTTCATGGTTGGTTGGTTGGTTGGTTGGTAATTCATTGCTGGTTGGTTGGTTCGTGCGTCCGCTCGTTACTGCGACCGTTCGTTCTCAATCAAACGTAGTCAGACTTGCCACCTTAATATAATGTATTCCATCACATACAACATCACACTGTACTACGACCAGCAGTACCTACCTTTAGTAATGTTCTCAATATATTTGGGAAACTGATACCATAATGTAAAACTGTTCTGTTAATCTTGTCAGTAATTTGAAAATCTGCTTCCAGTCTTAGTAATTCTTCAATAACATTCATGTGTCCTCTGTGAGCTGCCAAAACTAGTGCCGTTTGGGAATATTCCGTGGTTTCATTAACAAAAGACGTCGAAATAGAGCTGAGATATTTGACGAGACGAACGTGGTCATTAATGGCTGCTCTAGAGTAACACAATAATTCATGTAGTTACCACACATGAAGGAAAGGTTATGTACTGTTTAATAAACGAGCAGCAGTATTTTATCAGATATATGAATCTCTAGACAGCACTCTAACCGACTGAGCTACAGAACCGTTCCCGTGTTATGGCGCATATTTTGTACGAGAATTCGTAAAAAAATTCGCTCAAAATTCACTCAAATTTAATACACTCATTTAATACTATGAATATTTACATATTTTATAACATATGAATATATACATAAATAATATGGTATACTACATATATAATATGATATATACATATGATATATACCCATATATATATATATATAATATATATATATATATTTCTATATATATATATAATATATATATATACTATATATATATATATATATATAGTATATATATATATATATATACTATCAAATATATTTATATTCTATATATATATTATATATATATATATATATCTATATATACCTATATATTACATACTACATATATATATATATATATAATATATATATATATTGTTATAGATATTATATATATATATACAAAAGTGTTGTGATAGAAACTAATCAGGTTCAAAATCATATGGGTAGAGTGCTCAATTGCGTATACGCAGAGCCAAATAATTTCAAAATGAAAACACCGAATTATTTCATTGAAGTTTATTCGCGACAAATTTGTTTCGTATGACAGGCCGAAGATGTGCCACACTCATCAGTGTGAGTGTGGCAAGCTTCGGCATGTCATACGAAACAAAATTTGTCAGCGAATAAACTTCAATGAAATAATCGGTATGTTTTCATTTTGTAATTATTATATATATATATATATATATATATATTATATATTATATATAGAATATTATATATAATAGTATATATATATATATATATATATATTTAATCTATATAGTATATATATATATATAGATATATATATATATATACGTGTAGGTTTGGTCTACGAAATGCAAAGAGTGCTCAACAACATATAGTTAGAGCAAATAGATTTTCGCTTACCTCAAAACTAAAGCGCTGGTCTGCTACAACTTTGTTTCATCTGTAAAAGAATCTTCAGGTCACTGCCTGAAGATTCTTTTACAGTATGAAACACGTTGTAGCAGACCAGTTTTGAGGTTGGTATAGCGAAAAAAAAAAAAATAATATATATATATTTATATATATATATATATATATATAGGTTGTATATTTATATATATATAATATATATTATATATTTATATATATATATATATATATCCCCAGCTATATATATATATATATATATATAAATATATATATATATATATATATATATATATGATATCATGATATCACGATATACACATATATGATACTATACATAGTGTACATCATTTAATACATGTATTTTTAATACACTCAAATTTAATATATGCAGATGTACATAAATTCACTCAAAATTCACTCAGTTATTTTATGAAGGTGTCTTTGTATTTAATGCACATATATTCATGTGGTGTCAATAATTTTATAAAACTTGGTATAGAACCAGACAATTTGCAGCAATTTGAGCAAATATTTTTATCTATATAATTCTAATATATACAGCGAGCATAGTTCAAATGAATCAGTCCAAGCTTTCTTACTGCCTCTTACCAGGTGACGCCATTTTTTTGTGCCTAGTACTGACAGAAGGGTCTGGGACCAATCTAACACTCGCGTGCCAGATCTGGGAACAAGATTGTTTAGGGGTTGGCTATAACTTCAGGCTGAAGTAGATCTCGCGTAGATAAAGCCCATAGCTAGATTACCTTAAGTAGCTTCTCTTCTAGCCTCTATATAATCGTACTAATACTATTGGAAAAAACATTAAATTTAGCAACACTTATCCCCCATTTAACATTTTGGGGCTCAAGACCAACCCAGTTTTAGAGTATTCAATTCATGTCTTTAGAATAACAAGATAAACAATCTAAAGGGTCTTACTTGTGAATCGGAGCAACCCCAAGACTATCCTTTATGCTAAGTTGCAGTATATCCATATCATCCATGGCGTCGACAATTTTCAAAAGACATTCTTCCATACCATTCTTACAAACAGAGTGGATTAAAATGCCCTTGCCATGTTTCATCTCTTTTTTCAAACACCGACGGACAATGTCGGTATTTTGATCAAGGCAAACTTGCACTGTCTTTTCATCACCACTATCAGCTGCAACTTGAAAGAGGCTTTCGAAGGTAGGACCGTACAGATCAGAAT
Source organism: Chrysogorgia sp. JL179-B06 (assembly GCA_035772405.1). Classification (NCBI taxonomy): domain Eukaryota; kingdom Metazoa; phylum Cnidaria; class Anthozoa; order Scleralcyonacea; family Chrysogorgiidae; genus Chrysogorgia; species Chrysogorgia sp. JL179-B06. The sequence continues at coordinate 1,087,805 of JAYKKM010000071.1, read as the reverse complement.
CAAGCATTAAGCTCTCGACGCAACGGCCACCTTCGTAGAAAGGAAACGCATGAGCGTACGGAATTTAATAAAGATGTAATCAAAATTAGTCCAGTAAATTAAATATTAAAGTTGTAAAGGTTTTACTGTGCAAGCTGTGTTAAGTTGTCAATACTCAGAAAAACTCTGAGCACCAGACAGGACTCGAACCCGTAACCTTCTGAATGCTAGACAGAAATACCGTAATTAATCTTGCTCTGTCATCTGAGTTCTAGTTGCTCAATGGTTAGAGCGTCTGTCTAGCATTCAGAAGGTTACGGGTTCGAGTCCTGTCTGGTGCTCAGAGGTTTTCTGAGTATTGACAACGTAACACAGCTTGCACAGTAAAACCTTTACAACTTTACAAACATCAAGCTGCAACTTCCTAACTTAACTAAATTAAATATTAGTCCATAATAAATATTAATACATTAAACCGTAGATTCCTACGGTTTAACATCAAACCAATTGCAACGGAAATGGTTTTAGCTTTCTCAGTACCTTGATACATTCAGAAATAACATACCAAAAGTCCCTAGAAAGCAACCTAGTGGAAAGTTTAAAAAAATCAAGTTTTTCTTACAATTTAACTACAAAAGCACTATTCTTTAAAAAAAGTGAGATTTTAAGTTCACGTTTAGTAAATATTACCTATGTCATTAGAAAGTTCTCAAAAAACCATATGAAGGACATTGATGCGGGTAGTACAATTTTCCAGGCCCATTTTGAGTTACGTAAGGTAAAAAATCAGCATTTTGTGGCATTTTCCACTTTTCTTGAGTGAATAACTCAAAATGGGCTTAGAAAATTGTATTATCTTCTAAAGACATAGGTTTAACCGAAGGAGTCCAGAACACTCACTGGTAATATTTGCTAAACGTGAACTTGAAAATCTCACTTTTTTTAAAGAATAGTGCTTTTGAGGTAAATTGTAAGAAAAACTTGATTTTTTAAACTTTCCACTAGGTTGATTTCCAAGGACTTTTGGTATGTGATTTCTGAATGTATGTAGGTACTGAGAAAGCTAAAACCATTTCTGTTGCAATTTGTTTGAAGTTGAACCTTTATTTCAGGTAGATTGACTGAACTACATGTATATATCAATATTTATACAATCACGTGACTTATATACGCATTTTCATTGGTTCTTGCCCATGATCTATTAAAGGACAGATACATGGATGACGTCAAACACGTCAGCAGCTGTGTTTTTCTTTTTGCATGCCCCAACATCTTTGATAAACCTTTGGGGTTGTTTTTGATTGTATAAAACTGACAAATAGATTCCTTTTTTGTTGTCTGTTCAGTTGTAGATACACAGAGGACGTTATAACGTGGTAAGAACATCAATGACGCACTCGACTATCATCTCGTGGGCCACTTTTTTGTTCTTACCGCGTTCTGACATCATCTGTGCATCTATAACTGAACAGACAACGGCAAAATGGAATCTATTTGTTAAATATAATCGGGAAGCAACCTCTCTATAAAGTGATTTGCAGGAAGGTCCAAAATAAAAAAAGATTACAAATGTATAAATACTACAATACTAAAAAATAATTATAAGTAAAAGAGGAAATGGGCTCGATTTCCATATAAATATCCCCAAATTTAAAACATAGTGACTAACCCAAACCTTACCCTAATCCTAACCCTAACCCTCCACCTAATATATACTAACCCTAACTCTTACGATAATGTTTTATTTTAGAAATAACAGCTGATTTTAATTTCGACTTTTACTACCGATAGTCTATGTGACGTCATTTCGGGATTTTATATGGAAATTCAACCAGGAAATGTGTTTGAATTATAATTTTTTTTTTCATTAGTTACTCGGGCTCCTGTGGTAGCCGAGTCTGGATTCGGTGTTTCTTTGGTCGAGATATGGCACCAAAAAGCAACAAAGACAGCAACTACTCTTCATGTAAGTTATTTTTTATTTCATTTTAATAGTTTTCAGTGTATTTAAAACAGATTTTGTCGTAACTTGTCATAGAGGCAATGGTAAGTAAATCCAAACAGTCAGTGGGCGGAGTCTGGGTACGAGTTTTGCTCAAACACTCAATAATATAATAATAATATATTTTCTTTAGATGAAGAGAGGATTTATTAATGGTAAAATATATGGGGCAATAAATTTGGGGCAGTCAAATGTTCATATATGATGTGTCTCGTGGTTATATATATAAGAAGAGAAATGTGATCTCGTCGTAACATGAAATATATTCCACAATGTGTCTCGTGGTTACACCAATATGGCCGCCACGCGCTAATTTCGGCTCATGGATTACTGTTATGGAGCCGTAGTTTGTGTTCTATATTATGGGAAAACCTTGGACAACTGATTCATTTTAGCATCTTAAAAGATCAGAGACAGATAGTCTCTGTCGCCTGTAGTAAAACTATATAAATGGTCCATTCAAGATGGCCGCCACGAGCTACTTCCGGTTTCATTTTCTAGATCCAGTCTTTATTTACAGATCAGTGAGACAAACAAGTTTGAAGAACTCAACCTTACCATATTGCAGAAAAACGTTCAGCATCACAGCGTGTCCATTGGATGCCGCAGTAAATATAGGGGTAGATCCCGTCGAGTCTTGACGATCGACTTTTGCTCCATGAAGCAGAAATTCCTTTGCTATTTCAACATAGTTGCATTTCGCTGCGATATGAAGAGGCGTTTGGCCATTTTCTTTCTCCACATGATCAACTAAGGCGCAAACAATGTCCCATGCTAAAAGATCTCTCACCACATCAATGGCACAGCCCATTCTTGTCGCCACGTGTAATATACTTTCTCCATTGGTAGCTATAATACAATTGCTGTTCTTCGAATAATCTAAAAGACACTTCATCGCTTTCATGCTTCGCGATTCCAGAGCGTAGAAAATACATGGCTGGCCTCGTTCATCTGGCATGGAGAGTAGTTTTTGAACTAGTTAAAACAAAATAGCCAAAATAGAATGCATGTTACGCCATGACTAACTCATTGTGAAATTTACCTTAGCAGTCTCTTCTGTAACGCAACGTAATTCATACGTACCTTTTTGTAGGAAGTAATTTAGGTTTACACGACACTCGCAAATGCAGCATAAACAAAATTGCGTGCAAGATTTATCCGCCAACATGGCGAGCTACGCCGAAGAAAAGCACTCGCGCAATTATCTTTTTAATGGCTTTCGAAAGTGAACAAACCAAACGAAAGAGGTTGGATTACCAAGAGAAAGGAGAGAGGTTATTTTCATCAGGTATTTGAACTTCGTTTACAATCTGCGTTTTTTGTGATTAAATTTCATACGAAATTGTTTACAACTTTTTCTTTGCTTAATATTTCACTGGTACCTTAATTATACTGCTATAGCCTACGATTAAAATAATATAAAATTTCGCTTTGTCTCTTTTATTGTTTAGTTCGTCGCGGAACTCGAAGACGAGGGGAGCTTACTTTAATTTATTTCGGATATCCAGCATCCCCCACAAAATTAGTCACACGACCCATGTCACACGTAATTTTGCTCGTGCAACTTGTGGAAATTTGTTGCGAAAGTAGAAACAAACTCAACTTCATTAAAAATAATAAAAGATCTTCAGCATCCCTTGGAACAGCTTCGCCTTCTCTAACTCCCAGGCATTGAGAACTGGAGTATATGCACATTCTTGTAGTCAAGCACCATCATTTCACTCGAAGAAAGTTCGCCAGAGAGTAAAGTTGGCATAAAATGCTCAGTTGCTTTAAACTTGTTTCACAAGATTCAAGTCACAAGATCCAACATTTAGCTATCATAATATCATTATGTATCATATGCTCTAATATGTCAACACGGCAACTTTCCCAAGTCCCAAGACTCCCAGCCACCCAATTTTTTGACGGACGACAAGCGGAGTTTTCCGACAAACGTTCCTGCAAAGTCATTTGGGAGGGCGAGCGCGAAAGAAATCTAAAAAATCAGTTGCGTGAGGGGCTGTCACACGCTAAAAATGCTCGTGCTTGAACTTTGTTTTTTTGCTACACACAAGTTGCGCGGAGAAAGCAACGTGTAATAGGGCCTTTTTAACTTTCAATGTGAATATTTAATATTTTTATATATTTATAAGTCCAAAACATATACAGTCAAATCTCGCCTTGCGGACACTCCGCTATTAAGGACAGTTGGTAAATCCCCGGCCGAAACTACTATGAAATGTATTGAAATAACTCTCGCTATTATGGACTCTCGCTATTACGGAATTGCGGACACTTCATGTGGTCCCTAACAAACATTTTTATTGTTCTACTCTCGTTACAACGGACACCTTGGACGTATTTTTCTCTCGACACATGAAAGCGCATGACTTTTTATTTTATCGAGTGATAATATTTACATCTTGCTATTTGTCACGGCGGAAGTACTTTGAAGATTCCGCGTTCGTCATCATCCCAGGGTGTCCGTTATAACGAGAGTTGACAGTTGACTGTATGCATCCTACCTGACTCGTCGTCTGTCTCGTTCTTTAGAATACGCCGTATGGTATCTTCGTCATCGTAAATTGCCGTCCATTTGAGCTGGGAATATTTTGGTTTATCGTAATAAGATCTTTGCACACTTGAACACATTGGAATTGGACCCTGTTCCTCGCCTCTTGCTTGAGAGAATTCATAGTCGATGCTTTTGTGGCGCTTTAAAACGTTTAATCCGCGTCCGTTCATATTGATATATTGCCGCTTATGACTAAATTAAATAAAGAAAACTGGGACATTATAGCAAACGAAAGACCTAAAAACCTTCGGCGCATATGTAAGAACCTAGATTTTAAGAACCTGTTAGGCTATAGCCTGCGTAGCAGACGGTCGCCTCGCTGTATTCCGCGTCCCGAATATAACCCCCTCCCCCCAAACCCCACTCCCCTCAAACAACCGTCTGCTACGCAGGCTAGTTAGGCTAAGGTTTTCCAATTCGAACAACATTTACTCGAAACGAGCAAGCCTCGCGAAGTTATCAATTTTCTATTCAAGCGACACTTTTGCCAAATCGAACTTCACGTTTGTAATATTAGTCTGAATTGAACGACTTATCTGGAGGTCGAGCGCTCATATTTCAAATCGAACAAACGAACGGGATCCGAAACTGAAACCTACGTCACAAAACGTCATAAAACTGGACAGACATCCATCCAGACATTCCACTGTGCCGAGTCCTCACGCAAAAACGTCACAGACCTGTTGCATCCTGTTGCACCTTCAGGCCTGATACAGGTATGATATCATCGCTGTATCACACTGTTGTCGCCAACAGACTGTTCAGAACTGACGGTATCAGATTGGAACAGTCTGTTAGGTTGTCAGGGCTGTATCAGTCTGATAAGGAATACTAACTATGACCATCATAGCTGTTACAGCCTACAGGGGTCGTTACATTATCCTGAACAGTTACAGTGCTTCACAGTTAACTATATGACTCTATTCATCATTGGTTTCTTCCGACTAACTCGTGCGTGCTTCGGAGAACTAACTAGCTCTTCCTGCCTTTCAACTAGGAAAAGATTTGTTGATTGTATTGTTTTAGATATTGTCCTAAAATATTAGTTGATGTTTATATCCCAAAATACGTTTTATTGCTCGTTATGGTTCAATGATGAAGTCATCTGTGTTTTGATCCGAAATTTGCATTTCAAACCATCAAGTCCCATGTTATTTAAAGAAAGTCTTTCAGAAGAAGCAGCTCACTTTGTAACTCTGATAATTATAGTTTTTAATGTTCTGCCATAGCTCCTAAATGGACGGCTTTGCATTGGTGAATTATAAAACAAAACAAAACATTGGAGCAACGTTCCTCCTCCACCAACTATTTCGGCAGTACTATACCAACCTTTTAGATACCCCACGCTGCTTACGAAGCACTGTGCAATGAATCGCGCGCCTAGGCCGGCTTGTCGTTAGTACACGCGTGTCAACATTCGCCATCGAATCATAAACAAGTATTATACATACATACAAACAATTGCATACGCCAGTACGACAATCGTATACGATAACATACGCCAGAATAACAATCAATTATAGAATACCCGTCTACTTTTGAAACCACATTTTAAAGGCAGAAATACAAACCAGGTTGCTCTAAAAGTCTTTAAATATAATGTCGAAGGTTTATATTGTGTGTTTAGTTGTTGTTTGTTATCAAATTAAATGGGGTTTTAAAATAGAACGAAGCAATTGTATATGCTGAACTTTCCGTAATTTGACCCTTTTACTAACTGTCAACAGATACAAATAGCGAAAGTGGGGAGGCTAACGTTTAGCTTATGTGACCAACACGAACCTCTTCAACACCAAACTCCTCAATTGTAACAACTCACCTTTTTTGAAATACTAGCAAATTAGTAGGTTAGGGTACTCCTTGATCCTCAAGTTATGAACAAAAATCAGTTGCATGGAGATTGCAGTCATAATATATAAGCAAATACCATATTTTCCGTTCTACTGTGTGCAAATGAGCAATCAAATTACACTAATATCACCATTGGTTCAGTTTCCTTTGTTCTCTAGTGGTCATTATCTCTGATATCAACTTCAAAGTTATATTCATGATGTTGATAAGTACTTATTATTCATGAGGTTGATAAGTAGTTATCAACTTCATAAATACTAAACTTCACCAATGGTGATATAAGGCAGTTATATACCTTAGACCTCGATGTTTAAGCGATATATCAATCTCGGGTTGATTTCGTAATATATAACCTGTGAAGAACACTGCACCACATTTACAGTTAAAACATTGCGCTAAGTATATCGTCATTACGAATGAATCAACCCGCTGGTGAAATTTAGTCGTTACACGTCGTATTTTTCTCGAAGCTAATTTTGATTGATTTTTTACTCGGTCGTTACGTCATGACCGCCATGTTGGTGGAACCATAGTAAGTAGGGTGGAGGCTATTTCAGATACGGTAGAGCACCTAGTCACCAGGACATTGGTGATTGTTTATATAACATATATGCTTCGTTCTTTAAAAACCCCGCTTTAAATTTCTGTTTCGATTCAGTAATAACCCTGCTTTTAACAACCCTGCTTTTCTGAATCGAAACAGAAATTTAAAGCGGAAATTTAAACCTGAAGAAAATCGAAAATATTTTTTCTCCCGTGTTAAACATCGCCATTTTTGTTCAGCGACACTCAGGTCACTCACAGTACAATGGCTTGATTTTTTGTAAAATAAGTCCTAAAGTGCTCCTGTAAATGAAGGAAATAGAATTCTAGAGAGTATGAGATTTCAAAAATTTCCGGCGTGGCATACCCCCGGACGCCCTACATTTTGCCGCCCCCGTTTGCCAATCCTGCCGGCGCCACTGCTTACGTATATTCATGGCAAGTACTTACGTAAGAGTACTTACGTATATTCATTAGTTGAATGAGACACTAAAGAGTAAAGGGTAGTTTCCACTTGCTCGTTTGGGTCATTACGGTTGTTAAGAAAGACCTAAAAGACTGGAACACTGTTAAAGCCTTGTTTTCACTCGCGACAAAAACACAAGATCAATACGAAATCAAAGCATTACTTCTCCTCAGGGACTTGCGAAGACAAAACAACGAGAATTTGTCTTTGTTTCGTCTTTAAGACATAAAGATGTCGACCTGATGTCGCAGGCTTCACTTAATTCCTTTGTTTTGCCTTTGGTTTACGTTTATGTTCAAGAGTGAAAACCAGGCCCCTAGTTGAGGGTGTTCTGACGTATTTACAGACCTTATATCCGTTGCTATGGAAGCTCAGAATTAACACATTTCCCATAAAATTAGTCACAGATTTAAGAATCCCATCAAGACAGTCTGTATGTGGTAATGTCATATGACGTCGTTATAATCCGAAAAATGAAAATTACTCCTGGATATCGAATTTCTAAGGTGAATAAACACAATGAATATTGACAACTTCACTGATTTTTATTTAATTTATCAAAATTATACATACGTACTTTTTTGTAGGAAGTAATTTAGGTTTACACTCACAAATGTAGCATGTCAAAAATGTCGCAAATTATAGTTTTGTTGTGTTTGTCGACGACGTCAATGTGACGAAGTTTGCCTACATTCCTTCTTTATATTAGTTTAAGCGCACCACTTATATATTTTTGCAATTTTGCACAATATCATGATACTGCCTTGGATTTCGAGGCAGCACTTCCCTTGTGATAGTAACTACTAGTATTAGTTAATAAGTTAGATACATAGTATGTATGTATAGGTTATAGATATGAGGTGATATCAGTTTTATCACTGGAGGATGATATCATAATTGTCGCGAGTGAGCGCAGCGGACGAGGGACAATTATGATATCGTACCGAGAGGGATGATAAAACTGATATCACCGAGTCGTGAGTGTGATAACCTTTTTATCACATCCTAGTGCCTTTATCAGGATGGTAAACAGCGGGGAAATAAAAACGATGTCGTCTGTTATTACTCTGATAAAGGGCACTAGTATGTGATAATAGGTTTTACAATTTATTTATTTATTTATTTGTTCATTTATTTGTTCATTTATTACATTTTTTCCAACTACTTATGGTTCGTCAATAGTTTCCGAAACTCCTCTGAAACAGCTATGTCACCTTCGGACAAGTACTGCCTGGTATTGTGATCAACATTCCCAAGAATATATCGATAATTAACCATCATTCCTAAAGAGTTCTGTAAACCTTTTTTACTCATGTCTCCCATCCAGTTTAGTCGCCAAAGACTGGCGCCATTATGAAGGTGAAAATTAGCTGAAACAGATAGAAAATAGCGATGTTTTAGAAGATATGGCATATCGTAGGTCACCTCTTACTCAGTATGGTGACGTCATTGTGAACAATTTACGAGTTGAATAAAACCACATTTTCTTGAACCTTTTGACAAAGATATTTTTTTATTTTTCGCAACTAGTAATTTTATACAAGAAAACATGGTATTTTAGGGAAAAAGAAACAGCTAACAGGGTTTATTATGATAAAGAAAGGTCGTTTCCCATATTCTTTGACATGTTATTTAAAGAAACATTCATCAAAAATGTAAAATATTATAAGTTGTAGAAATGATTTTTCTCTAAGTTTCTGTTATAACACGTAAAAGTGGTAGAAGAAAAGAATTATTAAGGAAAAAATTATGGTATGGCCTTAAACCGCACAGGGAGCCCTAGCTAGACTTGTGTAACCGTTCTCGGCGGCCATTGTTAGATTTAGCACTAAATTGTCCTAAAATGGTCGGAATTTTTTGAAAGTGTTGCATAATGGCCATAAAAACACTGATTATTGGACGCGCGCAGTAAATGTGCGCAATGCAAAACTGAGGAATCACCTTAAACGCAATTCAGCTTATGCTGCAAGGTTTTAAATTTTTAATAAATTCAATTCAATTTATATTTTATTACAGTTTCCTACCGACTGGGTCGTATGCAAATCCTTTTTTCTTTTCGTTGTAAAGATAACTAAAGAAAAACCAACGTTAATAACTCAAAATTCAAAATTCTCACGACTACAAATACGATATTACAGCAATAGATTCGACATGAATTGAACAGTTGAATGTCAAAATATTTTATGATTTGAGTTTTGCGTTGATCAGTTCTATAATCAGTCATCATTTGCGATACAATATTCTGCTGCTTGGGAAATTTGATGTGACCATTTAAATAATGTCAAAATTGAATGTGACCATTTAAACGCCATACATCTAATTCGAACAACATTTACTCGAAAGAGCAAGCCTCGCGAAGTTATAAATTTGCCATTATAATGTCTCCTTGAATTAAGACGCTGTCGTTTGTTACCGTGTTCCACTCGATAACAATCTAAACCACAACATTTACTCGAAACGAGCAAGCCTCGCGAACTTTGCCAAATGAACTTCACGTTTGTAATATTTCTGAATTGAACGACTTATCTGGCGGTCGAGCGGTCATATTTCAAATCAAACAAAGAAAGGGAATACCCTTCTAATATACCCACTGCTGCTGTGTATGTTCCGAGACAGCATTTCACTTCTGATAAGAACTCCTAGTTTATAAATTAAAATAATACAAGAGAACGAGCAGCAAAACTTAAGGACATTTTTGGCGGGAAATTTCCGTGTTTGGATGGCTTGATCCAAATACGGGCGTTGACTAATCAGAGCCTGCGTAGCATACATGTTATTTTATAAGAATGGTTGTTACCTTGCGCAAACCTCCATTAAAGGCTTTCTTAATATTTCACAAAATTTCAAATCTTTTAACCACGCAGAAGTGCCCAATAGTTCCTAGAAACAATCAAACAATCAAACCAAGAAACAGGAACGTTAAGATGTTTCAACATTTTTAGAAAATCAAGTATATATTTGAGATTATTGAACGAAATCACTCGAAACTTTACACAGTGACACCTAACATCATTACATAGGTTATTTCATTTGCATATCACACAAGAGTCTAAATATCTCAAGAACGACGAGAGATAAGAGATGTTAATAGTTTTACGATATTTCTCTTCTATTCAAGAAATAACGTTTCATTCTCGTATTTTATGATTGATTTTGTGTCATTCCGGAGTTAGCTCGACGGCTCAGACATTGCGAAACGTACTCAACATCTCATCTTCTGTTTCTATATCCTTCTATTTATATCAATCATACACCAAATGGACCCATCTAGGGATCTCAAATATTCAGCCAGCTTACCTTCAAGCTTATGTTATAAGGTTTTTTCAGACTGTCTTGAAGAGCTTGGCGTTCTTCACAATTCAACACTTTGCTTTCTAAAGAAAATATGTCGTTAAAGAACATTGGCAATAAAAATGATAATTTCAATTTTTTGAGTTTTGATTAACAAACAGGTTTACAAAAGTATAATCTAAGTAAACAAAACTACTCTTCTACAAAACAACAGCACTAATTTTGACCAAAGAAAATCCTTTTGCAAATGAGAACACTTATTAACCTTAAATGATACTCTGTAATGAAACAAGACAGAAAAAATGTCCGCATATTTTCATCTTAGGGTACTTCGTGAATATAGTGTTGTAAGAGCATTGTATTGTTGTATTGTTGTAAGACACTGTTGTATAATGCTCCTAAAACGTATTTATTATTATTATCATTACGCTTTCTTCCCGCTTTTTATTATTATTATTATTATTATTATTATTTAAAAAAAAATAATAAAAAATAAATTATTATTTTAAAAAAAAAAAAATTATTATTATTATTATTATTATTATTATGCTTTCTTCGCCATTTCGTAAAGCTTCTACAACGATACACACGAGTCTGGCTTACCCATAATGTTGTGTATTACAGCCGATTCAGAACTTTCCACTAATTTATGATCCAGCCATTGGCGAAAGCCAGGAATCGGAGATAGAGTGACATAGTTTTGGATGTGCGGAAGGTCATGTTTTAACTGATCGACTGCTTCCTTAATGATAAATTTACCCAAGTCAATTTCGGCTAATCCTTCAAGAAATAAAGAAACCTGGAGTGAATTTTTGAAATAAGGAAAACGGAGTACAACAAAAGGGTTCAAATTCCTTTAGAAATTTAAAAATGAATTCGCAAGTCGTCACTCACTCCCTCTTGCCCCTCCTCCCCGTTTGATTGACTTCACAGGAAAATTTAAGGAAATCATGTTCCTGTATTGTTTCCAGTTCCACCAATCAGATCAAAGGTTTTAGTTTTTGAGAAGTGACGTACGCCAGGAATGTAAAACAAATATGGCGGATGTGAGTGAGCTAGACGAAGTTCTGAAGAAAGCGTGCCACACTTATGGTATTGCAAACCTTTTTGTTGAGCAGAAAAAGTCCTTAGTAGATTTTGTTTTAAGAAAAGATGTATTTGTCAATTTGCCTACAGGATTTGGAAAATCTTTAATATTTCAAATATAATAACAACTTTAATCTTACAACATCAAATAAATACAATTAAATTGGAATGAATTAGTTCTTCCTGGGTGTACAATACGACAAACAGTACTTCGCTCGCTACTTTATATGATTGATGTTACTATACTAGAAAACAAAGTATCAGGAAATAAAGTATCAGAAAAACAAAGTATCCAATTGTCATTGAAACTTGCTTGTCGCATAGGCAATCTCAATGTTACCCGGATCGAGTTTTTTAATATTTGAAATGGCCCCGTTAGTCCACGCTGAACTCGCGAAGTTCAACCAAGAGAGTGGGTTTTCACAAAATCCCATAGTAATTGTTGTTTCTCCTTTAATCAACCTAACTTGTGTAGAAATTTGACAAGTTCATGTTTATGTTTTCATGTAGATCACGGTCCATTTATTACAAGCGTTACGATTGGCTCTTGCAGTACAAAGGATAAACTATCAGGAACACGATTTACTGTGAAGTCAATCAGACGGGGGAGGAGGAAGTGAGCGACGACAGCGTACCGTCTAAGAAACAGGCAAGGTAAAAAGGCACGAAGATGAAATTCACGCTTTTTAATGTGTTTTTATATATGTAACGCACTCCTTTCAAGATAAACGAATGCGGTAAAATTTTACCCTTCTGGGTTGACGAAACAGAATAAAACACTGCTGTGTCCTTCTTTTCAATATCCATCTCTTCGTTCGGGATATCCTCTGCCAGAATTTCCTGTCAAGATAAAATCACGAATAATTTAGAGTGTTAGTTAAGTTACGTTGTTGCAGCTCCTATATAGCAACGGCTTCTGTAGAGCTACAAAAGCCGTTGCTGGGGAGTTCAGTATGTATGGTAAATAATTTTACACTCGGGGAATCAGATGAAAAATGGAAACGTCATGGTAAATAACGAGTGTCGTATCCAAGGAGACTACTTACTTGTATATTTTTAGGGACATCTTCCCTTAATGCCGTGTGTAAGATACAGACAGGATCCCGAGGCATCCTGGGATGCATAAAGACGTAACAACGTCGATAGGGACCGAGCCTTTTCTTAATGTCCCTCCAGTCTCTGATCACGTGAACTGCTTCGTAGTTGGCGACCTTGTCGTTTCAAATAATACAGAAAATGGCTGATTAGAGATTAAATAGACACACCACCTCTAAGTTCTCAAGACTTCCACCTCTAAGACTCACGAAAGTTCTTTGTCGCCTTTCTAACGAAAAACATTCATTCCAGACAAACTCGTGTTTCTTCAGATAATAAACATTATATTTCTAATTATCATAGATGAGATGTTTTAGATATACTGCCTCCTGTTTATGGAATAAGCTGGATGATCAGATAAGAAATGCACCTACGGTTTCTTATTTTAGACTCAAATCTCACGTTTGGGGATTTTACATATTCGTAATATTTGGGTCTTCCTGAGCAAAATCATAATATATCTTGTCAGCCGAAAATTTCATCTTCATGGACTTTTTTGCTCTTAAATGGCAAGTAACAAAAGAAAACTGGTTTGGAATGTGTCTCTTGTGACATCACATCCAGTAAGTTATTACGGATATGTAAAATCCCCAAACGTGAAAAATGAAAAAAAATGTTTAGCATTTCTAATTCTTGAGATGTGCTTTGGGTTACTTAGGATTTTTAGATATGTATTTTAGATAGTTTAATATTCATAATTCCTAATATGTACTTCTTATTATTTAATTAACCTTGTACACAGGCATCATGTGAACCAGCCTGTGGCTCAACTGATTTGCGTCCGTGGTGTATCGCCGGATATACAATCTTTCGCCATCGGCTTGAGCTTGTATATCCGATACAACACACGTCACTTCCGCGCTCATGTTGTAAATAGTGCATGGTCCTTCGAAACCCAGGGACACGGATATTCTTCAGCGTACGGACATATTTACCTTTTCTGTGATGTCGCAAGGCGAACGCCATGTTATCCGTTCCATGTTTAAAAATCGCACAGAGAAGAACATAGAAAGCAGTGACCTTATATGGCGATTGATATCGTTTAGTTCATCCCTTGCACCTTCATGCAGGTGAACATTGGAAAGCAGTGCCTAAAAATATTAAGGGAAAAACCCGCTGAAAATACGAAATTATAAAAATTGTTCACAATAGGAAAACCTCATCAAAAAGTTCAAACTCGGGTGTCATGAACGCGTGTCATCTTCGCGCAGTAGGTTTTCTTCGGCGGTTGTCAATGTCGAGGAGAGGCCGACGTTCTCGATCATTCCATTGTTAAGCTTGGATGATACGACTATATTTTAAAGTGCCCCTAACCTCAAATTTTTTTATTGTCTCATTTGGAAGAACTTTTAAAATGATAAAGTAACTTCTTTTGAAGATTTTCACTTCTTCGCTTTCTTTTTGAGATATATCAGTTTGTTTGATATGTAAACACCTGGAATTTCGTCACACATGCATAATGAGTTATCAGAGAATGTTATATATCTTTGCGTTCATGAAATAAAAACACTAAAGTGTGAATAATACGTGTGTGCGTTTCTCCCACAACACCAAACTTCTTGATTTTAAAGGATTTCGTTCGAGAATGAAAGAGATATGCACATTTCCCCAATAAGTCATTATACATGTGTGACGAAATTCCAGACATTTGCATATCAAACAAACTGATATATCTCAAAAAGAAAGCAAAGAAACGAAAATCTTCAAAAGAAGTTACTTTATCATTTTAAAAGTTCTTCCAAACAAGACAATAAAACATTTTGAGGTTATGGGCACTTTAAATTATTGTGTAAATAACTTACATTTATGACTATGAAGAGGCGCATTGTATAAACCATTAGGTGATAATTGGCAAAGCAGTAACTCTTTGGACGGGGTTCGCGTCTTGTCATATGGAGTGTGAAACCAACTACACAGCATGGCGAGCTTGGATGCATTTTTTAGTTTAAACGTGGCCGAAAATACCAATATACATGCACATAATAAGCCTGGGGCAGTTTTAGTATAACTATTTCGAGTTATTTTATAAAAAATTTTACCAAGAGATCTTCCCTCAGGTCTATAATGAACTTCACTCCGCCTTCAAGCTGTCCAACGTGTGTCAACAGATTAATGTAGGGAGGATGTTCGGATTGTTGTGGCTTTGCTTCCAGTTTCATGTCAGTAGTATCTCCACGCTCCTACAAATAAAGTTACTCATAAAAATACTCATTAAAAAAACTCGGTTCAAAAGGAAACTAAGAAGAAGCACCATGCATCTTCTTTTCAAAAACGAAAGTGATCGAATCTCTCTCTATTAAGTTTTCCGAACATCCCTTCCCTCGGAGATGACGCGAGTTACTTTAGCCGACTATAAACATATAAGGATTTATGATGAAGGAAAATTTCGAGTGTAGGAATATATACATTTTAAGACCAATCCGGTACTAGTTGCGAAAAATGCAACTTCAAGGCCTTCCCGCTGGAATTGAACCCGCGACCCTGCGATGCTAGTGCAGTGCTCTGACCACTAAGCTACGAAGGCCGTTGCTGAGAGCCTAGTGGTGGTAATGCCGGGATAAGATTCTGGTTATATTATAGGTAATATTTGGCATTTCACTCGATTAAACTACATGTTGAAAGGATTTATGGTGAAGGAAACTTTCGAGTGCATGACGGAATATATATATATTTTAAGACCAAACCTGGACTAGGCTCTCGACTAGGAACTCCTGACTAGGCTCTCGGCAACGGCCTCCGTACGAAAATTGGAAAAAACACAATGGCATATGTTAACATGTACCTTTGCTCTTGTGATATCGTTGGCAACGGTCCCAATATCCCCATGGTTAACCCCAAACTCTTTTGCAAAGATAGTAAAAATGTTCAGTTTCTCCGCCTAAAGGAAAAAAACATCGCGGTTTGTAAACAGATCAACGAACCTGCTACATGTCCCGTGCACCAAAGCTAAATATCGAGTATAGTTAATATTAATTCAATATTTGCTCTCTCAATTTTGAGGCGCTAGGGTTAGGTTCGCAGGAAAAAACGAGAAATATACTGAAGTATTCAAGTATTGGACGAATACATGTAGTATATAACATCTGGAACCCATGAAATAAATATTATTTTAAATGTCATGTCCTTGTAATTTAATTTCTTCCCTGGTCCTTGAATAAAGAGCAAGTGCTGTAGACAAACCTTTGAACTAAGACTTCTATAATAAGAAAAGAACTCTTTTGCCAAAGTCTGTAAAAATAAAGCGAAGCAGCACATTAACCCTCTCTTTAGTTTCTTGTACAGGAACAAACATTTCTAGTGCTAAAAATGAGATGTACAGTGCATAATGAGATGTGGTACTACTAGTGCATAATGAGATGTGGTCAGTACTAGTGCATAATGAGATGTGGTCAGTACTAGTGCATAATGAGATGTGGTCAGTACTAGTGCATAAGTAGTAGTAATATGCGGGTTTCAGCCCAAAATCTCGTAAAAATGAAATTTTTGTCCAAAAATCTCGTAAAAAAAAATCTCATTTCCGGCCCAAAATCTCGTTTTAATTTATTCACAAAATCTCCTAAAATCTCATTTTCAATCCAAAAATCACATAAAAAAAAGCGAATTTCCGACCCAAAAATCTCGTTTTAATTTATTCACAAAACCACATTCCATTCTAGGGCGTGGCACATTTCAAAAATGGGTCCCGAACTTATGTTAATTAGCTATGACGTCATAATTACGCCCCGCCCACCTGTCAATCAAAACTTGTCTCACATTTCAATGACGCCCCACCCCCTTTCTCTTTTTGATTGTCAATCAAAAACTTTGGTCAGCGGTCGCTCGCGAAACCTCGTCCCGATTTTCTGAAATTGAAATTTGATCTTTAGTATTTTAGAAAATCTCCTCCTCCTCCTCCTCCTCGAGAACGAGAACTTTGGTCAACTTACTCGTCCATGAATATCACCTCCGTCATGATTTTGCAATGTCCCAACGCCAGCGTGTTCACTCCATCGGGTAAAATATAACGTTTGTCGTCGTTGCTACTCAACGCTGTCTTGTTCACAGCCTCTGTGTAGATTTCGTGTTTCCTTGACCTAAACGTGTTCATTGACCTTGTCTGACTCACTCCAGAGAACAGGCAAGTCTTGTAGTCTTCAAACACGATCGAGGATTTGACGACGTTCTTCTTTACGCCCTTACATTTTTTCGTGTCACCGCGTAGTGTTTTGAGAGCGTATAACTTGGAGCGGAGTCCAACGAACTCGAGGACTTGCTCTCCGCTCTGTTCGTCCTTCATCATCCCAATCACCTTCTTGTTTCTCCCTATTGGGATACAGCTCGGGTGGTTCTTCGCGAAACCAGACGTGTCAAACATTTTCTCGACGTCTCCACTGATGTCTTTGTAAAAGTCCTCTGTGAAGATCTCGTACGTGAGACTGTCGGTGTCTGTGAAAAGTAGCGTCGCCTTGTCCCCGTACTTTGGCTTGATATAGCCGTAGTGGAAGTCGTACATTATCGTCTTACTGAGGTCCAAGATGCTCATTCCCAGGTACACCGGCTTGTTAAACTTCACTTTTGTCCTCTTCATTTGGACTGCGATCAGGTTCTCGTCAAAAATTGTCCTATGGTGAAAGTTTGGCTTTGCGACTAGTATTCTCATTCTCTTTTCCGAAGTGACTAGCCGGATGTCGACCCTGTTTCGAATGTTCTCCATGGTCTTTCCAAAGACGCTGTTGTTCATCAGCTTGAAGAAATCTTGTTCGAAAGAGTTCTTCGCCTGTGTCCTCAGGTTTGTGTTGAGGTCGATATATGGCTTCATCCACGCGCTCTCCTTGAAGGTGATCCCCCGATGGATCTTGGTTAGTTTTAAACCAAATCGTATGTACATCTCGAGATTCTTCTTGTGAAGCACGTACTTGGTCTTGTCGAAGAGGTTTGGGATAAGCTTCTCCACCTTGTTCACGACGGCTCTCTCTGGAGCTAACGGATAGTCGTTGTGAAGGTCGTGGAGTTCTTCAGGGTACTCCAGATCCACTTCCAAGATACAAGGTACGTTTCTCCAGTTCTCGAGCTGACCCTCTGTCATCCACCTAAAACCGTGTGTGGGTAATGGTTCGCACATTGCGCCACCATAGAGGTTGTTTTTGTCCAAGTATGGTAAAAAGACGCTTGGTTTTGTAGGGTCGTGCAGCGAGTCACCAGTACACTCCATCGTCTTGTTGCTGTTGATGTGATCCATAAACTTGTTGTTTGCCACAGCGTGTCTCTTCGTGATGGTCGAGACTCCACCGCGAATTCCAGCCTCGACCATTAACAACATGTCAATGTCGGTCAGTAGCTCCAACTCCACTCTCGTGATCTTTAGCAGTGCGTCCCAAGCCAACCCTGGTGAGGTGTAGTAGAACGCTGGGTCCAAGTTGTAGTTTGTTTTACAAACCTTTCTAAATTCTTGAAAGACGTCTTCCAACAACATGACATCGGTTTTCAAATACAAATCGTGGTACTCGCGCATCGTGGTCATACCAAAGTGTTTCCACACGTTCCTAGCGTGATCGTATTCGTCGTCACTAATGTCGCTGTCTGTGAGTCTTGAGTAGAATTTCTCTTTCGCTGGCAACGCTGTCTCGTCGAGTGACGCTAGTCCGGTCATGTGTTCGTAGGGGAACACGCCTTTTTTGGACACGAGACCGAAATCTTCTCCAAAAACTCTCCTTGTCGACACCAAGTCCTTTTTGTCCAAGTTTGTAACCAAGTTGTTCAAACTACTGGACATGAATTTGAGAGAGTCGATGAACCTTATCTCCCTCTTGATTTCGATTGTCTCTCCGGCTTTGCCCGTGACTTTGTCCACAACCACCACCTTGCTGAACGAGACGTACTTCTCCTCGTTGCTCGGAATACAACTTATGGCTCCCTCCGTAACACTCAAGTTTTTGACAAACAAGTGTGCGTCGTAGCCCGACAAGTTGTGGAACACCACGGGAACGAACTTTGGTAACCTATATTTCAAGTTGCAGGTGTTGTGTGCTGCGCCTCTGTATCGCCCAGTCAGATGACAGTGGTCTCTGACGCGCTTTTCACCCTCGGCGAACTCGTCACCACACAACCAACAAGTCTTGGCGTTGTGGAATGCCTTCTCCTCCTTCTCCCCAAAGACAATGGGGACCGCCACCTTGAACTTGTCGTAAATATTTTGCACAGTCTCCTCCAACTTTTTCACGAAAATCTCGCCCATGTTTTCGTCTTCGCTTCTCCTCGTGTAGAGATATGGTTCTTCCCAGTGGAGGTTGTCGTCAAAGCACTTTAGGTGGAAACAGAATCCAGATGGTGAGTGATGTTGGTACTGAGTCGTCGAGCTTTTCTTGGGGTTGTTGGTTGGTCCCTCCACCGGTTCGATGAACGACTCGAAGTCCGCGTAAATGACGAAAGGTACGTCCTGTGTCTTGTAGAAGTTCTTGAACCCTATTGTATCACCCCACTTTGGCATCTGGGTCCTAATAGTGTCGACGTTCGAGCAATGCTCCTCGTGTTTGTCTAGGACGTTTTGACTGCCAAAACTGTTGAGACACCGACAACAGTGAAATGTCCTACCCTTATGTTTGCTCTTTGAGCTAGACAGTAACCTACTCATGTTTTTGATCCAAACGTAGTGAGAGTTGACTTTGTCGTCCTCACCCTGCTCCGTGATGTATAACATGTTGATGACGTCCTTTGAGTTTCCTTGAATGAGAAGTGGGTACACACCCACTCCATACTCGTACGCGAACACGTTGACACTAATTTTGTTGTTTTCGGTGAACTTTCTAATATCGCTCAACGGTGTCGGGAACGAGATCCCAGTCCAATCAAACTTGTTCGAGGACTCTCTCGTAGCCTCGTCGAGTCTCTCTGCATGTTTTCTCTTGACCATCCTTGCCACAGTCGCAGTCCACTTGAAACACTCATGATCGTTCTCGTTTTGAACGTTGACTATGGCGTTCTTCTTAACCAACGCGTTTGGTGTGGGAATGTGTGACGAACCACTCAATGGTTTGAACGTGTCTATAAACACGTCCAACTTTACAACGCGTAGCACTCGCCAAGAACTCCCTCTCTTCAAGTACGTCGCAAGACTCTCCAAAATCTTTCCCACCATAATGTGGTAGATCTCGTCCAAGTCGGTTCCAGGTAGAACGATAGTTGTGAGTGAGTGGAAATGCGCGGACACCTCGGAGTCCCCATCGTCTGTCCTTCTCACCATGACGCACTCTAGGTCGAATTTTGTCTTTACGCCTCTCCTCTTCTCCACTTCGTGACTCCAAAGACCTTGCGCTAACACTTTTGTCTTCGCCAAGAATGTCTTTGGGTCTACTTTCGCCGAGGCTTTTATCGTGTAGGTCTCCGAAAACCCTTTGAGAGATGTCTCCGATCTCTCCATCGCCAAGTCCTTCTCCTTGTACAAGCTAGAGATCTTTTGCTTGAAAAATCTGAAAGCCGTTAACGCTCGTTTCTTGATAGGCTTTGGGGTTTGGCTCACAAGCCAATCGTACCACGAGTCCATTTTTTCTCTCAGAGTGAGCCTCTTTAGAAGTCTTGGACCCTTTTTCTTTACCATTGTGGGTACCATCGTGGGTCCAAGCCCTGATGGAATAGGTTCGTCTAGGATTTGCAACATCTTTCTGGGTGTAGGTTAAACCTTTAAGCCTCATTTGATTTTGGTTAGAAAATCAAGTGCACGGTGATCTCACTCTTTACGAAACGTGAAGGAGATGTCGTCGACGACTAGACTTTTCCCCGTTTTTATCCGGTAGGTGATAGACCCTGGAAAGAGACTCAAACTCCTTGCTAGCGATAAGATACTTCCAAACTTCGTCTCTTCTCCAGTGGTCACGTTTGTCTTGACCACGACCTGGCCGAGTTTCCTTATCTTACAATGGTCGTATCTCTTTGGGATGTCGATAGGTTCCATCCCCAACGCTGCAAGAATCTCGCGATGTTTTGCCCCTTGCTTTAGCCTAACACCTCGCTCTCTCGCGATGACTTTTAGTTCCCTGGTGGTTAGATAGTTGGTACTTGCTTTCGTGAGTGACATGTTTTTGTTGATGCGTTTGTTATCCTTAGATCATAATTGACACCACCTTGTACCCTACCCACCCAACACCTACGTACATCATACCCTCTGTCACCGTCAAGTACTCTTGCATCTCTGGTGATGGTGTGTAATAGTCACGCAACTCTGGTCTCTTTTGGAACTTTGCAGTCTTGCGAAGCGTAGCAGAAAGTGTGTCGAGAGCCGCGTTCGTGTCGTTGATGCTGTGGTTGGCGTCCGACAAGGCGAGACGTAGTCGCGCAACTTTGTCTCTGTGAGCTACCTCTTCCTCGTTCCACAGTTCCCTGTCCCGCGTGAGTTTCTCCATCGCGAGGTTGTGACGACTGATTTCCTCACCATATTTGTTTCCCTCAAGGTGTTTGAAAAGAAACCCTGCACCTGCGAACGCAAGTGCATTGAATAGTCCTCCTGCTAACATGGCCATCTCTTTATCTTACTGTCCCAAGTTTTGAGCAAATTGGTTTTGCTGCGTAGCAAATCTTGAGCAAATTGGTTTTGCTGCGTAGCAACTTTTGAGCAAATCGACTTTGCTCACCAGTAGGTTCAAGCAAATCTTGAGCAAACCCAAGCAAAATCTTGGTGAGTAAGATAAAGATATGAGTGAAGCAACAGAGACAATCACGTCCCAAAAACCCAAGAACCCGAAGAAGGTTGAGGGAGGAAAGAGACTCGCTGCGATCAGCAAAGCTGCAAAGGCAAAGAAGGCTCAAGAAAGACTCGAGCAAAGCGAGGGACAACGATCACAAGAGAGCAACCAACTCGTTGGTCAGCTCGGGTATGTCGTCGGAGCGATTGGTGTCGCTGGAGGGTTGTACTTTTATTTCAAACGCGACGATGACGAGCCTCCACCTCGCCACGTCGTCTTCGACTCCTTGGAGGCAAACGCTCCAACGGTGACTCCGCCGTGTTCTAGAGCATCTTCCAATGCAGACCAGGCCAACGATTGTTCCGACCTCGAGTCTTTTGATTAGAAAAAACTTTTTTCTATAATAAAAGGATGTCAGATCGAAAGGAAATCATGAACGAGGTGTACGACGCTCTGCTCTACACCGCCGCAGGAGTTGGAATTAGCATGGTGTCGAGGAAAATTCTTGGAGAATCTCTCAGCACACCAACCACTCTCGTGGGAACATTGAAACTCGCAGTCGCAATCAGCGCTGGAACGATCGCCGTGAAATACGCGCAACAAAAGAAGCTTATCCCGGACGACCCTTTCAAGTAGGTCGTTCGACGTGTCTCGTTTTATAAGCTTTTGCTTATAAAATCACCTTGTATCCTCAATAGACTGTGTCGTACGCCTCACCTGGTTTGGCTCGCGCAGCTCTTTCCAACCACCACTGTTTTTCTTCACTCTTTGTTCGCTTTGGTTTCTCGTCCTCTTCCTCTGAGTCTGACTCAAAGACGAATTCCATTGCCGCGTTGGCTGTCTCACGCTTTGACTCGACCACCTTTGGCTTTGACTCGACCACCTTTGGCTTTGACTCTCGACGAGGTAAGAGACGTTTCATCCCCGTCCCACTTGGCTCCACGACTGCCTCGTACAACTTGACTTGCAAGGAGATGCGAGCGCCGACAAAGATGGACTCGATCTTCACTGCACCGTTTGCCCAACAGTGTTTTCCCATGAGTGACTGAACCTCCACCGGTTTGTTGTCAGGGTCAAAGAACAGCGTGAGGAACTTGTCTTGCTTTTTGTGGTGGACCAGTTTCGCATACAGCGTTGGACCACGATCGGGGACCCTTCGAAGAACGGTCTTGCCAGTCTTCTTGTCCTCAACCTTCTCTGTTTTCCAGTAGAGTGGGTTTAGTCCACCCTTGGACTTGGTCAGATCGCTGTGCTCCAACTCAAATCGGTCAATCTCCTCGCGGTTTTCGACCAAGTGGTCGATACAATTGTCGACGATGGCGTCAAAGGTATTCACCCAGACTTCCTCTTCTTTTGTAGGACCGTCGCGGTTCCACAAACACAGGGGAAAGGTGAAACCAGTGACCTTGCCAGTCTCTTGACTCGTGTTTTCTGAGACTCCAAACGAGTAGAGGCGCTCGGTGGGGATGATGAGTTCACCCTCCGTCCCGTCTTCGTTGCGAGTAGAAATGTTGATTCTCTTGAACTTAAGTTTGCTGTCAGGGATCTCCCCCGAAACAGGGCTGGAGAAGATCATGCGTTCTTTTGGGTCGTAACCCTTTGCGGATGTTAGCTGCGTGTTCTCGGTCATTTTGTTCCTCCTCGTCGCAACTCCTTAAGCCATTTTCAATTTCGTCTTTGAGCCGCTCGGCCTTTTTTCGCAGGCCCTTCAAGTACTTTTTCCAACCATCAGCCATTGCCTTTTTAACCCGAGGACGTGTGTCTATCATCTCCTTTTCTTCTAAACTCTTTTTTAAGAAATGCCGTACTCCAGCATCATACTCTTGTTGATCCTTGAGATGTCGTCCGCCTCCAAGAGACCTTTCACGACTTTCAAACCGTAGATCTCACCTGTTACACTTCTCGCTGTTTCCCTACTCGCGAAACGTTCGTTGAAGAATATGGAGCCAAAAGGAGCGCCAGTACTCTTGATGTTCGCGTTAAAGGCCGAGCGAAACAACACCGTGTCGTTGCATCTCACATGGCTACCTTCCATCAACCAATGGCAAGATACGAGATGTTTGTCGGTCCCTACGAGACCGGGTGGTAGTGTGCAATTGTACTCCTTTGCAGGCCAACCCCCACCGTACGATAGTCGATTAGTAAACCCTATTTTGTAGCCTATAAATTTATCGAAACTCCCATTGTCATTACCAACGGCGTATTCGTATCTACCGGACGACGGAGTAGCCAACAACTTGAAAACCATAAATATGGAAACATTGGCGTGCATAAGCGCTGGACAGTCGAAGACCATTCTGTTTTTAGAATCAAGATTTCTCACAGAGTCACCGCCAACGTCAACAGTGGGACATTTGAGGAACGTGTTCTGGTGGAAGTGCGAAGTCCCATCCTCTATTTGCTCCACCTTGGTGCTTCCTCCCGAAGCGCTATGATAGGTGACCTTTGCGTTTTTAACGTTCACATTAAAAACGGTCTCGTAAGGTGGTCGTTCGTCTTTCTCTCTCTTTGGTTCGTCGTGTCCAAGATACAAGCTCATTTATTACTACCGCCATTTTCTATACATGGAGTCGATCAGGTCGAGAACCCTTTCCCACTCCTCCTCCAGAGTTGGTTTTTCGACTGGGAAGTAGTAGTTCACGAGCTCGCTCACAAAAACTATCGTCATCATCATCCTTTCTCTAAAGGAGAAATTTGCTTATTATCACTCCTACCAACACCTCCAACGAAACGGGGAGCAATGAGGCCAAAGGAGACGGAGTCGTTGGTGTGTTCGGAGGAGCAGGAGGAGTCGTTGTGCCCTTTGCTTTGACCTTTGTCACGTCTCCCTGGTGTGAAGCGCCGACGTCGAGAAGTTTCTCCAAGTGTTCTCCACCACTAGAGTGAGTTTTCACCGCGTCCTCCTTTGGCTTTGGACTTGAGAAGTTGAGCTTGTCGTTGTATCCAAATTTCATGTTCGTCTCTGTCGACTCTCTGAGTAGGTTGTTGTACCCTGGGATAGGTGTTTTCAACAAGACCATGCTGCGCGGTATCAACCACGTGTTTGGCGTGACTGCCATGTCCAACTTGACGTTCGTGTCCTTGATGGCTTTGTTCATGAGATTAATCCACACGCTAGGTGAGTATTGGACGACTGCATCTTCTACGATGTTCCTAAAGACTTGTTGGACTTCGCGAGCACTTGCACGACCACCGACGATCGACTGTTTCGCCTTTGCTTGCGCACCCAACAGGGCGTACACGTAGACTTCTATCGACTCGTTAAGAAGCTCCTGACCTAACTCCGTGATCCCGTTGCTAGCTCGAGAGCAATAGCGTTTATAGTCGCCTTGCAAATCTTTGATGTCGTTGACCCAAGGTCCACTCAGAGCGAGGTGAGACCTCAACACCCTCCAATCTGGTACATACAATCTGAGAATGTTGGCAATGTCAGGTCCACTTTTGTCAAGACGAAACATCACCCTTCGCATGGTAAAGTACACGTGGAACCTCATGAGACTTGTGATTTGCTTTGGGACGTCAGGGTTTGGTGTCAGGTTTTGCAACGAGACTCCCGACCTGTACGTGGCGATGTACATCGCGGCGATAGCTTGGTAGTAGCTTTTCTTAAGAGTCCACACCGTGTTCACGTTGTCCCCATCCGGACCGTCTTGAAAACGCTTCTTCGTATCTATCACTATCTTGGGGAGACTCGACGAAAAGGAGTTCTTGTCGTCGACGTGGATGAGGAAGTTGTTGACCGGGTAGTTGAGCGTGTACGGCGGGTACGTCACATCGGAAGTCCCAGCCCGCTCCGTGTGGGTGAGTTTCTGCACTGTTCCACCACTGTTCCAAATCCTCGGGAAGGACACGTTGTTGTGGAGCCATTTCCACATACTTTGGTCATTCTTGAACGTGGTGCTGGTAATGTCGGTCGAGATGATGTCACTGTTTAGAAAGTATACGTCCACTCTCGTTACATCACCTTCTTGTGTTTGAACTGGGTCAAACTCGAACTTGTCCATCGTCGCGTGTGGGAACTTCTTCAAAAGATCCGACTTTGCCTTCTGAATTGTGATCTTCGAGTTCTTGATCACCTTGTCGTAGTTCTTCCCGTAATACGCACGTATCGCGGACTCTATTGGAGTTGCCATTTTATTTGTATCTCTAAATAAAATGGTAAAGCTATCAGTGTTCCTCGAGAACGGAAAGAAAACAGTCGCGTTGAACAGGAGTTTGATTCTCCCAAGAGGTTCGTCCCTGACCGTGAAGTCGGCTAGCGTGTTTTGGGGCTTTAAAAACGTGGTCAAAGACCTCAACGACCACATTCTCTTCAACGGGGTGAAGCACACGATACCCGAGGGTTACTGGACTTTCGAGGATCTCGCGACGCGCTTTGCGGACGACGAAGACGTGAAAATAACGCTCACACACAACGTGTATGACCACACGTGCACACTAAAGACCCTCCGTCCAGCGAAGCTTTATAAGTTCGGGGAGCTGCTTGGTTTCCCGACAAACACTACAATGGGCGCGACAAAGGTGGTTAGTCCTAATAGGATAGACATCAACCGCGGACTAAGGTTCGTGGAGATCCACTGCGACACTCTTGTGGACGAAACAATCAACACGTCTGGAAAACGGAGTAGCGTCATCGCTGTTCTCCCCATCACATCGGAGACAACTCTCAGTGGAAGCGTGACAAATTTCCAAACGGTCGAGTCAAGTGTCCCCGTCCGTAGTGGCACGTACAACACCCTATCTTTTTACACCAGGACGAACGTGAGTGGGGTAGACAAGGTGGGAGACGTTCTGCTGGATATAAACATTCTCTCTAATAAAAAGGACGATGCAAGGCGATGTTGAAAAGGAGCAAAGTCTAAGGGACTTGTACTACAATCCTGTGACTGGTTACCAGAGCAGGGAGAGACTATATCAAAAAGCGCTGGAGGAAGGGCTAAATTTGAGCAGAAATTCGATTAAGGAATGGTTGGAGACACAAGACACCTACACACGGTACAAGCCTACCGTGAGGCGACACAAGTTTCGAAAGACATGGGTGTCGAGTCTCGGTGAGCAAATCCAACTCGACCTTGTCGACATGGGAAAACTCAAGGATACGAACAACGGCTACTATTGGATTCTCACTTGCGTGGAGATCCTCAGTCGCTACGCTTTCACCATCCCCGTGTACCGCAAAGACACGAGAAACATGACAAAAGCCGTGGACAAGTTGCTTCGCCAGTTCCACGAGAGATTTGGGATCTACCCCAAGCTTGCGCAGTTCGACGATGGACTCGAGTTCTACAACGTAGGTGTGAAGAGACTGTTGGAGGAGCGTGGGGTCACGTATTTCTCTACAAAGTCCGACAAGAAGGCAGCTGTGGTGGAAAGGTTCAACAGGACTTTGAAGACGAGCATGTGGAAATACTTCTACAACAAGGGGACATACAAGTGGGTAGACGTTCTGGACGATCTCGTTGTAAACTACAACAACACAAAGCATAGTAGCACTCTCGTGAAGCCAGCGAATGTGACCAAGGACAACGAGAGTCAGGTGTGGACGACACTCTTTGGCCACGACTTTGGCGAGTTTCCTCTCCCAAAGTTTAGACTTGGGCAAAAGGTGAGAATAAGCAAGTACAAGAGTATTTTCACCAAAGGATACGAAGCGAATTTCACAGAGGAGATCTTTTCCGTGAGCAAGGTGGTTCGTGGAGATCCAAACGTCTACGTTCTCGGCGATGAGAGTGGGGAGGACGTTATCGGAAAGTTCTACGAGGAGGAGATGTCCTCCGTCGAAAAGACAGACGACGCGACGTACCGTGTGGAGAAAGTTTTGAAGAGAAAGAAGAAAATGGTCTTGGTCAAGTGGGCTGGGTACGACGCAAAGCACAACTCTTGGATTCCTGAGAGCGATATGAAAAAATTGTAGCTAAAGATAAAATGGCTGAAGGAGGCGAAGACTTTGAGATGGAAGAACGGTTCCCAGAGTATGACGACATGGACGCTGAAGAACTCGACACAAGTCTTTTTGAACTTAACGAGAGTCTATTGGGTGGCGATGACCTGTTAGTCACCGAACGGATCACGTACATCGATCGGCTTCTTTTAGGCAGAGACGTAGCGGAGACGAGTTTTGGTGGGACTGACCCAGCGAGCGACGTGTTTGTCCAGATAGACAAGTATGTCCAAGACTCCCGTGGTGGACGGAGAATTAGCCCTCACTCGGAGAGCATGATTGAGCTTAGGAATAGGACAACTGTGAGAGACGGAAAGATGTTTTTCAAAGAAAAACTCAGGAGTGGAGGTTACTCCACTGTTGAGAGAATAGTCCTCAATAGTGTCGACGGGTCGTACGTCAAAAACACGGCAAAAAGGAACACAAACGCCGTGTTACAATTTGAGAAACTTGTTGATCTAGCAGTGGGTGAAAAGGTCACGAGCGACGAGTTACCGATGACTCCTATCGTTGGTCAGGTGACGATACCAGAGGATGTTCTCGGTAGGCTAAGTGCGGAGGATAGGCGTGTGATCAACGGAGTGTTGAACCCGTCCAACACAATACTACCTGAAAGTAGGATTGGTGACCGAGGAGCAATTCAACTCATGATTGATGACTTTCGTGGGCGGAGTGACGCGAATCTTGGGTTAGCTAGAGATAGTGATGATATAGGTGACGCTATGGAGCATTTCCAAAAGTCTTACGACCAAGACGCGGTGGTGGACGCTTTCGAACGACAGCGAGTCATTGAGGAAACACGAGCGGAACAGGAGAAAGACGTGACACGTCTTGAGAAATTCAAAGAGTGGATAAAGAAGAACGCACTAAGTCTCTCCGCAATAGGAATCACTGTGGCTGGACTAGTCACCACTATTATTGTCGGAGCAAGAGGCGCTATTGCGAAAGGAGCTGGTGCTGCGTTGTCATTTGCAAAGGCGGTCAAAAACGCAATTGAAAAATTGGGACCATGGGCGGTGGGGCTCGCCAACTTTGTGTACACTGTGCTGAAAGCCGGCGCTCAGGGATTGACTTGGCTTGCACAAAATCTTTGGGTCGTTGTCGTTGGAATAATTTGGTTGGCCATGGAGTATCGGAAAAGACAAAATCGATAGGACCTCAACTTTTCGTAACCTTGGTGGTTACGAAACTTCCCCCACTAATAAATGAACAAACTGATCTCTGCAATCGTGAATAAAGCCGGCGAGCTCAAAGTCGCACTCGAGAAGTTTGGGAGGAACCTTCACATTTTCATTGTGGGAGTGCTTTTTCTCTTGAAAAATTTTTCTCGTAACAATAAATGAACAAGGACCTTTCTCATCACGCGAAAAAGACAAAATTGTCTGACATCGTGGGATCACGTACACGACATGTCGTGACGATGAACCCGAACAAAGCCAACCCAGGGGAGTCTCTCTACATCAACATCCCCAAGCTGAAACCAGACTCGTGTCTGGTACCAGGGAGTTTGAGCATCTTGTTTGACTTTAAGAACGCCAACGCCAAGAGTTGGTTTAAGAATGGCCTGTCGAAACTTTTGCAAGACCGACTAACGATTAACATGGCTGGAGAGGTCGTCTACGACAACGTGGGTGAATCGACCATCGAGGTCTACAAGGACCTTTGGAAACCCAAAATCGTACGCGACGAAATGGTCGAAGTAGGAATCGCAGGAGAGAACTTGCGAAAGCTTATCTCCAAGGACGATAGCGGAGCTTCGAGTGGAGACGCTGTAAAACTAGCTGACGCACTCGTGTACAGTGTGTTTGGAACAAAACAGAAGATCTCCCTCAACAAGATTTTGGGAGACTCTGGGTTATACGCTCCGTACGCAATGAGCAACAACCCACAGTTCGTCATTACTTTACCCCAGGCTACCGACATTATGGTTGCACAATCTGGGAGTGCTGTGGGTGGATATTCTCTTGAGAGCTTGGAGCTAGAGTACGAGACCATCGACAACATGGACTTGGCAAGTGAAATCACCAACCACTACATGGTTGGACGGTCGCTCCCGTACGAACACGTCACACTCTTGAAAAAGAGTCCTTGGGGAAAAGGGGAGACGTTGGTCAACGAGAACATTAACCTTCCCCGAAAACATATGAAGGCTGTGGTGATGTTGTTCACGAAGGCTGTGACCACCAACTCGGAGGAGTTTGTTTACCCCAATATCGACAACGTGAAAGTCACCATTGAAGGTGTCCCCAACGAAGTCTACAGCCAGGGGATCCCCAAGTCGCGGTATTTCTCTGAAGCCGAACGCCTCTTTGGTCAAGTTGACCAAAGCGTGACACATCGGAAATTTTACAAAGACAAGTTCGCGTTGGTGGTGGACTTGCGGAGCACAAGTGACCAAACGGTTCATGGGTCGGGGAAAAGGATTATGAACACGCAGAGTGGGATCTTGCTGGAGATCACGAAACGGGCGACAGCCACCGACTTGATCTGCAACATCTTTGTGCTGTCGGACGCGCTTTTGAACATTACGTCAGGGAACCTCAAAAGTATCCAATACTAAAGATGGACACCCCATTCAACATGATGATCGTAGGTCCAACCTACTGCGGAAAGACCTATTACCTTCTCGAGATGTTGGAGAAAAGACTCAAAGGAGTTTTTGACTACATTGTCCTCCTTTGTCCAACCATTCTCTGGAACACGACCTACCACAATTGGAGGTACTACCACGACGAGGACTTTGTCGTTCTCCCCGTGGAGCAGGAGAACGTGAACAACATGTTGGAGTACGTGGTCAACACGTACACCGACACAAAGACGTTGATCATCCTCGACGATTGCGCGAGTGGACAAGACGTGAAGAACAGGACGAGCGAACTGGTGAAATTGGGTTACTCTGGTCGTCACTACGGACTCTCCACCATCGTGCTAACCCAGCAGATGACCAGCATCGCGAAACCCTACCGAGAGAACATCTCAAGAATCACAAGCTTTCACAACACGAACCGAAAAGACATGCTGGAGCTGATCAACGACTACCTGAACGGTGTCTCCAAGGAGGACGTAGCGTGGATTACGAAAGAGTTGAGGGAGAAGAAACACGCGTGTTTGGAGATCAACCTTAGACATCCCTACGGACACGAAGTTATTTCTCCACCACAATAAAGAATGAACCCTGAGGACTTGGTGAACAACGATGCGGAGGAGAAGACGAACCCTGCGGACGGTGCGGAGGACGTCGCGAAAGACGTGGATAAGAAGAGAGAGGAGCTCCTACTTTTGGCGAGCGATGGCGAGATCAAAAAGTCTGAGGCGTACGTTAGGAAGGCCAACGCGAAAACCATTCTAAAGTTATACGCAGAACACGAAGCCGACGCGTTAGAGAAGAGCACCTCGCTCTTGTGCGACTTGTTTTTGTCAAAGTTCTCCGCGATGATGGGAGGACTCGACGCGGTGGAGAAGCCAGAGGAGATGGAGAAAGAGCTAAAACGCGACCCTTATCTCAACAAGGATTTGAGAAAACTCATGTCTCATCTCACACCCATGATCCCATTCCTCGGACTTTTGTCTGGCGGACTTACAGTGGGAACACATGTGTACAGTCACAAAAACAAGGACGAACCAATTTAAAAGGGACACGTCTCGTAGTAAAAATGAACGAGCTGGGGCCAGAGAAAAAATACACGTCTGGATTCTCTCTCTTTGACCAAGCTTTGCTCGAGTACGACGCAAGAACTGTGGACCAGGGAGAAAGTAACGGTTGTCTCCACGAGTCTCGAGAAGAGTACCACAATTTTACCATGGTTTGTGTCGAGTGTGGACTCGTTCTACCACGTACGGAGGAAGACCCCGTGTACGTCCCTTTGAACCATGAGACGTACGGCATGAACAACATTAGGAGTTACAAAAGAGACTCTCGCTGGGCAAACTCGGACAACCGCCTTGCGAGTTTCGACAATCTACTAGCGAAAGTGAGAGAAAAGATCGACATAAGCAGGCACGTCCTCTCCAACGTGACGAGTGACTTTTGCGCTTTGGAAAGAGAGTTCAGCGATGGGAACGACTTGAACAAGAGGTTTTTCAACGTCAACTTTGTCTTACAGAGGCTCTTGGAACGTTACGGTGTGCATGTGGGAAGAGAACAGGGTGTGAAGATCCCAAAGAAGAACGACAGGATCGACGAGTTTGACGAGTGTTTTAATAAATGGCTGAGCTATCATGGAACAAATACCACGACAACCTTTTGAAAAAATGGGCGGAAATGTCAAAAACCTACTCGATCATGCACTCCCTTTGTGCCCAGTACTACTCGAAATGGCACGACAGACTGGGTATCCCAGTGGTCGTCCTCGGGGGTGTCACCGCTTCGTCGATCTTTTCTTCGGCTTCGCCACAGGAAGATTACCATAGGATATGGACTTATGTCAACGGTGTTTTGGCGTTGGTCGTAGCGGCGTTGGCTGGTGTCAACAACTTTTTGGGTACGGTCGAAAAGACGACGAAGCACCAAAACGCGTCGTTCAAGTACACGAAAATCGCATTGGATATCGACACGCTTCTCTCCTTTAGGCAGGACGAGCGTCCTTTCACCCCACAGGAATTTATACAGTCAAAGAAGCATGAGATGCTTGAGATTCGAGAGAACGTTCCAGAGGTTTTACCTTGGGTGATGGACGACTATTTGAGAAGGCTGGACAGGTCTCTGACGAACACAAAATCCAAGGTGAACACTTACGTTGTGTCTGGGGGAAGCCAATCGTCTGAGGATAGCGTAGATGGAGTTAAACCATCCTTGGAAAACGTCGAACGGGGAAGAAAAACGAGCGTGGCGCATCTGGCTGACTTTTCGGATAAGAAGTCGTCCGCGGTGGTTGCTGCAAGCGAGAGGATGCAGACGATCCATAGCGACAGTGAGGAGGAGGGGTAGAAAATTGTAATACCCAAGAAGGGTATTATAATTTGAGAGGTCGTCTCTAATCGCTGGTGAACCATTTGAGTGTATCACCGTCAACCCTTCGGTGTTCCACCATCTCGTGTTTGGCAAACTCCCTTGCTCCACCAGGGATAACAACGTTACACTTTGAGCACGTGAAGTCTTTCGTTATTGGCTCTGCGTCGTGGGCGACCTTCATGTGGAGTCTCATCCCAGTTTTCGACGCTTTGTGACCACAAGCGGCGCAAGAAGAATAGTCAGTCGCTACCACCCCCACAAGTTTTGGCTTTCTAATTGGCATTCTTTGAGAAGACTTTCGGAGACCAAAGGTCAAATTTCAATTTCATAAAGGTCGTCAACAACCGCTGACCAAAGTTCTCGTTCTCGAGGAGGAGGAGGAGGAGGAGATTTTCTAAAATACTAAAGATCAAATTTCAATTTCAGAAAATCGGGACGAGGTTTCGCGAGCGACCGCTGACCAAAGTTTTTGATTGACAATCAAAAAGAGAAAGGGGGTGGGGCGTCATTGAAATGTGAGACAAGTTTTGATTGACAGGTGGGCGGGGCGTAATTATGACGTCATAGCTAATTAACATAAGTTCGGGACCCATTTTTGAAATGTGCCACGCCCTAGAATGGAATGTGGTTTTGTGAATAAATTAAAACGAGATTTTTGGGTCGGAAATTCGCTTTTTTTTATGTGATTTTTGGATTGAAAATGAGATTTTAGGAGATTTTGTGAATAAATTAAAACGAGATTTTGGGCCGGAAATGAGATTTTTTTTTACGAGATTTTTGGACAAAAATTTCATTTTTACGAGATTTTGGGCTGAAACCCGCATATTACTACTACTTGCATAATGAGATGTGGTCAGTACTAGTGCATAATGAGATGTGGTCAGTACTAGTGCATAATGAGATGTGGTCACTACTAGTGCATAATGAGATGTGGTCACTACTAGTGCATAATGAGATGTGGTCACTACTAGTGCATAATGAGATGTGGTACTACTAGTGCATAATGAGATGTGGTACTACTAGTGCATAATGAGATGTGGTCACTACTAGTGCATAATGAGATGTGGTCAGTACTAGTGCATAATGAGATGTGGTCACTACTAGTGCATAATGAGATGTGGTGACTACTAGTGCATAATGAGATGTGGTGACTACTAGTGCATAATGAGATGTGGTCACTACTAGTGCATAATGAGATGTGGTCACTACTAGTGCATAATGAGATGTGGTACTACTAGTGCATAATGAGATGTGGTACTACTAGTGCATAATGAGATGTGGTACTACTAGTGCATAATGAGATGTGGTACTACTAGTGCATAATGAGATGTGGTACTACTAGTGCATAATGAGATGTGGTACTACTAGTGCATAATGAGATGTGGTACTACCAGTGCATAATGAGATGTGGTACTACCAGTGCATAATGAGATGTGGTACTACCAGTGCATAATGAGATGTGGTATTACTGGACACTACCAGTGGAGAATGAGATGTACCAGTAGTGGACAATTAGATATACTACCAGTGGACAATGAGGTGTACTCCCCATGGATTTTAATATCATATATACCATGATATTATACCGTGATACTAAACTATATAGATACTAAACTGTGATATTATACTGTGATATTATACTGTGATATTATACTGTGATATTACTCTACAAATTCTACTAGGAGACCATAACTAGTCCTCACATCGGGAAGCATATCCCCGTCTGTTAATGCTCTCGTTGATCCCCTTGAGTTGATAAGAACATCTCGCACTCTCTTCACATCTTTTAATAAACCTTTAATGACTTCTTCTGATACAGAAACGTCTGTTGGTTGCTCTAATCTTGACACCAAACGTGCCCAGAATGATTGAACAAATGGACCGAAGCTCTATTGCATTAAGGAACAAGAACTCGTAAGACTAAAGTTTATTGATAAAACAAATGAAAACATTATACAGTCACCAGTGTTCGCCAGTAACGAAGTAAATTTACTTCGTTACTTTACTTAAGTAAAAAAAATCAGTATTTACTTGTAACGAAGTATATTTTTCAACAAATACTTTTTACTTGTAACGAAGTAAATTTTTTGTTAAATAATTACTTTTTAACTTCGTTACTTTTTGTTTTTATCGCCAAAATTAATTCGGAACGCGGAGTCACGAAATACTCGGTCCACTCTATCCTCCACTGGAGATCTAGAGTGGAGAAATCGCGTGAAGTTGGTTTTGCATGTGTACGTGATTGGCAACTGTGGAGTTGGCGCCACCAAACAGCGGCCAGATTAAAGTACAGTACCAGATTATTAATAAGCCAGTTCGTAATATCGACTGCGCATTAAAATGACGTGTTCTGCGTCGGGATAAAACTTATTTCAATTCATAACATCAGTCTAAAACCACAATAGACATTTGCATTTCTATTTACACTTGCAAATTCGTTATACTGAATTCCCCAGCCTGATGTTATGAGTTGAAATAAGTTTTATCCCGACGCAGAACGCGTCATTTTGAGAGTCGACATTACGAACTGGCTTATTGTCATTTGTCATGCTGGTTAGTGGTTCGAGAATATATAGTTTGTTTTAGAAGTACTTTTCTGGAATATTTTTTTGCCATACTTTTACTTTTACTTAAGTAAGATTTTCAGGCCATACTTTTACTTTTACTTAAGTAAGATTTTCAGGCCATACTTTTACTTTTACTTAAGTAAAATTTTCAGGCCATACTTTTACTTTTACTTAAGTAAGATTTTCAGGCCATACTTTTACTTTTACTTAAGTATAAACTGAGGAGTTACTTTTTACTTTTACTTAAGTACAAAATATCAGTACTTTGCTGAACACTGACAGTCACAAGGCTGAATTGCATTTCAATTTAACATATATATATTTATAAAGTAACATTTTGAAAAGCTATGTGATTGGAGAAAAGCCCTTCCATTACCGTATTAAAACCTATGAAAAGTCTCACCATTTTTGAATTCAAGTGAAAGGTTGCAAAAGGTTGCTAAAAAGTTTAAAAATGTAAACATTAGTGTATTTCTTGTCATCCAATTTTCTCATAATTCATTTGCATTGAGTCATTAGCTGAGAGTGATATAAACAGCCACTATAAGTCTGACAAAATTGATCCAACATTATTGCATTTCCTTGTCATGTTCTCATATAAAACTTATAATTCGTCGAAAGGACGTACCAAGAATTTAGCATTGCAAAAATTTGGTTTGCAAAAATCTTGAGAAAAAACTGCCCTAATTAAGAAATGATGAAAAAATAAAAAATTATAGTCAAGAGAGGGAGGAAGGTAGAGGTATTACGGGAGTGCCGCGAGCCAGAGGTATAAGAAGAGAAGGAAGATTGAAGCATTAACAAAATGTTGTAACCTTTTTTATTTACATTTTTCTTCCTCGGTAACTCTAGATAATTATTTACAAACAGTAAGAAAAACAAGATAATTAAGTGTATATACCCATTTGATCTATTAGTTGGTAGGATCCTGCCAGGCTTGGTTAAAAATTTGACTTTAACCACAGCTGTTCTCATATTTTCAAAAAATTACAACTATAAAGAGAAAAATAGACAAGTGAAAGACAACAAACACAAGTTTTCTATTTAACAATTAGACAATGAGTCTGAGTTGTCTATGAGCGAATAGTCAACGAAGGCGAAGCCTATGTTGATTATTCGCTCATAGACAATGAGGACGAGTTGTCTAATTGTTTTAGTAGAAATAAATTAGTGCTGGACTATTACAAATCATGCATTCTCCAAAAAATATCAAAAAACTCATCTGAAACCTCCCCAAAACGAGAGTTTTCTGCCATTGTTTTGAACATGTTTCCCCACCATGGTCTATCACAAATAAGCAACGGTTGAGTAGCCAATCAGAATGCAGCATTTGTAATGGATCATGGTCAGTTTCTACTAATTAACAATTAGACGAGTCCGAGTTGTCTATGAGCGAATAGTCAACGAAGGCGAAGCCTGAGTTGACTATTCGCTCATAGACAACGAAGACGAGTTGTCTAATTGTTTTAGTAGAAACAAATTAGTGGACTATTACAAATCATACATTCTCCAAAAAATTATCCAAAAACTCATGTGAAACCTCCCCAAAACGAGAGTTTTCTGCCATTGTTTTGAGCGCGTTTCCCATGTCTATCACGAATAGACAACGGTTGAGTAGCCAATCAGAATGCAGCATTTGTAATAGACCATGGTCAGTTTCTACTAATAGTGGATAGTAACTCCTGCAATAGCCAATGAAAATTGAAGATTTCTGCTAGAAACTTATCAATTTATACTAGGGTGACTATACGTGGACGATCGTCTGTCTGCAAGCTCATATCCTCAGAAAAATTATTCTGAGTCCCGTACACGAATCGAACCTGTAACCTTCTGATTGCCGGTGAGATGCTCTAACCATTGAGCTAACCTATTATACTAGGGTGTTATAGCACATCTTGGAATATCTAATCTAATTGGTTGTTCTAACCACAGACAATCAGGAACCTTATGAAGCCAATCCTAACCCTAATAATCCATATCCTAAGTCCTAACCCTAATAAACCCCAATCCTAACCCTAATAATCGCTAATCCTAACCCTAATAAACCCCAATCATAACCCTAATAATCCCTAACCCTAATAAACCCCAATCCTACCCCCAACTAATCCTAAACTACCCCAAATACCCTAACCAAAACACTAACCTTACAAAGATGTGCTACGATCATTACACTAAAGCTCTTTAGAAGTTAGATTAATTACTTTGTATAAAATAGTATACATAACTTCACAGTTAACTGGAGACTAGCAACTTTCAAAAGAAACAGAGCATAGAGTACAGAATATTACATTATTTAGTTTAAAAATTGGGTTAGTATTCCTTTGTTTCAGGGTTAGGACTAGAGTTTTTATTTGGGTTATGGTTAGGGTTTTTGTTCCTGTAAAGCTTCTGAATCTTGAGAAAATAACCTTGATGTGTCTATGACGTAGTCTAGTAAATTGTCCGGTACACAATGGTGATGCCAACCTTTCTCACTCCCAGCAGAGCTATTGTAAATATTGTAATAACTAAATAAATAAATTACTGTACAGTACCGAGAGATTCAAGCAGTTTTTGTAAAGTAGTATAGTTGCTATTCGTCGGTCCTGGATTGAACTGTGACTCTTATTATATGACACGTGAGCGGTCTTAACGGCTTTCTGCAATCTGATTGGTTGCTGAGCGGTCTTTAATTAACAGGAAAATAACCGGTGCAATTCGTATCCAGAGCCCGCGATCCTTTTGGTCACTTGGCGCAGGCCAAAAGGAACGCAGGCTCTGGGTGGGGCTGCGCAAAATTATTTTTTGGGACCTTAACTGCGCATGTGCAGCCCGGTGGCTAACCTGAAATAACTTTATTCCTAACCAATCAGATGGCTTCCCATGGGAAGTGATCCAAAAAAAATTTCTGCACGTTTTGCTGAAGAGAATGAGATCTGGTATATTTGCTTGATGAAACAACATAAAAAAGTATCAATATTATAAAACAATAATAATTATACTGTTAGCTCTTCAAACTTTGTTGGCTACAAACTCACATATCACTTGAACTATACATATACAAGTCAGATGTGTGGCTACAGGCTTATATAAATTTTTAGAAATTCCAATTATCAATCCAAATCCACACAGCTAACTTGCCAAAAACATTTGACAATTATTATAAAACAAACTATTGTAAATGTTTTACATGAAAACAACTTCTGAACACTCATTTGTTTAGCTAATAAAGATGGCTAAATGCTTCCTGATATGCCTTCATATATGCATCGTGCTCTTCTGGAGTCATTTTTTCAATCATCTCATCTGTAATGTCATCAAGTGCTATGTCTTTTTCCCCAATCTTCACTGTGATTTCATCATCATCACTCTCCTCTTCGGCTTTCTTTGTTTCCACGGTGTGCTCCGTCTTTGAAGAGCCCATGTCAACCACATTACTGAACTCTCCGTCAGAGTCATCACTAGAACCCTTCTCTTCCAATCGAGGCTTCTTACTGACTGATTCGTGAGCAAGAAGATCCTTCATGATGTCGTGGTTTGCTGTTTGCGGTAATCCTTCTGAAGTGACTTTACCTGTAGGTGCTTTGGTATCAACGACAACCTCACCACCCACGGGACCAACTGTACTCTCCTTTATCCAAAGCGGCGTCTCTTTTGACTTTTTGCTTTCTTCTGTTGCTTTTTCATCACCCATATTAATTTTAATATCTTGTTCGTACAAGTTCTCACTGACAATACCCCTATTGCTCCAACCGGTCTTGCTACTACCAGCAGAATTTGTCTTTTGAACTATCTGCTTCATACATAACGATGCTTCAGGCTCTAAAAGTTCTGGTGCCAACTTGATATTTTCACAGCCTTTCAACAAAGCAAACACACTCTCCATTTGGTCGTTGAAGAGCGCCAACAATGATAAGGAATTTTGTTTTTGTTCAACATCAGTAAGATCTTCATCAATGGGTCCACTACAGAACTCGCAATTCAAGTCTCCAGTTGCAGGATCCACCAAACGATCTATTTCCAAGTCAGAATACCTTTTATCGCATTGCTTACACACAAAGGACGGGCGGTTTGTAGCCTCGCGTTCGTCATGTTCAATTTTATTGCGGATATGATCCAGTTTGTATTTCACCACGTTCACAAATAACTTATAATCAATAAAGAAATAACTAAAGGTGATGGTACCGCCAGTGTCTGTTTGTTTTGTTTTGAATACTCGCTGTTTAATTAGCTTGTCGTTCTTGAGTCTCGTCAACACAGTTCGAAGTTGTTTCTTGTCGAACTTCAGTAGTTCAAACATGTCTTCTTCCTTGACACATGTGTGTCTTACGAGAAGGTTGATAATCGCTGCGTGTTCCGTCTCATAGAAAGACTTCACTGTGACACGAGCAAGTCGCTTTAGAATAGGAGGAACTTCTCTCAAAAGCTCGGGTTCGTCTACAGCTTCCTTCATCTTTTCTCAGACTTTATAGTCAGAGTTCTCAAATTCTCAGAGATCTTCTTCCCAGGCGGGCGGGAAAGGCAGGCGTGCGGGCGAGCTGTACAAAGAGCAAATTTGCGACTGATACTATATGGGGTGGGTAGAGATTCACATTTCACTTAATATAAAATATGGATTTTTCATGCTCTCTGGATATATTTATTTATGAAAAAATTACTTCAAACGTTTCAAGGAACGTTCAAATAATTTAAATAATTTCATGACTTTCTTGATCTTCCCTTTCAACCACCCCTCCCCCAGTGAATGTGTCGTTCATTTGCCAAAGCATGGCAAATTTTGAGAAAGTGAAAATATTAGTTGTTGGTGATTCTGGTGAGTTTTGTGTTTAAAACTTTAAATAAAATGTGTTTATTGATCAAATAATTCATCAGCTCTTTGCAATATCTGTATGAAATGTTTGAGTATATAGGTTAAATAAATCAATGGTTAATTAATACCACAAAATGTTTCCACACACAGGTGTAGGAAAGACGTCCCTTGTCAACTTAATTTGTCATAATGAGAGTTTGCCCAATCCAGCGTGGACTATTGGGTGTTCTGTAGAGACAAAGGTAATAAGGATAAATTAATTGACTAGTTGAAACTTTAACTTTGATGATATATATATATGTATACTGTATATGTATAATATGCTGTATGATACTGTATATTATTACTTATTGGATTCCTCTGAGCCCAATATTACAAAATATTTAAGTCGAGAATTCAATATTGGCGAGACCAAAGGTCGAGCCTAATATTGCAAGTCGAAGATGAATCCAATAGGTGTTTTATTATATCGAACAAAATATCTTAACATAAAGATGTTTCTTTGCACGTAAACAGTCAAAAGGTTGCTGGTTATCAAAAAGAATAATAAGACTCGAAAAACACATCACGTTCCGTGAGAAAGTACTTCAACCAATGAATTCAATAGGTGTTTTATTATATCGAACAAAATAACTTAACACAAAGATGTTTCTTCGCACGTAAGCTGGTCATCAAAAAGAATAATAAAAAGACTCGGAATTTCGGAAAAACACATCACGTACGTTCCGTGAGAAAGTACTTCAACCAATGAAATTTCGATTTAGATAAAAGGCACGCGAGTAACGTCGCTTTGCACGTGAACAGCCCGTGTAAACAGTCCAAAGGTTGCTGCCCAATATGTAGCTGCCCTACATTGTAAAATATTGGGCTGCCACATGATGCTAATAGAGACAGTTGATTGGTGGATTATATGCGAGGGTATACTAAAATATGATATTATATGAAGTACCATACGCGAAAACGAAATATTAAACCCACATGTAAACCAAGACCAGCCTGTCAACAATGGAGGAACAACAAGACGTTTCAAGACAGTATTCAAGATTGTTTTGGTATTATTTATATACCCTCCGCTTGAGGAATTCGTTGAAATATAACCACTTGGGATGATATCTTAATTGGGCTTTGCCCTCAGGATATATCATCCCTCAGGGTTAATATTTAGCATGTACTTAATGATTTAATAATTATACTTATTAATTATTACTTTCCTTTGTGTTTGAGGTTCATCAATATAAAGAAGGACCAGCTCATGATAAAGAATTCTTTGTAGAACTATGGGATGTTGGTGGATCAGCTAACCACAAATGTAGTCGATCTATATTTTATAACTCAATGAATGGTAAGAAAGGTTTTGGATATCAACGATTTACAGTAAATAATTATTATAAGTAAACACATGGTTTTGAGGGAGATTAGTGATTAAATGTACCCGAAAGCCGAGTGAGGTTTAAAAAGTTAAGTAGTAAAATTTTACTAAACCTCACGAAGGTTGAGGAGACATTTAATCACTAATATCCATCAAAGCCATTCGTTTAGTTTGTAATTACATGGTCACCGAGGAAATAAACAAGACAATGAAGGCTTTTGTATTGTGAAATCTCTTTATCGAATTGGTTCAGTGAATCTGTATAAATTTGGTTTTGAAATACACGTTAGTATTTTTTAGTCGGAGTGATTGATGGCTGATGTCCACTTTTCGTTTGTGAGCGATAAAGAAGTTGCCGAAGCAAACAAAAACCGAGTTCCCTTAAGCATCAAAAGACACACATTGTGGAGTAGGAACACATCAATTAGTTGTTTGAGGCATGTTTTTAATGAATATTGGTCTGGATGAGGGATATTTGGTTCTAAACGTACCTCGCGAATATATTGATGAGGGATGTTTCGAACTAAATATCCCTCATCCAGTATTCATGGGGTAAATACAACAGTTATCGTCCCTGTTAAAACAAAAGAAACCAGGTGACCATGTTACTGTATTATGTATTTAATAATATTTATTGATAAATCAAAGACAAATCTTATTTACTATTTTACAGTGCGCCATTTAGTAATTTTTATTTGTATCATAGCCTATATAACACAATACTTATTAAAACATATGCCAAATATATACTCTAAAAGATACTTGTAAAGTCCAAATACTCGTAAAGTCCATTTTACATTTCACTTTCTCGCAAAGGGCCTTTGCTCAAAAAGTTATACCTCATACACAGTAATACACTATTTCGGCAATATGCTATTAAAGTAGCATACTAAAAATAGAGCTCTTGAGTTTATACTTTTTCATTTACTAATTCGTACATTAAGTTTGTTCATATATTTTTTTCATAACTGTGAACATGAATCATTGCAGTTTTTCTTTCTTATTATTTGATGCAGGCCTTATTTTGGTTCATGATTTGACAAATCGTAAATCCTATTCAAACCTTAGGAAATGGCTAGCTGAAGTGCTCAATTCAGGAAAAGAGAATACAGGTATTTTTATAGATAAGTACAAGCTTTGGTCTAGTGGTTAGCACACATATCTATGAGCTGGGAGACACAGGTTAATCAAATCCTGGGTTGGACTACTGTACCAGAGTCTTAAAAATTATTAAGGAGAAAGTGTTGCCTTTGCAATAATACCAGCAAATGGTAAGACTTTTGGGTCTTCTTGGATATTAACAACCATAAATCGTAGGCCCAATTCAATATATTTTTTGTGAAAAATTACAACATTACAGTAGTAATAATATTGAGAAAATTAAAAATTATAATTCTTTGAAATATTTGTAGGAATGGTAGGAAGGAAAGCCTCTAGAACTAGGTAAGTATTGAAGCAGTTGAAATACAGGACATTATTAATGTAATTATTAATTTTAGATTGCATTGCAGGGCTCGATATAATTTTTCCAAGTTCATCGGACAATATGTCCGACAATTTCGTTATTTCGTTGGACATTTTGAAAAGTTCGTCGGACATTTTGAAAAATGGGGCTTTTCGTTGCCGTCAGTCTGAGTCATGGAAGAAGCTTAGCTTTGAAAATGATATTTAAAATTAAAAGAAATTGAATTCATTGTAATTGAAATTTTAATCAAGTACCAAAAAGCCATGAACAAATCCTGTTTTTAATTGACAAAAAAATCCGTCAGACAAAATGTCCGACAAGTCGTAACATTGATCGGACAATTTTGTATTTTCTCGTCGGACAATGTCCGATGTCCGACGGTTAAATCGAGCCCTGCATTGTAATTAAGATATACTTGTAGGTATATACAGGCATTATAGTTTTTCATGTATTGTAATAATTGTTGTAGTTTATGCAGGTCCCATTTGGATACTAAGAATACCAAAGCTGCTAAGTTCTCAAAAAGGATATAATATTAAAAGGAGAAATAAGAGAACTTCAATGTGTCAAAAAATACTTAAGTAAGAGTACTTACGTATATTAATGGACGACGTTTCGGGTGGTCAGACCTGAAGAAGCACACATTGTCCAAAACATTGTCCATGAATATATGTAAGTACTCTTACTTAAAGGTGCCGTGCCGTCCAGTCCGTTCTGCGCATGTGTGATATTTCAAACGTGCGGGACTCCACATGTCAACAAACTTCAACGGAATAGATTTGCGACAGTTTGAAAGCGAGTATTCATCAAAGGTGGCGAAGGCGTGAGTGGTAGTTAAATATATTACCCACATTTAGGAACAGAACAGCTTCTTATAAAAACATGCTTTTTAGGCGGAAAAGCTCAAGCGTGGAAAACAAATCCACAATACTTCATGTTCAATGTTTATATAATGCAATGTTTATGTAAACAAACGATGTAAACAGAAACGTGGATATGCACAGAACGGACTGGACGGCACCTTTAAGTATTTTTCAACACATTGAAGTTCTCTTATTTACCAGCCTTGTAGGCTGAATGGGCTACATAATGTACATGTACCCTGCTGATCATAAAGTCTAAATTCAAATGTTTTGAACTTTAGTTTAGTAATTGATTTTGATAATGAAGAAGAATATGATCCCGAGCAATTCGCTGGAAATCAAGTTCCAATTTTTATAGTTGGAACAAAAATGGTGAGTCACACTGAACAATTAATTGAAACTACAATCATCATCTTCATTTAAATGGCCATTTTCTCTGTTTACATACATGTAGGTTAGCAGCCGGTGATCCTTACATAATGGTCATACTCTATTGTGGCCATGCATGGTCAAGTTGTGTTTCTATTAAGTCAATTTCTTTTTGAAACCACCTCTCACCACTTCACTCCATGTTCCTTTATCTGCCAATCTTTCTACTCATGAGAGGCGCATTTTATGAACGTCAGTAACAGTTTTTTGCTACTATTGCTCTACTACCTGTACTTGTGTAGCAATTATCTAAACAAGCATATTGTTATAAATTTAGTGTGTTGTCACACAGTAGCATAGTATCGTAGCCGGTGGAGTATGGGAAATGATGTCCATTAGCCTACTCCGCAAGCAAACGACGGATTTCAACAATGTTTTGGCTGCGATCTAGTGCTCGCCAAAAGCGAGATCCCAGCCAATTTGAAAGCTGCCGTTTGGGAAGACACAAAGTTGCCTACGAAGGAGGCTTGGTGTCCATATTTCTTG
Source organism: Chrysogorgia sp. JL179-B06 (assembly GCA_035772405.1). Taxonomy (NCBI): domain Eukaryota; kingdom Metazoa; phylum Cnidaria; class Anthozoa; order Scleralcyonacea; family Chrysogorgiidae; genus Chrysogorgia; species Chrysogorgia sp. JL179-B06. The sequence goes on along the minus strand of JAYKKM010000071.1, from coordinate 1,043,421 downwards.
CCATGTATATTTCTACTACCAGAAATCTCCAGATTTGTGACCTTATATTTTGTCCCCTTATTTGTCTAATGTCTAGGATCAATCAGGGACATCCAGGACAAATGGTGGTATTCATGGGGTTAATCTGGCTGAGGAAGTTGGGGCTGACAGAATTTCAATAGTAAATATTATAATTTATATATTCTTAAGCTAGTATTATAATATTAATTATATTATAAGGGACACTGTCAGTTTTCAAAAACTACTTTTATAATTACTAGGACTGCACTCAAATAAAGGGATCCTATCAAAGTTCAAAAAACAAACAAAAACTCAACATGTTCTTTGATAAGGTAAGCAATTACCTGTACTATGGAGATACAGTATGTTATGTACAGTACAGTAGTTGTTGATAAAAACTAATTAGTGTGGCCACATGACGTAATATGATTCACTCAATATGGTTCAATAATGTGAATTATAAATCTATTTATGTCGTACAGTAGTATTTTGTCAGAAATCAATTTTCCCTTTTTACAGGTTATAGAAAGACGGTTTTATTCACGGGAACATTTCCAGGTGAGCTGTTGTGGTCTAGTGGTTACCACACATGTCTATGAGCTGGGAGAGTTCATATCCTGGGTCGGACCTACACTCAGGTCGACGTAAGCCCTTACAGAAAAAGTCTACAGGCACCTATAGGCAATGCGCCAATTGCCTAGGCAAATAGGTTTCTCTATAGGTCGCCTATAGAAAATGTGCCAATTGCCTATAGAAACCCATAGTTTTCCTATAGGATGCCTATAGACATGCATAATATACTGTAGGTAGGCCTATAGACGTTTTTGTTAGGGATATACAGTAGAGTTAACATACAGTCCGCATCTTTGGGAATGATGTTTTTTACAATGGTTTTTTAAATTTTAGACAACGTTCTCCCAGGATACAGGTCACCTAGACAGCTGGAAAGAACGCACAAATAAAAGAAAGTATTTCTGAAAATGGAACACCAGTAACTATAAGTCAAAATACTTTACATAATATATAGTTATAATTATAGCAATGTTATAATACCGTAATTGTAGTGGAGATAGATTCATTGCAACCAGACTTTTAGCCAGGATTTCAAAAATGGCCGTCCAAAAATTGGTAGGCGTGGCCATGTGGGACTAATATAAGATATCTGAAATGCGTTTTAGCTTGACTTTGAGGGGAGAAAACCATGCTTGAAGTTGGTTCAGAGACCACATAAAAGAAAACGTTACTACTCTAATGGTCTAGAATCATAACGTTCGTAATCGTGACTCATTTGTTATTAACAAATTAACAAACTGTACTGTATTATAAAGGAAAGTATACTGTAGTGAGCTTGCCAAACCATGGATAGTAGAAAGACTGGATAGGAAACTAAGTGCACATGTGACGTTTCCAGCGTGCTGATTGGTTAAGGCACCAGTTGATCGCATTTGGTCGCGTGAAAACCTAGTTGAAAATCGTGACATCACAAAATCACCATAAATCGCAACTTTTAACAATAGTACAGCTAAAAATGATAATCAAACTACCAAAAAATATAACAATGCCACTTTACGATAGAATATGAATATCCGATTTTAGGTGAAAAGTTCCAACTTTAGATGGTGAAAAGGCATCCCAAATTTCAACTAAAACAACAGTAGTTTTTGCGACCCCAGTTTCTTCACAACAAAGCAAAAACAGCTGAAACAAAGATGAACAACATTTCCCTCGAACGCTTAGTCGTGGCTTAGGTAGGTTTGTGAGACGATGAAACTTTTCGGAATCTCAATATACCTACCTGAATACGAAAATATGGAGAAGTCAAAGAGAAACTCAGCAAAATCTGCATACTCGTGACATCTTCGTGATATCACGAATTTCAACTAGGTTTTCACGTTGACGTCAGCTAGTTTCGTATCCAGTCTTATTATTATCCATGGCCAAACTTAGTAGCTAACAGAGATTAAGAAAGTACGTTGTTGTTTGAGGAAAATATTTTGCTGCATCGACACAAAAAGTGATTGTCCAAAAAACTGATTTTTCAAAAGTGATTGATAGTTGGACAGCCGCCTGGCTAAAAGCATGCAACCCTGTGTGAAGACCATTATCACCAGTAACGGACAACGGTAGTATAATTACTGTTCTGTTCCAGCTGACAATCAGTGTAAGTGACAACATTCAGACGCTATGGGGGAAGTTTTTGTACAAATAAATTTTTCACAGTTAAAGTTCCTGCTCTGTGGGGATTTTATATAATAATTTGTTATCTTTGAATTCTCCTGAAAAAAATGTATCTTTTTGGCCGAAAATTTCATCTTCATAGACTTTTTTTGCCGTTAAAATTGATGGAAGTGACATCAACCCTGGAATCTATCTAAAAATGAATATAGTAATAATAATAATAATGAAATATGATATAATATATAACATGAAACACCAGCAATAATACTGTATTTGTTTTGGATAGTAAATATGTCATACAAAATACCATATACAGATTACAATACTACAAATTATAATATTATTTTAAGAAAATCCATGCGATACTCCATTTGCATATTTGACAAGCATGTCATCGTCGTTCAAGTTTTTCCACCATCACAAAGCGTCTGAGCGCTGAGGTCTCCAGCCAATGTGCATGTACGTGGTGTAGTCGAGCCTTGATTCCTTGGAAGTTGTTTGGTGACTTCAATGAGGTTTGGGATAATTTGTGGCATTCTGCAGGGACACTGCTCCAATTTTGTGTTGGAAATGGTGGGTGTTCGCCATCATGTCTGGATTTCAGTGTTACTCTATTTTCATCGAGTGCCCGGATTGGTGTTAGTGGAGAGGTATATCTGCTAACGTCTTTGGGATCAAGTCTGGCTACCTTCTTGTTGTCATCCCTGTTACAACTCCCGCCCTGGCTTCTACGAGTCAATGTTCTCCATACATGACAAATGTGTAACAAATAACGTAAGTAATTGTTTCTTGGTTTTCAAAGGTTGACAAAGACAACTTTATGTTTGACAAGTGTAATGTTTGTGCTTTAAATGAACACAATACATCTTAAATGAACACAATACATTTTATCAAGCCACATTACACTTAAATAAGTTGAAAAATAAAAAGCTGTAGAAAATATTTTTCAAAAATATTTCTTATTTTTCAAAAAATTTTCTAGATCAATATAGCAACACTAGTGTCAACAGCATAGTTGTAGGGCTTAATTGGAAGCCTGAACTCTTTCCATGAGGTGTTGATCCTAAAAATATAAAAGTTTATGATGATACTCTTACAGAAAAAGTCTATAGGGTACCTATAGGCAATGGGCCTATTGCTTATAGAAGCCTATAGGCACCTATAGGCGTCTATAGGCTAATAGGTTTCTCTATAGGTCGCCTATAGAAAATGGGCCAATTGCCTATAGAAGCTCCTATAAGGTTTCCTATAGGATCCTATAGGTTGCCTATAGTATAGACATGCATATAGGCAGGCCTATAGACTTTTTTTGTTAGGGTAGTTAGTGGTAAATAATATACAATTATTGAATGAGGTTGAGCATGATATCTTGTGTTATCAACGCCGAGGAATGTGTTATATGCCGAAGGACAACTAGAAACGGGGACAGGACTAATCACATAGCTGAACACCACGTACAAACAAAACACTATATTGACTGGGACTCGGCTGAATGTATCGCCTTTAACACAAACTACAAACAGCGACTTACATTAGAAAGTTAGTATACCAACTTGGAACTATAAACCACTTAACAGATCACAACAATTACCAACACTATGCAAAAGACTTCTTCGCATGCACCAACGAACAATAGACCTACAGACAAACAATACACCCATGCTTAACGCATGACGCAACACCCACTCACACTAATTGTGACACAAACAAACTATGACGTAATGAACCAGATGTATATTTAGGCAAACCTGACAAACACGCTTTACTTGACTCTGAAGATGACCGCCGCTGAGGCCGTCGAAACGTCAGTCACCAACAATAGTCTTTCTCAAGACTACAACAACCTGGACAATCAACTTCACACATCAAATTCTCAAAGTGATGAAAATTGTTACCTGTAGTTGTATACAGCCCAGTTGTAGAATTTAATTGGTAGCCTGAATTCTTCTTTCCACAAGGTGTTGGTTCTAAAAACATAAAAGTTTATGATGGTAGTAAAGTGGTAAATTAAATGCCAAATAATTTTAATAATGAATATGAAATAATGAAATATTGTTTCCTGTAGTTGTATTAGTTATAATACAGTACTAATTTGTTTCTACTGTATGTTAATTTTGTTTCCATTGTAGTAATTTATTTTCACCGTACTGCATTGAAAAATTCTTTTTCCAGTCTCTTATAATATCTAGAGTAGATATCATGTTTGTAGTCTACCATTTCAGCTAATAGCTGTCATCTTAAGTGCATCTCCGGCTTATAGACTAACCTTGTTTAGGAAGCAATGATTCATTTGAATTGCTGACACAAACAAGGCTATTATTTTAAGAGTAGTAAAAATGTATAAGACTGAGTGCTGTATAAGACAGTGTTTTGGATATATAGCAAAGTGAAAAGGGGGTCCTTCTTTGCGTAGAGGACACAGAAATTTGCAAAATCGAAAAGTTGGGTTTAGAAGTAGGGTTAGTATTTTTTTATTTTAGGGTTATGGTTAGAGTTTTTGTTCCTGTAAAGCTTCTGATTGCTCCGAAAATAACGTTTATCAGACTATGACGTAGTCTGTGTCCTCTACACGAAGAACGAGCCTGAAAAGGTGGTAAACTGCTAAGATTTTTAATGAAGAAATACTGACATTTCGAGCAGAGGCCTTCATCAGAGTAGGACGAGATGAAATAAAATAAATAGGGCTTATATATATGCCAAAAGGGTGTCACAAGTAGAAAGTAGCCAATCAAATGCACAGGAGATAAACAAACTAATAATTAATGAGATGTGAAAAGTTAAATCATTTGCTATTTTTACAGTAGATCAGCAAATATTGAATATTGGACCTGTCATTTCTCCCTCCCCCTCAGTCTGTTTGCTGATCGATTGTAAAAATAGCAAATGATTTAACTTTTTGCATCTCATTAATTATTAGTTTGTTTATCTCCCATGCATTTGATTGGCTACTTTTATAAGCACTATTTATTTCGTCTTGTCTTACTCTGATGAAGGGTTTTCACTCGCCTATTATTTTAAGATGCATATGGGTTTTTAAATTGTTGGTTATGAAACTTTAATACAGTATTACATATTCACACTACATCAGAAAAATAGCATAATTATTAATAATTATAAAATATTATTCTTTTAATCTTTACCAGTTTTATTCTTTATCTGTCCAAACTTGAGGTACTGTTCGTCGACTGATGACTTAAATTTAAACTGGGCGCATAATTGTGTATATGGCTTGTCACTCTCGACTGTCACATTACACTTTAATGAAAAAGTGCTGTCACACATTCTCTCCAATTGTTCATATGGCATCTTTAGACCTTTATTGTCGCTCATGTAATCTTTATCACATGGTTGGTCATCATGGATTGCTTTGATTACAACTTCCAAAAGTCTGTCCCTAAGTTGTTCTGGTTCTACTTTGAATATCACATTTGTTTCTTTACCAAACAGATTGGTTGAAAGAATTTTTGCAGTTACTATAAAAAAAAAGGGGAAAGTTAATCATTGTTAGGTAATTATAAAAAACTGAAGATTTTTTAATTTATTTTTATTTTATTGGATTTGCCACTGGTAATTATTACAAGAATGATAACAAAAAAACAACGTCAAGAAGGTAGAAATGTGGCAGGGTGGCCGCAACAGCAATAAGAATAAAAATAAAGTAAAAATTAAAAGACAAAGATCTTCTGGAGGTCAACGACTACAGCAGCAGAGAACAGCAGCCAAACTCTTGGCTGAGCTACACTTTGGGCAATACTGTTCTCCATGTCCTGGGGTCGTCTGCAGCATAGGGCCCCTCCACTGCTGCTATGTAGTAAAGTAGCACGTGCCGTTTGAATTCTACCGGTGTGATACCAATTAACTGCATCTTGATCGGTATAGGACGTTCATTGGACGTTCCATGTAATCTGCTATTAATTATCTTATAGGAGCGTATAACAGTGACCAGTCAAAAACTAAAGCATTAATCACAACTGTTGTTACTATACCTTTGAAGGTCACAATGAAGAATTCTATATGGTCATTGCTTCTACAAGAGTAGTTTTGGTTATGATCATCTTGTAGATTAATAACAACCAAACTGGAATCTGGTCCAGGTGCATAATTTGGACCAAGATAGTTGCTCCAATTGCCATTAATTATGGTTCCAATAACCACAGAACCCTTGTACCAATGGATTTCATTTTTGTCTTTTGTATAGACACATTTAAGGGTTGCATTTTCCCCAAATTCAATTTGTTCAAACTGATATATATCACTCTGACAATAAATGGCATCTACAGAAATTATACACAGAATGAGTTGGTAGTTAATGATGGTAAACAAGAATAGTACGGCTTATTGTACTTTGCGAAATGGTATACTTTACGAAATGGTATACTTTGCGAAATGGTATACTTTGCGAAATGGTATACTTGGCGAAATGGTTAGTTTAAAAATAGTCTTTTTAAGATATTAGTTGATATACATGTACTAGTTTTGAGATTTGTGGACAGATTATTTCCAATGGAACAGACTGTAAAGGTTTGGCTGCCCTTGGTAGTGTATAAAATGGACAACATAGGTTTAGCTGAGCATATTGTGTGTTCCTTTGGTGTCTATCGGAGTTTCTGATAAGGAGGTTAGCACAACAGTTTATATGATATGCATGAGCATAAAATGGAAGCCAATTTAGATTATTAAAAAGCTACACTGAAGGAGCTCTGCGCTCAGCACCCAAAATAACTTGTGCAGTCCTTTTTTGGAGTTTCAATACACACTTTAGGTTCTCCTTACTGTGACCGCGCATACAGTACTACCGGTTGAATTACTGCATTGTAATATCTCTCTTTGACTTTGCTCCAGAAACGGACTTTTAGCAAGTCTAGTCATAAACCAAAAATATCTACACATACTGTATACTTACCAAAATAAAAGGCAAAATATGTAATCAGGAGAAACATTTCCATTCCGTCGACCAGTGACATTCCACTATCTGAATATTGTTTACAAGTTTAGGAATTTATAATTAGGGAATTTCCCCCCTTTTTTTTTTTTTTTTAACTTGACCTTGGGTGTCCTATCAAATTATATGGAAATTTTTGAGCAAATCGAAGTCCCTTTGTCAGAAAAGTATTAAAATGGATCACCCTTTATAACTAACATTTTATAAACATATATGTGAGAAGCCTTTGGCGCTGGGATCATATTATTTACCTGTAGTTACCTGTTAAGTGCCGGACACAGGGTATATTACCTGGTATTACATCATTAAAATATTTTGTTTAAAAGTAGGGTTAGTATTCCTTTATATCAGATTATATAGTATATATAGTATTCCTTTAGATAGTATTCCTTGAGAGACAGAGTTTTTATTTGGGTTATGGTTAGGGTTTTTGTTCTTGTAAAGCTTCTGAATCACGAGAAAACAATATTGCGTATGCAAATATGCGTAATCTGTGTCCATTGTGTCACACGAAGATGCCCGAAAGACTCATCAGAAATCAGAGTGAGAAATAATATTCCTCTGTGGACGATGATAATAACAGTGGCGACGATAAAACCTTGTATATGGTTTAAATTCTTCTGTGGCATTTTCAATATTTCTAAATTATAACAGATGACGCGCTGTCACACCTCCACATTCCTCAAATTATTGCACTTGAGTAAATTAATATTAAAATATCCAAGAATATAAACATTAGCTGGTTTCCTTATTTGATGCCAGATTTCAAGTATTGTAGTGGCAGATTATTAGAAGTACATTGCTGCGACTCTTGTTTAAATAGAACATAATTATTGGCGATTGAATACGGTCTTCGCCTTCAGGTCTTGTGACCTACATTATTGTATTTGATTTCTAGTGTTAATATTATCGACGATCTCTATGGGATTGCGTTTTATAATTAGTAAATTAGTAATACTTTATACTTACCAACGTTAAACTTTGCAATAAAAGTTAGTAAAACAAATCAACGTACTTTCCCAGCAGAGCGATAATGTTCGTTGTTCAATAATTATCCGTATGCGTGCATGAATAGACTTTGGTCTTTGGATAATTCTTGTAATTTGCATAAAGGATGCTACGCAAGCTTTTTACGTAAGCTCTGATTGGTCAATACCCGTGTTTGGAAAAACTTTGCTCAAGTCAAATGGTTGTAAAATGAAAATTCCAAAGCAATAATATTATAAGCGATCGGCAAAATCCAAAAGCGATTGGCTTTGGGCTGTACAAAAAAGTGTTATAAGAGATTGCTGTTTATTTTAAAGCACACTGCAATTAGTATTTTAAAATCCCCACATAGTATTGTGTGGTATTTTATAGAATTGCATGGTATTTTGTATGACATTACTATCCAGAATAAATACAGTATTATTGCTCGTGTTTCATGTTATTATATATCATTATTTTCATTACTATTATTATTACTATTCATTTTAACAGCCATTTCCATGTTTGTATGGCTACCATAATAGCCAGGTTGTAAGGAACTCTGTTAAAGAGCGTATAACCTATACTAACAGATTACAATACGTACTACAAATTATAATATTATTTTAAGAAAATCCATGCAATACTGCCATTTGCATGTCGTTCATTCAAGTCTTCCACCATCACAAAGCGTCTGAGCCCTGAGGTCTCGATCCAGCCAATGTCAGTGTGATGGTGTAGTCGAGCCTTGATTCCTTGGAAGTTGTTTGGTGACTTCAATGAAGTTTGGGATAATTTGTGGCATTCTGCAGGGACATGCACTGCTCCAATTTTGCATTGGAAATGGTGGGTGTTCGCCATCATGTCTGGAGTGTTATATACTCTATTTTCATCGAGTGCCCAGATTGGTGTTAGTGGAGACTGGAGAGGTATATCTGGTAACGTTTTTGGGGTCAAGCTTAAAACATGAAAATGTAGCCTAAATAATGCCTTAGATATTAATATGAGCAAAAACAAGCGTAAATTTAGTCATTTTTGGACATCCAAAAATTTGGCAAAAATGGCCAAATTTGGCCAAAAAGTAAAGTTAACTTTTTGACGATTTTCGACCATTTTTAACTTGTCAAAATAAGCTTAAAATATGAAAATATAGCCTAAATAATGCCTTAGATATTAATATGAGCCGAAACTAGCGTAAATTTAGTCATTTTTGGACATCTAAAAATTTGGCAAAAATGGCCAAATTTGGTAAAAAGTAAAGGGGTTAACCTTAACTTTTTGACGATTTTCGACCATTTTCAAAGATTCCATTTGTTTTGAGAAGTGAATACACAGGTAGCCTAAGCCAGTAAAAAGTACTGAACAGTAGCCCAAGAATCTAAATTAAGAATTATTACAAGCTTAGGGTACTGTGCCTTTACCTCTTTATTTTTTGTCCAAATTTGGTCATTTTTGCCAAAAATGAGTAACTTTTCGCTTGTTTTTGCTCATATTAATATCTAAGGCATAATTTAGGCTATATTTTCATATTTTAAGCTTATTTCAACAAGTTAAAAATGGTCGAAAATCGTCAAAAAGTTAAGGTTAACCCCTTTACTTTTTGTCCAAATTTGGCCATTTTTGCCACATTTTTAGATGTCAAAAAATGACTAAATTTACGCTAGTTTCGGCTCATATTAATATCTAAGGCATTATTTAGGCTATATTTTCAAATTTTAAGCTTATTTTGACAATTGTTAAAAATGGTCGAAAATCGTCAAAAAGTTAAGGTTAACCCCTTTACTTTTTGTCCAAATTTGGCCATTTTTGCCACATTTTTAGATGTCCAAAAATGACTAAATTTACGCTGGTTTCTGCTCATATTAATATCTAAGGCATTATTTAGGCTAATTTTTCATATTTTAAGCTTATTTCGAAAAGTTAAAAATGGTCGAAAATCGTCAAAAAGTAAAGGGGTTAACCTTAACTTTTTGACGATTTTCGACCATTTTTAACTTGTCAAAATAAGCTTAAAATATGAAAATATAACCTAAATAATGCCTTAGATATTAATATGAGCAGAAACCAGCGTAAATTTAGTCATTTTTGGACATCTAAAAATTTGGCAAAAATGGCCAAATTTGGACAAAAAGTAAAGGGGTTAACCTTGACTTTTTTACGATTTTCGACCATTTTCAAAGATACCATTTGTTTTGTGAAGTGAATACACAGGTAGCCTAAGCCAGTAAAAAGTACTGAACAGTACCCCAAGACTCTTATTTAATTTAATTACACATGTGTGTAATGCACAGTTAAAAGTGCAGGTGTGCGTGACGCATACTTAAAAGTGCAAGTGTGCGCAACGCTTACTTAAAAGTGCAGATGTGCGTGACACACATGTTAAAAGTGCAGGTGTGCGTGACGCACGTGTGAGTGACGCACGTGTGCGTAAAGCAGATTTAGCACGCACATTTATCTGTGCGTTACACACATTTATCTGTGAGTGACGCACATACATGTGCGCAATATATGTGACGCACATACATGTAACGCATATACATGTGACGCACATGTGCGTAACGCACAGATAAATGGTAAAGCACAGTTAATCGTCACGTCACATTTAGCTTATTTCGAAATTTATTTAAGCTTATTTCGAAAAGTTAAAAATGGTCAAATTTGGACAAAAAGTAAAGGGGTTAACCTTAACTTTTTGACGATTTTCGACCATTTTCAAAGATTCCATTTGTTTTGAGAAGTGAATACACAGTAGCCTAAGCCAGTAAAAAGTACTGAACAGGTAGCCCAAGACTCTAAATTAAGAATTATTACAAGCTTAGGGTACCTGTCTGTGCATTTACCTCTTTACTTTTTGTCCAAATTTGGTAAGTTTTTGGTCATATTAATATCTAAGGCATTATTTAGGCTAATTTTTCATATTTTAAGCTTATTTCGAAAAGTTAAAAATGGTCGAAAATCGTCAAAAAGTTAAGGTTAACCCCTTTACTTTTTGTCCAAATTTGGGCATTTTTGCCAAATTTTTGGATGTCAAAAAATGACTAAATTTGCGCTAGTTTCGGCTCATATTAATATCTAAGGCATTATTTAGGCTATATTTTCATATTTTAAGCTTATTTCGAAAAGTTAAAAATGGTCGAAAATCGTCAAAAAGTTAAGGTTAACCCCTTTACTTTTTGTCCAAATTTGGCCATTTTTACCAGATTTTTGGATGTCAAAAAATGACTAAATTTTCGCAAGTTTCTGCTCATATTAATATCTAAGGCATTATTTAGGCTATATTTTCATATTTTAAGCTTATTTTGACAAGTTAAAAATGGTCGAAAATCGTCAAAAAGTTAAGGTTAACCCCTTTACTTTTTGACGATTTTCGACCATTTTTAACTTGTCAAAATAAGCTTAAAATATGAAAATATAGCCTAAATAATGCCTTAGATATTAATATGAGCCGAAACTAGCGTAAATTTAGTCATTTTTTGACATCCAAAAATTTGGCAAAAATGGCCATATTTGGACAAAAAGTAAGGTTAACCTTAACTTTTTGACGATTTTCAACCATTTTTAACTTGTCAAAATAAGTTTAAAATATGAAAATATAGCCTAAATAATGCCTTAGACATTAATATGAGCCGAAACTAGCGTAAATTTAGTCATTTTTGGACATCTAAAAATGTGGCAAAAATGGCCAAATTTGGACAAAAAGTAAAATCAAGAAAAAAAATCAAAAAAAAAATCAAGCTGGATTTAAGACTTGTGCTCACCACAGGTGGCCCAAGTAATTATAAAATAACCAGAAGTAAATGAGCGAGAACACGCTATCTGATTGGTTACTGAGCTCAAAAACCGTGCATTAACTCAATATCTTTAATTCTTCGCGTAGATTTTGTCGTTTTTGACGGATTTTATGTAGTTTAAATCACAAAAGGAAGTCAAAGAATACCTGGATACAAGGCTAATCAAGTTATTAACACAACAGAATGTTTTAAACGCAACGTTTAGTGTATTTTCATCGCTAATTGTTTTCAATAAAGGCTTCCTAGCAACGCACATAACAACGCCTCTTATTTCAGGTAAATCTACATTTTTCATGGCTTTATTGTCAATAATAATGCTGTTCTTTTATAAAAGAAATGAAAAACTTTGTCTTATGTGATTATCGAGTTATAATGGCACTCGAGAAGCTGTTTTACACGCATCTCTCGTGCCATTATTTAACAATTATTCGCCGAAGGCGAGGTGAATATCGGTGAATAAAAACCGAGACGAAGTCGAGGTTTTTATTCACCGATATTCACTGAGCCTGAGATGAATAATTGTTTTAGTATAAATACACATTTTCCCACTCTTAGGAACAGCATTTCGTTCAAAAATACTAGTTTCTTGACTTTTTGTGGGTACCGCGGTCAGCGGTACCCATATAGTCATGGTGTTGAGGTAGGTAGGTAGGTAGCTAGCTATCTAGGGGTTCAACATCGAAATTACAACTGCGCAACTCGGATGCTAATTCGGAATTCGTCGGAAAATGTCGTCTCCATCGTTAGGGCATAAATATCGATCATCGAAGGTTTCTACGGTAGAAAATCTCGAAAAACTTTAACTTGTCGACAAGTGCAACGTACAAAGGTCGTGTCGTGTAAGTCGGGAATGCTCATGATCTTCGTGGTGTCGTCTGATCGAGTGCGTTATGGTTTTTGGCTTAATAATTCCCGGCGTGTCTTCTGTCAGTTCTGATCGAGACTGTGCGTTTTTGGCTTTTCGGAGAAGTTTTCGACAATCCTCAAAACGTCTTGTCTTTCTTGAACTTGTATAGTTTACATTAAAGGTAAGTTGTATCTTTCTCGTTTTCAGGTATTTCTGTAGGTATTTCTTTGATCATAAATTGATGTGCTTAGCTTCGGTCCTCTGAGTAGCTATGTTTATACTGTCTGTGGCTGTTTTTGTTTTATATTTATTCGTCAAATTCAAATGTTGTACAGGTATATCCATCTGTTTCAGGTGAGGAAGTCAGTCTAAGTTAGGCGACAATGCTGGTAAACAGTGTATAGCAAAGTCATTGATCGTTAAATACATTACCGGTAAACATATTTATAATTGGAATTCGTCTGGCTTGAACAATATTTTGTTTCATGTGAATTGTTTGTATGGTTGCAATTAAAGGTTCAGTAAATAAAGATTTTTTGTTGTTAACTATGCCGCTGGCCCTTATGTTTGTCTAAAAATGGAAAAATGCATTTACAAACTTATTTTTTGGTTTAGAAACCAACGTTCAATGTTGCTTGTTAACAATTGATTGTTTCAGTGTTCACAATGTCAGACAATTATTTCAAGATGGTCAAAAGCTCCCAAGTAATAATTTGTACCAAGATTATGAACATCATTAAGATGATTTCAGCATTATAGATATGGTTCTTCTCTGCAGTAATTGTATTCAAGTTTCTGTGAAAATTATTTTTGTTGTTCACAGATGTTCCTAACATTGTATTATAAATGAGAAAACTTGTGTCTTAATCATTAACCGATGAATTATCCATGACATGTAATAATGGAACCTATGTTTGTATTAAAAATGGATTTTACAAATGTATTAATTATCTGCTGATTTAGTTAAATCTGCTGTTAGCTTACCAACATTGTATTATAACTGAGAAAACTTGTGTCTTAATCATTAACCGATGAATTATCCATGACATGTAATAATGGAACCTATGTTTGTATTAAAAATGGATTTTACAAATGTATTAATTCTCTGCTGATTTAGTTAAATCTGCTGTTAGCTTACCAACAATCATGAAAAATAGCTTTTACACAACTATCGTATCTTATGCCATTCTCGAGTTATTACATACATCTCATGTAACTTGAGCTGTGACGTAACAAGATGGACACAGCATTACATCAAAACTCAAAATCAGGCACATCTTCGGATTGGTTTGACTAAACTGGCTCAAACCAAATACCAAACCAAATAAATTAAAATAATACCAAACCAAATAAACCAAAATAAACCAAACCATGCAGACTTACTGAGTCAACAAGACTTTGCATTGAGTTTGTTGTTATTAGGTTCCCATGGTAACAGATTTTGTTCCCAGGCCACTACTTTGTATAGAAACAAAGTTTTCTACTTTTTGTCGTTGCAGTTACTGTTTTATTGTTTTAAACAGTATTGTTACATTGGAAATCATGAGAAAAGGATGTCAACTTCCTAAAACTAAATAAGTTGCTGTAAATGTGGTTGAAAACAAAGAATTGTTATAAAGAGAGAGTAATCAGGAAACTAATCCGTTACCATAGCAACCACATTAGAACCATGACAATGTTTAGTTTTCTTGATTGAGTAAGTCAGCAAGGTTTGAATCTATTTAGTTGAACCAGTCTGAAGATATATGCCTGATTTTCAGTTTTGTTTTTATAATGCCGTGTCCATATTGTGACGTCACAGATCAAATTATATAAAGCGTAATAATTAAACATCAAAAGCTATCTTTCATTATTTTAAGTGTTCTTTCAAATACAGTAAAAAAAAACTGGAGCAAATTTTCATTTCATACACATTTTAAAGGCATCACATCAATATAATGATAAAGAGCATCCATGACAGTGATTCCATAATGGAGATAAATGCCCCAGTCTAAACGAATAATACTAATATTTCAGTTAGTATTACAGATTTGGATATTTCAGTTTTGGTCACACCCCAATCCCATGCTCATTACTCATTGACGCGCATTTTGAGCTTTCCTAAGTAACCAGGCCTTATTCAAAATGGCAGCCAATATTGGGTTAAGGTTGAAAATTCGTTAGGCGGGGCGTTAGGGTTAGGATCTTTATTGTTTTGTGGTTAGTGGTTATTTACATGGCTAAGTGACAAAATTCGGACGATTATATACCAGTGAGCTCTATATATATATATATATGGAGGGCTATCTGCCAGGCAAAAAGTGAACCAAAGATGGCCGACTTGGCACGTCAGTTTCAGTCACCTACGCGGTTTATATATAGAAAGACTGACGTAGAAACCGCGCAGGGGACTGAAACTAACTTGTAAAGTCTGCCATCTTTGGCTTCACTTTTTGCTTGCCAGATAGCCCTCCAGATATATATAGAGCTCACTGTTATATAATGGCGGCCATTTTGAATAAGGCATGTTACACAGGAAATTTCAAAAAACGAGCCCAAAATATTATTTTGCATGCGGTACCCACATGTTCGCATTGCGGACCTATTTTTCAATCATGGCACAGTGTCACTTTGACAAATCGGCTGGCGGCCATTATCAAGAAATAATGCGAGGTAGCTCGACCAATCAGAGCACGCAATTTCTATAATCAATATATTTATACTAAAACTCGATAATCTCACGCGACACGTTTTTTATTTCTTAATGAAAGACCTCGCACTCGACTTTTATCTCTCATATATCATATTATACAATATAAAATAAAGAAAATAACTGCCTATATAGCTCACCATATCGGAGCCACACTGCCAGAGATTGCCGAAAGATAATTCTGAAAGAGAATTGACGGTTTTTATAGCTACGGCGAGTCCTGCACGTGACATTCAAAATGACCAACCAAACTTCTCTTAAATCTCAAGAATTTAAAAAAAATTATACACCTGGCTCAGAGGTGTCTAAGCCTTCAAACTATTACAATGGGTT
Organism: Chrysogorgia sp. JL179-B06; assembly: GCA_035772405.1. NCBI lineage: Eukaryota > Metazoa > Cnidaria > Anthozoa > Scleralcyonacea > Chrysogorgiidae > Chrysogorgia > Chrysogorgia sp. JL179-B06. The sequence continues at coordinate 1,027,675 of JAYKKM010000071.1, read as the reverse complement.
ATTTGAAAAAAATGCTAATTCCTACAGTGTGTATAAAAAAACGAGACCTTTAGAAATTAACCTGGGAATTTTCCGCTGATATAAACCTCTGCGGAAAAAGTCGCCTGATTTCGAAATAATATTTACTTTTTTCCATGAAAAATGGGAAATAAAAGTTATTTCTTGGGTTAGAAAGTTGCAAATTTATACTAAAAGAATTAGACAACTCGCCCTTGTTTTCTATGAGCGATAGTCAACTCGGCTCCGCCTCGTTGCAGTCTAATTGTTAAATATCATCAGTTCGAATAAAAATGGTTGAACTAAACCACAGAGAGAGCAATGAGTTTTTACTGTTACCGAGTCTAAAACAGTAAAAACTCGTTGCTCTGTGGTCAGTTGAACCACTTCAACTTTGATAATTTGTTATGCAGTTATGCTCCTTCGTACAATTAGAAGCTATATAAAATTTCCAGGAGCATGAAATCTTGTGCTTAACAACAAGGTCTCGTACATATTCCCTTGGGATTTTAAAGAGAAGTTTGGTTGGTCATTTTGAATGTCACGTGCAGGATTCGCGCGGCGAAGTTATAAAAACCGTCAATTCTCTTTCAGAATTCTCTTTCGCTGTAGTGCCGGTCCAAGAAGATGGTAAGCTATGCCGAGTTGTTTTCTTTATTTTATATAGTAATTATGATTTTATATAGTAATTATGATCTATCAGAGAGAGTGAGAAGTATGACGAGTTTGCAGCAGTACACCACGTTCACTTGTCAAAGAAACGCGCCATGTGTACACAAGTTTAATTCACAATACCGAGGAAAAAATGGCCATGTGGCTGACCTTTGTACTATTTTATTAATGTACTACGATGTCTAGCAATTCTGTCTAAAGAATTTCAATGAGTTCATCATTATAGATAGATTACTTTTGGTGAGAAATGGATTCCTTCTAGGTCGAGATTATGTGCCCTTCGGGCGCCATGGTATATATTCTACATGAAGTGAATAGTTGAATACCAAAATATTTTATGATTTTAGCTTTGTGTTTGATGTTCTAGAAAGGTTAGTTTCTCCAAAATGCAAGTGAGATGTGACCTCGTCAAATTATGTTGACGAATAATATAAAATGACTGTGCAGAGTTCTTTCTAATGATCTGTTCGTCTCTTTTTTTATAGGATAACAAAGTTAAAAATTATTGGGCAAGCGAGGAAGTGGACGCGCTCCGCGCCGCCCAGTCACAATATGGAAATGACTGGGCCACGATATGCGAGCGTGTCCCCTTCCTCCACCGACACTCCTCAAGGGATATGGCCTTCAAATGGCACAATCTTAACGCAAGTAAGTGAATATACAATGTATTGTAACAACATTTTTAACATTAGCCATTAAACCATGCACTAAAAAGGAAAAAATTATTAGCAATTAAAAAAGTTCAAGCAAATTTGAGTGATCAATATCAGACAGAACTAAAACAAGAGTGAAAATAGGTACGCAATGCGTACATGCGTCTACGTTTGGGATGGGGCGTAATTACCAATTTACATTCGTTGGAAGTGATTGCTATAATGATTTCAGATGAAGGAAAATCATTAATATACACATGACTTAACAAACATATTTCTTGTGGTAAAACTATACATGCAGTACTGGTATAGCCCATTGTTTATCTGATGCATTGACTGCATACATGGACACACTACCGATGGGCATTGTAGTTTTTTAGCACCAATGGTCTTGGGTTATTAGACTACTTGCATTTTGGATAAGAAATACAGGAACATGTTTTATTGAACAATGTCAATCATAAACATCATTTTGCTGTATGGAGAATGCAGTTATTATATACCTATTAAACAGTTCTAATTCATTAGTGCTAATAATAGCAGAAAATAAACAATCATGAAAAGAAAGGATTTTGCACTGGATCTGTGATATTTAGTATTTACTGTTGCACAGGTATATGTTGTAACTTCATGCATGCATGTTTAATGGCAATATTTTTGATCTGGTAAACCAGTTTTTTTAAAACCAGTTCAATTATAAATACTATGTATAGCAATTAGATTTTTCAAACCAGTTCAAATTTTCTAAACAAGAACTTCTTTTCCTTGAGTGAATACCCATGCAATCATACAATATGTAGTAATAATCCTACATAAGTATATAATAATATCAACAGAGCTTTTACAAAATTACCTTAATAATTATATTGATTATTGCATTAAGAAAAGTATTAAAGTTGCAAATACATTCTTGCACAATTAACTGCAATTATTAATTAACTGGATTAACCTTCAACATCAATTAATATAGATTTTCCACATGGATCTGGCATGCCATTTATCTCTTGAATGAGAATCAAAAATCTTAAATTTTACTACTGTGTTACAGTCAACAAACAATGTTGATAATTCAATACAGAGTGGGGAAAATATTTTATTTTAGAGCACCTGTTAGTGATGAAAAATGGTTAATTGTCTGTTATCATGAATATTCACCAGCAAGGGTTTTACTACACAGCTGCCAAGAGGTTATTTGGGGCCCCGATGTGTCATAATGTCCAGTGGAGGATCCAGGGTTTCTTGAAAGGAGGGATGCACATTAATATTTAGTGACTGCATTTCTAGGGGGTCTGGAAAGTTTTTGAATTTAGGGTCTCTGAAATGGCATTTCATTCACTTTGAGGACATCTTTGAGTGAAATCTAAAGACCTTAAATCATGTATTTTTTTGGTAGTAATTATCCCATTATTTTAAGAAAATATTCTTGATGAGTGTACTATTTTTATGGCACCATAAATAAAAAGGCAAAAGAAGCACCTTGGTGATAAATAATTGAATCACAGAAGAACATGTTAAATAAGTACCGAATGCAAGTGTCCCCACTCCCATTACGCTGCCCCGTGCCCCCATACATATACAGTATGATATATTTCAAATATAGACTTGAAGAAGTGATGTGGAGCTTTCTGGGCCCCCTTAATAATGGCCTGTTGTCAGTTTTGAGGTCTGGGCTGTCCCTTAATTGTGCGGTGGTCGAGGACCGTTACTCCCACACACTTTCCGTCGATTACAATACTGTCTTTAATCTTTATCATGTCCAAAAGTTCAAAAATTTTAGGGGGCCCCTCAAATCTGGGCAACTTTCCCCCTGCTATCTCTTTGGAAAGTGCCGAAGAGATGTCTAGTGATTTTGGTAAGAACTCCTGAAAATATTATTATTATTATTACTAATACTATTATAACAATCTTTATAATCAGCGTGTCCCCAGAGGAGCCCTGTGTCATTAAAAATATATACAACAATAAATAAATAACATAATATATAGTACAAGCAAATAGAGTGAATTAATGCGCAAATAGCTGACACGTTGCACCCTCGTACAAGCCTCCTAGTTAATTGGATTGTAACCAACCCCAAAACAACGAAGGTCCTAACCCCTGGCTAGAGGTGAGCTGATCATCGGCAAAACATCGGCAGAGCCGATTAACGGTTAGTTTTTTCACAATTGGCCATCGGCCGATTAGTCTTTCACCATTGGCCGATTGTCTTTCATCATTGGATCATCCAGTGGTCAGCAGTGTCTGTCTTGTACGTCCTCTCATCCTCGTTTATCATATATGGCAAGCTCTTCTAAAAGTATTGTTTGGGAATATTTTAAAATTATTGCTAATGACGAATCGAAGGCTGAATATCTGGTTTGCAAAAGCAGCGGCGGCCGTTCTTTGTTGTCATGAGGTGGCAAGTAGGGGTGCACCGGATATTGAATTTTCAAATCTGGCCGGTATATATGTAATATATACTACCACCACCATGAGGAAAAATTGAAGAGTCATTCCTAAACTAATGTCATTTTGAATTTTTGCTTTCACTGTTCAGGTTCAATTATTTACCTTGACATTTTTCCACTTGTTCAGTTGTTGGTACAAAAATAAAGGAAACTGACTACTTGATTGTTTTCTGTTTTTTTTTTTTGCGCTCAATAAGCTTCCTCTCATTGCAAAACTTGACTGATGAGTAAAACGACAAAACGTGAGCATCAGGTAAGCAATCGGTTTTGCCGATTAATCGGCCAATAGTGGGTAACTATCGGCTCTTGAACAATCGGTATCGGCAATCGGCTTTTTTTAAACATCGGCTCACCTCTAGCCCTGGCTGTGTTTTTGGTGATCATTTCATTTATTCTCATTACCTCCATACTTGGATAACCATTGATATTATCAGGGGAAGTTAGAATGTTAGATGCTAATGCATTATTTTGTTTTGTAGATCTCAGTACAGAAGATTGTCAAGATCCAGATAGGTCAGTAATATAATCCAGAAAATGAGTAAGGAAAATATGTCATTCTTCAGCGTGTGAATTAGTGTTTAAAAGGATCCCAGGTGGGATCCCGGTAAATCCCGCCCGGGATCCCGGGTAATCCCTGCTGAGACTTTGAAGTGGGATCCTGCCTAGGATTATCTAGGATTATCTAGCGTTTATGGCAGTGGGTTTATCTGCTGCTTTTGCACTGCGTTCAATGTTCCATATTCTCCTGAGAATCTTACCGTTCCTGAAATAATTGCCATAAAGGAAGCGGATGGTGTATTTTGCGGAATGGCAGAACGGTGGAGTGATTTTAAAAATACTTCTTGAATATAGAGGATGTCCGCCAGCCAAAGAGACCCACGCCATGCATATTGATATTCCACCCCCAGCAGCGAAACCACCACACCACTGGACACCCCACCAACCACCTAGGTTAATGCGATATATCGATATTTTTCGAAAATATCGATATTTTAAAAATATCGGTAAGCTATATTCAATTTTACGCATATCAAAAATATCGAAAGTTTCAACTACACTATAATCACCCAAGTCGATTTAAAAAAAATAATTTCGGCAATTATTGTCGTAATTAAGTAGAGAACAGCATACGCTAATAATAAACATAAACACGTAGCACCGGTCCACGAGATGTCGCGTAGGAAGACAACTGAAATAGAGATGTAAACAAAGTATAATTACGCTAATTCAAATCAGTTGATGTATTTCTCAAACTAAAAGTCCTGTGAGACTGTCAGCCACAAGACAAAGGACGATCGAATGGCGGCATTGAAATATATTTAAATAGAACTTACGCAGTTTAGCAGTTGCGCGTAGACCAGGTTTAAAAACAAAGTATCAGAATATCTCGTCTCTTTCTAATCCCGCAGTTCTATCGTGATGTAGTCAAACTAATTTCGTTAACGTTCAAGTTTTCAATCAACTCAAGTCTCTAAAATGTCGAAAAACGAGTCCTACTTAAGCCAAACAAAGCAAACATGTTGGTGTTTCTTGCTGAAAATTTGTAAATTTCTCTTTATAGAATGCAAAAAATTGTAAATAATTACTCTCTGTAGATTGAACATTCCATGCTTAATAAACCTTTACCGTTTTAACTTTTTACATGCACCTGTGCTTACCGTGCATGCACCGAGGTAAATTGAGTTTTCGTATTTGCTTCGATATTCGATATCGCCGATTAATTACAGAAAAAAATTTTCAATATCGATATATCGATATTTTTCAATATCGCATTAGCCTACAACAACCTTCGACAGATCGTCGATGGATATACCGACGACTCTCCAACAGATCCCGACTGCTACGAACACCTTCAGACCCCATCCGACCACCGACGACGACTCCCGAGAACCTTCCGAGCACTTCCGGTTACTCCCGAAGTGTCCCCGATCACTTCCGAAGTCCTTCCGATGGATTCCGAAGTTGTTCCGCCAACTTCCGGTGATGTCCCCAAGGTTTCCGAAGATGGGCCGAACACTTCCGAAGTTGCCCCTCCACGTAGCCTGCGTGCAGGCTCTCCCGGGAAGGGGAGGGCGGAAAATTGGGGAGGGAGATCCTGCATGCAACCCATACAACTTTGCTTCCCGCCCTCAAAGTTCTCCAACGTGCTGTCAAAAATTAGCCAATTTGCGTGAACCGGATGTTATTGCGAACGCGTTGAACGCAGGCTTGTGTAACAGTGTTTATCTTCTTTGAGACTTTGACAGCATGTCGGCTGTTAAAAACTGTAACATCGACAAAATCGTGTTCGGGGAGAAAACCGCTACTGTAGATGCTGTAAAGTGTCATTGAAAGTTAAGTATGGTGATACTTGGAAGTCCATATCAACAGCAAATCTATTTTTGCCATCTAATAAAAGCGAGGATTCAAGGGTGAAATTCTGTCGAGAGTGCAAGATTTGGAGCATTATAGAATACCCGTCCACTTTTGAAACTGCATTTAAAGGCAGAAATACAAACCAGGTTGCTCTAAAATCTCTTTAAATATAATGTCGAAGGTTTATATTGTGTGTACTTGTTGATAGTTATCAAATTAAATTGATTTTAAAATAGAACGAAGCAATTGTTTCTGATGAACTTTCCGTAATTTGACCTTTTACTATTCTGTCAACATATATTTATAAATTGCGAAGCTGATTGCTATCAATGCTATGAGTACGAAGAAAACACTGAAACCGAGCGCACAAAGAGTACTCTTCCTTAGTCTACGCCTTAGCCTCTTCAACTTGGTCTACGCCTTAGCCTCTTCAACTTGGTCGTCTACGATACTTCTAAGAGGAGATACAACAACAGCACTGATGTGCAGAGCTGCACAAGTCGGTTGGCCTTTTTTCGATCTTGCTTATGAGAACCAAAAGTTGATACGGCTTTTCCCGTATCCCGTTGGTTAATACCGCTAGAACGTCGTTTCCGTTAGGCAAACTATCAATTGTAGAATATTGCTCATCTTTCAACTCCAAGGAAAACTTTAATTTAGCTGAGAGAGAGTTCAAAACATCTTTTACAATACGTTCTCTGTTGTGGCCGTGTTGCATTTGTTCGTAACAAATATCGCGTGACGTCATTGCAAATTAGCCAATGAGCATTTCGCGTCCCGTACGGGACGCAGAGAAGCAAAATTGTATGGGATCCGTGCAGGCTCTCTTTCCCCTCCGCCCGCCCCCCGCACACGTGGACATTTCTAAGCGAGCGTTCCGCACATGTGCCGCACGCACACGTTGAAATGTCCAGGTGTGCGTGCGGCACGTGTGCGGCACGCTCGCTTAGAAATATCCACGTGTGCGTGCGGCACATGTGCGGAACGCTCGCTTAGAAATGTCCAGGTGTGCGTGCGGCACGTGTGCGGAACGCTCGCTTAGAAATGTCCACGTGTGCGTGCGGCACGCTCACTAAGAAATGTCCAGGTGTGCGTGCGGCACGCGTGCGGCACGTGTGCGGCACGCTCACTAAGAAATGTCCAGGTGTGCGTGCGGCACGTGTGCGGCACGCTCACTAGGAAATGTCCAGGTGTGTGTGCGGCACGCTCACTAAGAAATGTCCAGGTGTGCGTGCGGAACGCTCGCTTCGAAATGTCCACGTGTGCGTGCGGCACGCTCAATAAGAAATGTCCAGGTGTGCGTGCGGCACATGTGCGGAACGCTCGCTTAGAAATGTCCACGTGTGCGTGCGGCACGCTCACTAAGAAATGTCCATGTGTGCGTGCGGCACGTGTGCGGAACGCTCACTAAGAAATGTCCAGGTGTGCGTGCGGCACGTGTGCGGCACGCTCACTAGGAAATGTCCAGGTGTGTGTGCGGCACGCTCAATAAGAAATGTCCAGCTGTGCGTGCGGCACATGTGCGGAACGCTCGCTTAGAAATGTCCACGTGTGCGTGCGGCACGCTCAATAAGAAATGTCCAGCTGTGCGTGCGGCACATGTGCGGAACGCTCACTAAGAAATGTCCATGTGTGCGTGCGGCACGTGTGCGGAACGCTCACTAAGAAATGTCCAGGTGTGCGTGCGGCACGTGTGCGGAACGCTCGCTTCGAAATGTCCACGTGTGCGTGCGGCACGCTCAATAAGAAATGTCCAGCTGTGCGTGCGGCACATGTGCGGAACGCTCGCTTAGAAATGTCCACGTGTGCGTGCGGCACGCTCAATAAGAAATGTCCAGGTGTGCGTGCGGCACATGTGCGTAATGCACGCTTAAAAGTCGAGGTGTGCGTCAGGCATATGTGCGTAACGAACGCTTAAAAGTACAGGTGTGCGTGATCCACATGTGCGTAACGCACGCTTAAAGTCCAGGTGTGCGTCAGGCACATGTGCGTAACGAACGCTTAAAAGTCGAGGTGTGCGTCAGGCACATGTGCGTAATGCACGCTTAAAAGTCGAGGTGTGCGTCAGGCACATGTGCGTAACGAACGCTTAAAAGTACAGGTGTGCGTGATCCACATGTGCGTAACGCACGCTTAAAAGTCCAGGTGTGCGTCAGGCACATGTGCGTAACACACATTTAAAAGTCCAGGTGTGCGCGACGCACATGTGCGTAACACACATTTAAAAGTCCAGGTGTGCGCGACGCACATGTGCGTAACACACATTTAAAAGTCCAGGTGTGCGTGACGCACATGTGCGTAACACACATTTAAAAGTCCAGGTGTGCGCGACGCACATGTGCGCAACACACATTTAAAAGTCCAGGTGTGCGTGACGCACATGTGCGTAACACACATTTAAAAGTCCAGGTGTGCGCGACGCACATGTGCGTAACACACATTTAAAACACACATGTGCGTCACGCACACCTGGACTTTTAAATGTGTGTTACGCACATGTGCGTCGCGCACACCTGGACTTTTAAATGTGTGTTACGCACATGTGCGTCGCGCACACCTGGACTTTTAAATGTGTGTTGCGCACATGTGCGTCGCGCACACCTGGACTTTTAAATGTGTGTTACGCACATGTGCGTCGCGCACACCTGGACTTTTAAATGTGTGTTACGCACATGTGCGTCGCGCACACCTGGACTTTTAAATGTGTGTTACGCACATGTGCGTCGCGCACACCTGGATTTTTAAATGTGTGTTGCGCACATGTGCGTCGCGCACACCTGGACTTTTAAATGTGTGTTACGCACATGTGCGTCGCGCACACCTGGACTTTTAAATGTGTGTTGCGCACATGTGCGTCGCGCACACCTGGACTTTTAAATGTGTGTTACGCACATGTGCGTCGCGCACACCTGGACTTTTAAATGTGTGTTACGCACATGTGCGTCGCGCACACCTGGACTTTTAAATGTGTGTTGCGCACATGTGCGTCGCGCACACCTGGACTTTTAAATGTGTGTTACGCACATGTGCGTCACGCACACCTGGACTTTTAAATGTGTGTTACGCACATGTGCGTCGCGCACACCTGGACTTTTAAATGTGTGTTGCGCACATGTGCGTCGCGCACACCTGGACTTTTAAATGTGTGTTGCGCACATGTGCGTCGCGCACACCTGGACTTTTAAATGTGTGTTACGCACATGTGCGTCGCGCACACCTGGACTTTTAAATGTGTGTTACGCACATGTGCGTCGCGCACACCTGGACTTTTAAATGTGTGTTACGCACATGTGCGTCGCGCACACCTGGACTTTTAAATGTGTGTTGCGCACATGTGCGTCGCGCACACCTGCACTTTTAAATGTGTGTTACGCACATGTGCGTCGCGCACACCTGGACTTTTAAATGTGTGTTGTGCGTCGCGCACACCTGGACTTTTAAATGTGTGTTGCGCACATGTGCGTCGCGCACACCTGGACTTTTAAATGTGTGTTACGCACATGTGCGTCGCGCACACCTGGACTTTTAAATGTGTGTTGCGCACATGTGCGTCGCGCACACCTGGACTTTTAAATGTGTGTTGCGCACATGTGCGTCGCGCACACCTGGACTTTTAAATGTGTGTTACGCACATGTGCGTCGCGCACACCTGGACTTTTAAATGTGTGTTGCGCACATGTGCGTCGCGCACACCTGGACTTTTAAATGTGTGTTGCGCACATGTGCGTCGCGCACACCTGGACTTTTAAATGTGTGTTACGCACATGTGCGTCGCGCACACCTGGACTTTTAAATGTGTGTTGCGCACATGTGCGTCGCGCACACCTGGACTTTTAAATGTGTGTTGCGCACATGTGCGTCGCGCACACCTGGACTTTTAAATGTGTGTTACGCACATGTGCGTCGCGCACACCTGGACTTTTAAATGTGTGTTACGCACATGTGCGTCGCGCACACCTGGACTTTTAAATGTGTGTTACGCACATGTGCGTCGCGCACACCTGGACTTTTAAATGTGTGTTGCGCACATGTGCGTCGCGCACACCTGGACTTTTAAATGTGTGTTACGCACATGTGCGTCGCGCACACCTGGACTTTTAAATGTGTGTTACGCACATGTGCGTCGCGCACACCTGGACTTTTAAATGTGTGTTACGCACATGTGCGTCGCGCACACCTGGACTTTTAAATGTGTGTTGCGCACATGTGCGTCGCGCACACCTGGACTTTTAAATGTGTGTTGCGCACATGTGCGTCGCGCACACCTGGACTTTTAAATGTGTGTTACGCACATGTGCGTCGCGCACACCTGGACTTTTAAATGTGTGTTACGCACATGTGCGTCACGCACACCTGGACTTTTAAATGTGTGTTACGCACATGTGCGTCGCGCACACCTGGACTTTTAAATGTGTGTTGCGCACATGTGCGTCGCGCACACCTGGACTTTTAAATGTGTGTTGCGCACATGTGCGTCGCGCACACCTGGACTTTTAAATGTGTGTTACGCACATGTGCGTCGCGCACACCTGGACTTTTAAATGTGTGTTACGCACATGTGCGTCGCGCACACCTGGACTTTTAAATGTGTGTTACGCACATGTGCGTCGCGCACACCTGGACTTTTAAATGTGTGTTGCGCACATGTGCGTCGCGCACACCTGGACTTTTAAATGTGTGTTACGCACATGTGCGTCGCGCACACCTGGACTTTTAAATGTGTGTTACGCACATGTGCGTCGCGCACACCTGGACTTTTAAATGTGTGTTACGCACATGTGCGTCGCGCACACCTGGACTTTTAAATGTGTGTTACGCACATGTGCGTCGCGCACACCTGGACTTTTAAATGTGTGTTGCGCACATGTGCGTCGCGCACACCTGGACTTTTAAATGTGTGTTACGCACATGTGCGTCGCGCACACCTGGACTTTTAAATGTGTGTTACGCACATGTGCGTCGCGCACACCTGGACTTTTAAATGTGTGTTGCGCACATGTGCGTCGCGCACACCTGGACTTTTAAATGTGTGTTACGCACATGTGCGTCGCGCACACCTGGACTTTTAAATGTGTGTTACGCACATGTGCGTCGCGCACACCTGGACTTTTAAATGTGTGTTACGCACATGTGCGTCGCGCACACCTGGACTTTTAAATGTGTGTTGCGCACATGTGCGTCGCGCACACCTGGACTTTTAAATGTGTGTTGCGCACATGTGCGTCGCGCACACCTGGACTTTTAAATGTGTGTTACGCACATGTGCGTCGCGCACACCTGGACTTTTAAATGTGTGTTACGCACATGTGCGTCACGCACACCTGGACTTTTAAATGTGTGTTACGCACATGTGCGTCGCGCACACCTGGACTTTTAAATGTGTGTTGCGCACATGTGCGTCGCGCACACCTGGACTTTTAAATGTGTGTTACGCACATGTGCGTCACGCACACCTGGACTTTTAAATGTGTGTTACGCACATGTGCGTCGCGCACACCTGGACTTTTAAATGTGTGTTGCGCACATGTGCGTCGCGCACACCTGGACTTTTAAATGTGTGTTGCGCACATGTGCGTCGCGCACACCTGGACTTTTAAATGTGTGTTACGCACATGTGCGTCGCGCACACCTGGACTTTTAAATGTGTGTTACGCACATGTGCGTCGCGCACACCTGGACTTTTAAATGTGTGTTACGCACATGTGCGTCGCGCACACCTGGACTTTTAAATGTGTGTTGCGCACATGTGCGTCGCGCACACCTGGACTTTTAAATGTGTGTTACGCACATGTGCGTCGCGCACACCTGGACTTTTAAATGTGTGTTACGCACATGTGCGTCGCGCACACCTGGACTTTTAAATGTGTGTTACGCACATGTGCGTCGCGCACACCTGGACTTTTAAATGTGTGTTACGCACATGTGCGTCGCGCACACCTGGACTTTTAAATGTGTGTTGCGCACATGTGCGTCGCGCACACCTGGACTTTTAAATGTGTGTTGCGCACATGTGCGTCGCGCACACCTGGACTTTTAAATGTGTGTTACGCACATGTGCGTCGCGCACACCTGGACTTTTAAATGTGTGTTACGCACATGTGCGTCACGCACACCTGGACTTTTAAATGTGTGTTACGCACATGTGCGTCGCGCACACCTGGACTTTTAAATGTGTGTTGCGCACATGTGCGTCGCGCACACCTGGACTTTTAAATGTGTGTTGCGCACATGTGCGTCGCGCACACCTGGACTTTTAAATGTGTGTTACGCACATGTGCGTCGCGCACACCTGGACTTTTAAATGTGTGTTACGCACATGTGCGTCGCGCACACCTGGACTTTTAAATGTGTGTTACGCACATGTGCGTCGCGCACACCTGGACTTTTAAATGTGTGTTGCGCACATGTGCGTCGCGCACACCTGGACTTTTAAATGTGTGTTACGCACATGTGCGTCGCGCACACCTGGACTTTTAAATGTGTGTTACGCACATGTGCGTCGCGCACACCTGGACTTTTAAATGTGTGTTACGCACATGTGCGTCGCGCACACCTGGACTTTTAAATGTGTGTTACGCACATGTGCGTCGCGCACACCTGGACTTTTAAATGTGTGTTGCGCACATGTGCGTCGCGCACACCTGGACTTTTAAATGTGTGTTACGCACATGTGCGTCGCGCACACCTGGACTTTTAAATGTGTGTTACGCACATGTGCGTCGCGCACACCTGGACTTTTAAATGTGTGTTGCGCACATGTGCGTCGCGCACACCTGGACTTTTAAATGTGTGTTACGCACATGTGCGTCGCGCACACCTGGACTTTTAAATGTGTGTTACGCACATGTGCGTCGCGCACACCTGGACTTTTAAATGTGTGTTACGCACATGTGCGTCGCGCACACCTGGACTTTTAAATGTGTGTTGCGCACATGTGCGTCGCGCACACCTGGACTTTTAAATGTGTGTTACGCACATGTGCGTCGCGCACACCTGGACTTTTAAATGTGTGTTACGCACATGTGCGTCACGCACACCTGGACTTTTAAATGTGTGTTTACGCACATGTGCGTCGCGCACACCTGGACTTTTAAATGTGTGTTGCGCACATGTGCGTCGCGCACACCTGGACTTTTAAATGTGTGTTACGCACATGTGCGTCACGCACACCTGGACTTTTAAATGTGTGTTACGCACATGTGCGTCGCGCACACCTGGACTTTTAAATGTGTGTTGCGCACATGTGCGTCGCGCACACCTGGACTTTTAAATGTGTGTTGCGCACATGTGCGTCGCGCACACCTGGACTTTTAAATGTGTGTTACGCACATGTGCGTCGCGCACACCTGGACTTTTAAATGTGTGTTACGCACATGTGCGTCGCGCACACCTGGACTTTTAAATGTGTGTTACGCACATGTGCGTCGCGCACACCTGGACTTTTAAATGTGTGTTGCGCACATGTGCGTCGCGCACACCTGGACTTTTAAATGTGTGTTACGCACATGTGCGTCGCGCACACCTGGACTTTTAAATGTGTGTTACGCACATGTGCGTCGCGCACACCTGGACTTTTAAATGTGTGTTACGCACATGTGCGTCGCGCACACCTGGACTTTTAAATGTGTGTTACGCACATGTGCGTCGCGCACACCTGGACTTTTAAATGTGTGTTACGCACATGTGCGTCGCGCACACCTGGACTTTTAAATGTGTGTTACGCACATGTGCGTCGCGCACACCTGGACTTTTAAATGTGTGTTGCGCACATGTGCGTCGCGCACACCTGGACTTTTAAATGTGTGTTACGCACATGTGCGTCGCGCACACCTGGACTTTTAAATGTGTGTTACGCACATGTGCGTCACGCACACCTGGACTTTTAAATGTGTGTTACGCACATGTGCGTCGCGCACACCTGGACTTTTAAATGTGTGTTGCGCACATGTGCGTCGCGCACACCTGGACTTTTAAATGTGTGTTGCGCACATGTGCGTCGCGCACACCTGGACTTTTAAATGTGTGTTACGCACATGTGCGTCGCGCACACCTGGACTTTTAAATGTGTGTTACGCACATGTGCGTCGCGCACACCTGGACTTTTAAATGTGTGTTACGCACATGTGCGTCGCGCACACCTGGACTTTTAAATGTGTGTTGCGCACATGTGCGTCGCGCACACCTGGACTTTTAAATGTGTGTTACGCACATGTGCGTCGCGCACACCTGGACTTTTAAATGTGTGTTGCGCACATGTGCGTCGCGCACACCTGGACTTTTAAATGTGTGTTACGCACATGTGCGTCGCGCACACCTGGACTTTTAAATGTGTGTTACGCACATGTGCGTCGCGCACACCTGGACTTTTAAATGTGTGTTACGCACATGTGCGTCGCGCACACCTGGACTTTTAAATGTGTGTTACGCACATGTGCGTCGCGCACACCTGGACTTTTAAATGTGTGTTGCGCACATGTGCGTCGCGCACACCTGGACTTTTAAATGTGTGTTGCGCACATGTGCGTCGCGCACACCTGGACTTTTAAATGTGTGTTGCGCACATGTGCGTCGCGCACACCTGGACTTTTAAATGTGTGTTACGCACATGTGCGTCGCGCACACCTGGACTTTTAAATGTGTGTTACGCACATGTGCGTCACGCACACCTGGACTTTTAAATGTGTGTTACGCACATGTGCGTCGCGCACACCTGGACTTTTAAATGTGTGTTGCGCACATGTGCGTCGCGCACACCTGGACTTTTAAATGTGTGTTGCGCACATGTGCGTCGCGCACACCTGGACTTTTAAATGTGTGTTACGCACATGTGCGTCGCGCACACCTGGACTTTTAAATGTGTGTTACGCACATGTGCGTCGCGCACACCTGGACTTTTAAATGTGTGTTACGCACATGTGCGTCGCGCACACCTGGACTTTTAAATGTGTGTTGCGCACATGTGCGTCGCGCACACCTGGACTTTTAAATGTGTGTTACGCACATGTGCGTCGCGCACACCTGGACTTTTAAATGTGTGTTACGCACATGTGCGTCGCGCACACCTGGACTTTTAAATGTGTGTTACGCACATGTGCGTCGCGCACACCTGGACTTTTAAATGTGTGTTACGCACATGTGCGTCGCGCACACCTGGACTTTTAAATGTGTGTTGCGCACATGTGCGTCGCGCACACCTGGACTTTTAAATGTGTGTTGCGCACATGTGCGTCGCGCACACCTGGACTTTTAAATGTGTGTTACGCACATGTGCGTCGCGCACACCTGGACTTTTAAATGTGTGTTGCGCACATGTGCGTCGCGCACACCTGGACTTTTAAATGTGTGTTGCGCACATGTGCGTCGCGCACACCTGGACTTTTAAATGTGTGTTACGCACATGTGCGTCGCGCACACCTGGACTTTTAAATGTGTGTTACGCACATGTGCGTCACGCACACCTGGACTTTTAAATGTGTGTTACGCACATGTGCGTCGCGCACACCTGGACTTTTAAATGTGTGTTGCGCACATGTGCGTCGCGCACACCTGGACTTTTAAATGTGTGTTGCGCACATGTGCGTCGCGCACACCTGGACTTTTAAATGTGTGTTGCGCACATGTGCGTCGCGCACACCTGGACTTTTAAATGTGTGTTACGCACATGTGCGTCGCGCACACCTGGACTTTTAAATGTGTGTTACGCACATGTGCGTCGCGCACACCTGGACTTTTAAATGTGTGTTGCGCACATGTGCGTCGCGCACACCTGGACTTTTAAATGTGTGTTGCGCACATGTGCGTCGCGCACACCTGGACTTTTAAATGTGTGTTACGCACATGTGCGTCGCGCACACCTGGACTTTTAAATGTGTGTTACGCGCACATGTGCGTCGCGCACACCTGGACTTTTAAATGTGTGTTGCGCACATGTGCGTCGCGCACACCTGGACTTTTAAATGTGTGTTGCGCACATGTGCGTCGCGCACACCTGGACTTTTAAATGTGTGTTACGCACATGTGCGTCGCGCACACCTGGACTTTTAAATGTGTGTTGCGCACATGTGCGTCGCGCACACCTGGACTTTTAAATGTGTGTTGCGCACATGTACATGTGCGTCGCGCACACCTGGACTTTTAAATGTGTGTTACGCACATGTGCGTCGCGCACACCTGGACTTTTAAATGTGTGTTACGCACATGTGCGTCGCGCACACCTGGACTTTTAAATGTGTGTTACGCACATGTGCGTCGCGCACACCTGGACTTTTAAATGTGTGTTGCGCACATGTGCGTCGCGCACACCTGGACTTTTAAATGTGTGTTGCGCACATGTGCGTCGCGCACACCTGGACTTTTAAATGTGTGTTACGCACATGTGCGTCGCGCACACCTGGACTTTTAAATGTGTGTTGCGCACATGTGCGTCGCGCACACCTGGACTTTTAAATGTGTGTTGCGCACATGTGCGTCGCGCACACCTGGACTTTTAAATGTGTGTTACGCACATGTGCGTCGCGCACACCTGGACTTTTAAATGTGTGTTACGCACATGTGCGTCGCGCACACCTGGACTTTTAAATGTGTGTTGCGCACATGTGCGTCGCGCACACCTGGACTTTTAAATGTGTGTTACGCACATGTGCGTCGCGCACACCTGGACTTTTAAATGTGTGTTACGCACATGTGCGTCGCGCACACCTGGACTTTTAAATGTGTGTTACGCACATGTGCGTCGCGCACACCTGGACTTTTAAATGTGTGTTACGCACATGTGCGTCGCGCACACCTGGACTTTTAAATGTGTGTTGCGCACATGTGCGTCGCGCACACCTGGACTTTTAAATGTGTGTTACGCACATGTGCGTCGCGCACACCTGGACTTTTAAATGTGTGTTACGCACATGTGCGTCGCGCACACCTGGACTTTTAAATGTGTGTTACGCACATGTGCGTCGCGCACACCTGGACTTTTAAATGTGTGTTACGCACATGTGCGTCGCGCACACCTGGACTTTTAAATGTGTGTTGCGCACATGTGCGTCGCGCACACCTGGACTTTTAAATGTGTGTTGCGCACATGTGCGTCGCGCACACCTGGACTTTTAAATGTGTGTTACGCACATGTGCGTCGCGCACACCTGGACTTTTAAATGTGTGTTACGCACATGTGCGTCACGCACACCTGGACTTTTAAATGTGTGTTACGCACATGTGCGTCGCGCACACCTGGACTTTTAAATGTGTGTTGCGCACATGTGCGTCGCGCACACCTGGACTTTTAAATGTGTGTTGCGCACATGTGCGTCGCGCACACCTGGACTTTTAAATGTGTGTTACGCACATGTGCGTCGCGCACACCTGGACTTTTAAATGTGTGTTACGCACATGTGCGTCGCGCACACCTGGACTTTTAAATGTGTGTTACGCACATGTGCGTCACGCACACCTGGACTTTTAAATGTGTGTTACGCACATGTGCGTCGCGCACACCTGGACTTTTAAATGTGTGTTGCGCACATGTGCGTCGCGCACACCTGGACTTTTAAATGTGTGTTGCGCACATGTGCGTCGCGCACACCTGGACTTTTAAATGTGTGTTACGCACATGTGCGTCGCGCACACCTGGACTTTTAAATGTGTGTTGCGCACATGTGCGTCGCGCACACCTGGACTTTTAAATGTGTGTTGCGCACATGTGCGTCGCGCACACCTGGACTTTTAAATGTGTGTTACGCACATGTGCGTCGCGCACACCTGGACTTTTAAATGTGTGTTACGCACATGTGCGTCGCGCACACCTGGACTTTTAAATGTGTGTTACGCACATGTGCGTCGCGCACACCTGGACTTTTAAATGTGTGTTGCGCACATGTGCGTCGCGCACACCTGGACTTTTAAATGTGTGTTACGCACATGTGCGTCGCGCACACCTGGACTTTTAAATGTGTGTTGCGCACATGTGCGTCGCGCACACCTGGACTTTTAAATGTGTGTTGCGCACATGTGCGTCGCGCACACCTGGACTTTTAAATGTGTGTTACGCACATGTGCGTCGCGCACACCTGGACTTTTAAATGTGTGTTACGCACATGTGCGTCGCGCACACCTGGACTTTTAAATGTGTGTTGCGCACATGTGCGTCGCGCACACCTGGACTTTTAAATGTGTGTTACGCACATGTGCGTCGCGCACACCTGGACTTTTAAATGTGTGTTACGCACATGTGCGTCGCGCACACCTGGACTTTTAAATGTGTGTTACGCACATGTGCGTCGCGCACACCTGGACTTTTAAATGTGTGTTACGCACATGTGCGTCGCGCACACCTGGACTTTTAAATGTGTGTTGCGCACATGTGCGTCGCGCACACCTGGACTTTTAAATGTGTGTTACGCACATGTGCGTCGCGCACACCTGGACTTTTAAATGTGTGTTACGCACATGTGCGTCGCGTCGCGCACACCTGGACTTTTAAATGTGTGTTGCGCACATGTGCGTCGCGCACACCTGGACTTTTAAATGTGTGTTCCGCACATGTGCGTCGCGCACACCTGGACTTTTAAATGTGTGTTACGCACATGTGCGTCGCGCACACCTGGACTTTTAAATGTGTGTTGCGCACATGTGCGTCGCGCACACCTGGACTTTTAAATGTGTGTTACGCACATGTGCGTCGCGCACACCTGGACTTTTAAATGTGTGTTACGCACATGTGCGTCCCGCACACCTGGACTTTTAAATGTGTGTTACGCACATGTGCGTCGCGCACACCTGGACTTTTAAATGTGTGTTGCGCACATGTGCGTCGCGCACACCTGGACTTTTAAATGTGTGTTGCGCACATGTGCGTCGCGCACACCTGGACTTTTAAATGTGTGTTACGCACATGTGCGTCGCGCACACCTGGACTTTTAAATGTGTGTTACGCACATGTGCGTCGCGCACACCTGGACTTTTAAATGTGTGTTACGCACATGTGCGTCGCGCACACCTGGACTTTTAAATGTGTGTTGCGCACATGTGCGTCGCGCACACCTGGACTTTTAAATGTGTGTTACGCACATGTGCGTCGCGCACACCTGGACTTTTAAATGTGTGTTGCGCACATGTGCGTCGCGCACACCTGGACTTTTAAATGTGTGTTGCGCACATGTGCGTCGCGCACACCTGGACTTTTAAATGTGTGTTACGCACATGTGCGTCGCGCACACCTGGACTTTTAAATGTGTGTTACGCACATGTGCGTCGCGCACACCTGGACTTTTAAATGTGTGTTGCGCACATGTGCGTCGCGCACACCTGGACTTTTAAATGTGTGTTACGCACATGTGCGTCGCGCACACCTGGACTTTTAAATGTGTGTTACGCACATGTGCGTCGCGCACACCTGGACTTTTAAATGTGTGTTACGCACATGTGCGTCGCGCACACCTGGACTTTTAAATGTGTGTTACGCACATGTGCGTCGCGCACACCTGGACTTTTAAATGTGTGTTGCGCACATGTGCGTCGCGCACACCTGGACTTTTAAATGTGTGTTACGCACATGTGCGTCGCGCACACCTGGACTTTTAAATGTGTGTTACGCACATGTGCGTCGCGCACACCTGGACTTTTAAATGTGTGTTGCGCACATGTGCGTCGCGCACACCTGGACTTTTAAATGTGTGTTACGCACATGTGCGTCGCGCACACCTGGACTTTTAAATGTGTGTTACGCACATGTGCGTCGCGCACACCTGGACTTTTAAATGTGTGTTACGCACATGTGCGTCGCGCACACCTGGACTTTTAAATGTGTGTTGCGCACATGTGCGTCGCGCGCACACCTGGACTTTTAAATGTGTGTTGCGCACATGTGCGTCGCGCACACCTGGACTTTTAAATGTGTGTTACGCACATGTGCGTCGCGCACACCTGGACTTTTAAATGTGTGTTGCGCACATGTGCGTCGCGCACACCTGGACTTTTAAATGTGTGTTACGCACATGTGCGTCGCGCACACCTGGACTTTTAAATGTGTGTTACGCACATGTGCGTCGCGCACACCTGGACTTTTAAATGTGTGTTACGCACATGTGCGTCGCGCACACCTGGACTTTTAAATGTGTGTTGCGCACATGTGCGTCGCGCACACCTGGACTTTTAAATGTGTGTTGCGCACATGTGCGTCGCGCACACCTGGACTTTTAAATGTGTGTTACGCACATGTGCGTCGCGCACACCTGGACTTTTAAATGTGTGTTACGCACATGTGCGTCGCGCACACCTGGACTTTTAAATGTGTGTTGCGCACATGTGCGTCGCGCACACCTGGACTTTTAAATGTGTGTTACGCACATGTGCGTCGCGCACACCTGGACTTTTAAATGTGTGTTACGCACATGTGCGTCGCGCACACCTGGACTTTTAAATGTGTGTTACGCACATGTGCGTCGCGCACACCTGGACTTTTAAATGTGTGTTGCGCACATGTGCGTCGCGCACACCTGGACTTTTAAATGTGTGTTACGCACATGTGCGTCGCGCACACCTGGACTTTTAAATGTGTGTTACGCACATGTGCGTCGCGCACACCTGGACTTTTAAATGTGTGTTACGCACATGTGCGTCGCGCACACCTGGACTTTTAAATGTGTGTTGCGCACATGTGCGTCGCGCACACCTGGACTTTTAAATGTGTGTTACGCACATGTGCGTCGCGCACACCTGGACTTTTAAATGTGTGTTACGCACATGTGCGTCGCGCACACCTGGACTTTTAAATGTGTGTTGCGCACATGTGCGTCGCGCACACCTGGACTTTTAAATGTGTGTTACGCACATGTGCGTCGCGCACACCTGGACTTTTAAATGTGTGTTACGCACATGTGCGTCGCGCACACCTGGACTTTTAAATGTGTGTTACGCACATGTGCGTCGCGCACACCTGGACTTTTAAATGTGTGTTGCGCACATGTGCGTCGCGCACACCTGGACTTTTAAATGTGTGTTGCGCACATGTGCGTCGCGCACACCTGGACTTTTAAATGTGTGTTACGCACATGTGCGTCGCGCACACCTGGACTTTTAAATGTGTGTTGCGCACATGTGCGTCGCGCACACCTGGACTTTTAAATGTGTGTTACGCACATGTGCGTCGCGCACACCTGGACTTTTAAATGTGTGTTACGCACATGTGCGTCGCGCACACCTGGACTTTTAAATGTGTGTTACGCACATGTGCGTCGCGCACACCTGGACTTTTAAATGTGTGTTGCGCACATGTGCGTCGCGCACACCTGGACTTTTAAATGTGTGTTGCGCACATGTGCGTCGCGCACACCTGGACTTTTAAATGTGTGTTACGCACATGTGCGTCGCGCACACCTGGACTTTTAAATGTGTGTTACGCACATGTGCGTCGCGCACACCTGGACTTTTAAATGTGTGTTGCGCACATGTGCGTCGCGCACACCTGGACTTTTAAATGTGTGTTACGCACATGTGCGTCGCGCACACCTGGACTTTTAAATGTGTGTTACGCACATGTGCGTCGCGCACACCTGGACTTTTAAATGTGTGTTGCGCACATGTGCGTCGCGCACACCTGGACTTTTAAATGTGTGTTACGCACATGTGCGTCGCGCACACCTGGACTTTTAAATGTGTGTTACGCACATGTGCGTCGCGCACACCTGGACTTTTAAATGTGTGTTACGCACATGTGCGTCGCGCACACCTGGACTTTTAAATGTGTGTTGCGCACATGTGCGTCGCGCACACCTGGACTTTTAAATGTGTGTTGCGCACATGTGCGTCGCGCACACCTGGACTTTTAAATGTGTGTTACGCACATGTGCGTCGCGCACACCTGGACTTTTAAATGTGTGTTACGCACATGTGCGTCACGCACACCTGGACTTTTAAATGTGTGTTACGCACATGTGCGTCGCGCACACCTGGACTTTTAAATGTGTGTTGCGCACATGTGCGTCGCGCACACCTGGACTTTTAAATGTGTGTTGCGCACATGTGCGTCGCGCACACCTGGACTTTTAAATGTGTGTTACGCACATGTGCGTCGCGCACACCTGGACTTTTAAATGTGTGTTACGCACATGTGCGTCGCGCACACCTGGACTTTTAAATGTGTGTTACGCACATGTGCGTCGCGCACACCTGGACTTTTAAATGTGTGTTGCGCACATGTGCGTCGCGCACACCTGGACTTTTAAATGTGTGTTACGCACATGTGCGTCGCGCACACCTGGACTTTTAAATGTGTGTTGCGCACATGTGCGTCGCGCACACCTGGACTTTTAAATGTGTGTTGCGCACATGTGCGTCGCGCACACCTGGACTTTTAAATGTGTGTTGCGCACATGTGCGTCGCGCACACCTGGACTTTTAAATGTGTGTTACGCACATGTGCGTCGCGCACACCTGGACTTTTAAATGTGTGTTACGCACATGTGCGTCGCGCACACCTGGACTTTTAAATGTGTGTTACGCACATGTGCGTCGCGCACACCTGGACTTTTAAATGTGTGTTACGCACATGTGCGTCGCGCACACCTGGACTTTTAAATGTGTGTTACGCACATGTGCGTCGCGCACACCTGGACTTTTAAATGTGTGTTACGCACATGTGCGTCGCGCACACCTGGACTTTTAAATGTGTGTTACGCACATGTGCGTCGCGCACACCTGGACTTTTAAATGTGTGTTACGCACATGTGCGTCGCGCACACCTGGACTTTTAAATGTGTGTTACGCACATGTGCGTCGCGCACACCTGGACTTTTAAATGTGTGTTACGCACATGTGCGTCGCGCACACCTGGACTTTTAAATGTGTGTTACGCACATGTGCGTCGCGCACACCTGGACTTTTAAATGTGTGTTACGCACATGTGCGTCGCGCACACCTGGACTTTTAAATGTGTGTTACGCACATGTGCGTCGCGCACACCTGGACTTTTAAATGTGTGTTACGCACATGTGCGTCGCGCACACCTGGACTTTTAAATGTGTGTTGCGCACATGTGCGTCGCGCACACCTGGACTTTTAAATGTGTGTTACGCACATGTGCGTCGCGCACACCTGGACTTTTAAATGTGTGTTGCGCACATGTGCGTCGCGCACACCTGGACTTTTAAATGTGTGTTACGCACATGTGCGTCGCGCACACCTGGACTTTTAAATGTGTGTTACGCACATGTGCGTCGCGCACACCTGGACTTTTAAATGTGTGTTGCGCACATGTGCGTCGCGCACACCTGGACTTTTAAATGTGTGTTGCGCACATGTGCGTCGCGCACACCTGGACTTTTAAATGTGTGTTACGCACATGTGCGTCGCGCACACCTGGACTTTTAAATGTGTGTTACGCACATGTGCGTCGCGCACACCTGGACTTTTAAATGTGTGTTACGCACATGTGCGTCGCGCACACCTGGACTTTTAAATGTGTGTTGCGCACATGTGCGTCGCGCACACCTGGACTTTTAAATGTGTGTTACGCACATGTGCGTCGCGCACACCTGGACTTTTAAATGTGTGTTGCGCACATGTGCGTCGCGCACACCTGGACTTTTAAATGTGTGTTACGCACATGTGCGTCGCGCACACCTGGACTTTTAAATGTGTGTTACGCACATGTGCGTCGCGCACACCTGGACTTTTAAATGTGTGTTACGCACATGTGCGTCACGCACACCTGGACTTTTAAATGTGTGTTACGCACATGTGCGTCGCGCACACCTGGACTTTTAAATGTGTGTTACGCACATGTGCGTCACGCACACCTGGACTTTTAAATGTGTGTTACGCACACCTGGACTTTTAAGTGTGTGTTACGCACATATGCGTCACGCACACCTGGACTTTTAAGTGTGCGCTACCGCTACGCACACCTGAACATTAAAGGTGCGTTACGCACATGTGCGTCACGCCACCTGGACGTTTAAGTGTGCGTTAGGCACACCTGAACATTAAAGGTGCGTTACGCACACACCTGTACTTTTAAGCGTTCGTTACGCACATGTGCCTGACGCACACCTCGACTTTTAAGCGTGCATTACGCACATGTGCCTGACGCACACCTCGACTTTTAAGCGTGCATTACGCACATGTGCGTCACACACACCTCGACTTTTAAGCGTGCCTTACGCACACCTCGACTTTTAAGCGTTCGTTACGCACATGTGCCTGACGCACACCTCGACTTTTAAGCGTTCGTTACGCACATGTGCCTGACGCACACCTCGGCTTTTAAGCGTGCATTACGCACATGTGCGTCACGCACACCTGGACTTTTAAGCGTTCGTTACGCACATGTGGATCACGCACACCTGTACTTTTAAGCGTTCGTTACGCACATGTGCCTGACGCACACCTCGACTTTTAAGCGTGCATTACGCACATGTGCGTCACACACACCTCGACTTTTAAGCGTGCCTTACGCACACCTCGACTTTTAAGCGTTCGTTACGCACATGTGCCTGACGCACACCTGGACTTTTAAGCGTGCGTTACGCACATGTGGATCACGCACACCTGTACTTTTAAGCGTTCGTTACGCACATGTGCCTGACGCACACCTCGACTTTTAAGCGTTCGTTACGCACATGTGCCTGACGCACACCTGTACTTTTAAGCGTTCGTTACGCACATATGCCTGACGCACACCTCGACTTTTAAGCGTGCATTACGCACATGTGCCTCGTGTACACCTGGACTTTTAAGCGTGCGTTACGCACATGTGCCTGACGCACACCTGGACTTTTAAGCGTGCGTTACGCACATGTGGATCACGCACACCTGTACTTTTAAGCGTTCGTTACGCACATGTGCCTGACGCACACCTCGGCTTTTAAGCGTGCATTACGCACATGTGCGTCACGCACACCTGTACACACACCTCGACTTTTAAGCGTGCCTTACGTACGTGTGCGTCACGCACACCTCGACTTTTAAGCGTTCGTTACGCACATGTGCCTGACACACACCTCGACTTTTAAGCGTGCATTACGCACATGTGCGTCACACACACCTCGACTTTTAAGCGTGCCTTACGCACACCTCGACTTTTAAGCGTTCGTTACGCACATGTGCCTGACGCACACCTGTACTTTTAAGCGTTCGTTACGCACATATGCCTGACGCACACCTCGACTTTTAAGCGTGCATTACGCACATGTGCCTCGTGTACACCTCGACTTTTAAGCGTGCGTTACGCACATGTGGATCACGCACACCTGTACTTTTAAGCGTTCGTTACGCACATGTGCCTGACGCACACCTGGACTTTTAAGCGTGCGTTACGCACATGTGGATCACGCACACCTGTACTTTTAAGCGTTCGTTACGCACATGTGCCTGACGCACACCTCGACTTTTAAGCGTTCGTTACGCACATGTGCCTGACGCACACCTGGACCGCACGCACACGTGGACATTTCTAAGCGAGCGTTCCGCACACGTGCCGCACGCACACCTGGACATTTCTAAGCGAGCGTTCCGCACATGTGCCGCACGCACACGTGGACATTTCGAAGCGAGCGTTCCGCACATGTGCCGCACGCACACCTGGACATTTCTTAGTGAGCGTGCCGCACACACACCTGGACATTTCCTAGTGAGCGTGCCGCACGCACACCTGGACATTTCTTATTGAGCGTTCCGCACGCACACGTGGACATTTCGAAGCGAGCGTTCCGCACATGTGCCGCACGCACACCTGGACATTTCTTATTGAGCGTGCCGCACGCACACCTGGACATTTCTTAGTGAGCGTTCCGCACATGTGCCGCACGCACAGCTGGACATTTCTTATTGAGCGTGCCGCACGCACACCTGGACATTTCTTAGTGAGCGTTCCGCACATGTGCCGCACGCACAGCTGGACATTTCTTATTGAGCGTGCCGCACGCACACGTGGACATTTCGAAGCGAGCGTTCCGCACATGTGCCGCACGCACACCTGGACATTTCTTATTGAGCGTGCCGCACGCACACGTGGACATTTCGAAGCGAGCGTTCCGCACATGTGCCGCACGCACACCTGGACATTTCTTATTGAGCGTGCCGCACGCACACGTGGACATTTCGAAGCGAGCGTTCCGCACATGTGCCGCACGCACACCTGGACATTTCTTATTGAGCGTGCCGCACGCACACGTGGACATTTCGAAGCGAGCGTTCCGTACACGTGCCGCACGCACACCTGGACATTTCTTAGTGAGCGTGCCGCACGCACACGTGGACATTTCTAAGCGAGCGTTCCGTACACGTGCCGCACGCACACCTGGACATTTCTTAGTGAGCGTGCCGCACGCACACGTGGACATTTCTAAGCGAGCGTTCCGCACATGTGCCGCACGCACACATGGACATTTCTTAGTGAGCGTGCCGAACGAAGAACGCGCCCTTATAAATGTCCACGTTCGCGCGTGCTGCACATGTGCGGAACGAAGAACGCTCCCTTATAAATGTCCACGTGCGCCACATGTGCGGAACGAAGAACGCTCCCTTATAAAGCTCCATTATTAAGTTTGAAATTAGCAGTCTTTGAAGAAGTAGATGTCGGAATATTGATGTGTTTCGTTGCTTACAGTTGTATTTGGTAACTGTGCCATATATATTAGATTTGCGTACTACCAACATATTTATAAACAAGAGTTCAAGATAGTCTGATCATTGAGATATTTACAAGTTAATATTTTACATGGCTGAATGGCTCATTATGGCTCTTGTTTTCTTGAAATATGCTTCAGCTCGGCGTATTTCATAGGTTGTAGATGGAAAATCATCTTCGAATACTTTTCTGTCCTTAACTAGACTTTACTCCGTAGAGAATATAAACTAAACACACCGAGAAAAGACGATTGTAACCACGAATGGTTCAAAATGTTATACACAAGCTGGTAGCGCCATTTTGTTTGTATAATTTTTCGCAAAAATGGCAGCGCGACCCCGTCCTTAACGCAAAAGAAACTGGGAACGAATAATTTTATGACCCAGGCATTAATACGCCTGAGTTAATATGAGCAGAAACCAGCGTAAATTTAGTCATTTTTGGATATCTAAAAATGTGGCAAAAATGGCCAAATTTGGACAAAAAGTAAAGGGGTTAACCTTAACTTTTTGACGATTTTCGACCATTTTTAACTTTTCGAAATAAGCTTAAAGTGCTTATGCAGCCAAATTTTAGGTATTGCTTTTATTCGTTTAATAAATTCGCCAAACCTTTGCGGTTATTTCCCTGTAATCAGAACGCAAATTGGTCCAGTAGAACTAATTTTATGACTGTTTGAAATCTCAAATGCGATACGAACTTTGCGCGCATCATTTCTTGTGCTGTGACGTCATAACGAGGACACGCTTATTCGACTTGGCGAGATACAACATGGCGAGTACATCGAGTGCTTTACATAAAACGCGTAAACACGGAGGTAGAACGTGTGTTGCTGGTGGCCCTGGTCGTGTAAGTTGCCAAAATAGTCAACATACATCCGGTATATCTACCCATATATTCCCAAACGAGGAAAAGGACTGTAAAAGAAGGAAACAGTGAGAGTGCTTTGTTCGAAAACACAGGCCGAATTTTACATCTTCGCGCTCATCTGTTTTGTGTTCCGCGCATTTTGAAGAGAGTTCGTTCACCACAAATTTGGAAATCGCTACTTCTCTTGGCAGGAAGAGGAAATTAAATCATGACGCTGTTCCCACAATCGACGTGGCAGGAGTTGCTGAACTTGCGACTTCTCCTGGAGTTTCAGATCGCAAGCGCAGACACTGAGGTAAACTGACACTTCATAATATAAATATTCATAAGGCCATATTATAATACATAAATAATACGTGTTCCCTTGCTTGTTTGATTCTGTTCTGTTCGAGTAAGTTTTAAAATGCGTTTCAATTGATTCTATAGATCATTCGCCGCAGCAAGAAAGTGTTGCCCAAAAAAATATTGCCGAGCGAGTCGGACTCATCAGAAGTCTGATCTGATGAGTCCGACGCTCGACTCGCTCGGCAATATAGCAAGGGAACACGTATTATTTATGTATTATAATATGGCCTTATGAATATTTATATTATGAAGTGTCAGTTTACCTGTCTGCGCTTGCGATCTGAAACTCCAGGAGAAGTCGCAAGTTCAGCAACTCCTGCCACGTCGATTGTGGGAACAGCGTCATGATTTAATTTCCTCTTCATGCCAAGAGAAGTAGCGATTTCCAAATTTGTGGTGAACGAACTCTCTTCAAAATGCGCGGAACACAAAACAGATGAGCGCGAAGATGTAAAATTCGGCCTGTGTTTTCGAACAAAGCACTCCCACTGTTTCCTTCTTTTACAGTCCTTTTCCTCGTTTGGGAATATATAGGTAGATATACCTGATGTATGTTGACTATTTTGGCAACTTACACGACCAGGGCGACCAGCAACACACGTTCTACCTCCGTGTTTACGCGTTTTATGTAAAGCACTCGGTCTCGATGTACTCGCCATGTTGTATCTCGCCAAGTCGAATAAGCGTGTCCTCGTTATGACGTCACAGCACAAGAAATGATGCGCGCAAAGTTCGTATCGCATTTCGAAGATTTTGAGATTTCAAACAGTCATAAAATTAGTTCTACTGGACCAATTTGCGTTCTGATTACAGGGAAATAACCGCAAAAGTTTGGCGAATTTATTAAACGAATAAAATTTTGCGTGACGCTAGCGCTAGAGATTTAACTTTGAGTCAATCTGCAATAACATCAATTTATTTTAATTAAAGACTGCAAAGATGTAAACATAGTCTGTAGCGTAGTTTTAATGTACATGGTAAAGCAAATTTTAATACACTTTTTTCCTAAAGTTAGTATGTTTTCATGCAAATGTTGGTCTCAAAAGCTTTAGTTCTAGAAAGTTTTTCATTTTCACATCAAAATCAAAAGGTCTTTCTCTTGGGTGCTTATAGCATATGCTCATGTTGTTACCAAGGTATGTTATTAACTTACACCTCTCTTCAAATTTCTTTAATTTTTGTTTGTACTTTCTACGGACATATTCACTGCCCTTGGGGTTGAATGCTGGAAAAAAAGGAATGGAAGGAATATTTCAAAATGCTCGGCACATCATTCAATGTGAAACGAAGATTGTTTTTATTTTGTCAATTTCTGTATAGCTTGATACTTGCGGGCCGGAAAATGGAGAGGCGAAAGTGTTAACGCATGCCAAAATCCTATTCATAAAAGCGTACAAACTCCACCAAAAGTATCGGCTAAATTCCCATTGGTTCGTTCGAGTCTTATGTAAACCATTCAAGTCTTATGTAAACAAACTGTCAAACTTGCCCAATTATTAAAGTCAAAGCATATTTTAGATAGAAAAACATTGACTTATTTAATCAACGCTCTGGTTTTTAGTAAGCTCTATTACTGTTCTACCATATGGTCGAATACATCAAAGAAAAACATCGCAAAACTCCAAATGGTTCAGAATTTTGCAACACGTATTATCAGTGGCACCAAGAAATATGATCACATCACACCATCTTTAAAACAGCTTGGCTGGTTACCAGTTAGTTATATGTTGCGCCTAAGAGACACTGTAATGGCTTTCAAATAAGCCTCTCTTTCAAATGTATTAGAGGCATGGTCCCACCATATTTATGTCGTAAGTTTAAGACTAGGGCACAGTTACATAACCTTAACACGAGGCATAATGGGAAGCTAGATATACCTTTATGCAGAACTGCCACAGGACAACGCTCCTTTATCTATCGAGCTACTTCCATATGGAACAGTTTTCCGGAATGGTTGAAAAACAACAATTTTACTTTGCAACATTTTAAATACGAGTTCAGAAGTATTTTAGTTAAAGAATTTATTGGGGAACATAGCTGATTAGTTTTTAATATTTTAACATTTTAATATTTAGTTCTATATTGTATATTATATCTCTAATTAGTATCATGTAATTGGACACTGAAAAACCCTTTTGGGAGTGTTTAATAAAGTATTCTATTCTATTCCTTTGACTTAGCGTTGGATTAATCTTAAGCCCGAACAGCGTGACTTACTTATAAATGGTCGTGATGTCGTGCTATTTTGCCATTTGGAAAAGTTTGATATTCCACATGTTAGCGTTCGTGATCACACAATCAAAGTTATCCCTTCACGAAGACGAATAACGATAGACCAACTTCGTCTTGCCATTTGTCCGCTTGAGAAACTAGATAGTCGATAGTCCCTTGGAGCAGCGGCACTTTTTAGGTCCTTCGCGATCGAGATCTCACAATTACAAAAGACCTCTCATATTTGAAGTGAAGTTTAATTAGTGCATATCTTTTTATTGGTTGCTCTGCGAACTGCGCTAAGTAAACAATGTCAATCATAAACAATGAAGTTTGTATGCTTTTATATGAATAGGATTTTGGCAGGCGTTACTTTCGCCTCTCCATTTTCAGCCTCGCCCCCAATTCCGCCTGCCCCGTCACGCAGGCTAACAGTGACATAAACTAAAAATCTCTCATTCACTCACCAATGACATAATTGTATGAATTGCCACTGTCTACACACAAACAATGAGAAACATGCACAGAAAATCACAAACCTTTAAGATTGTAAGCGACATAAAGTAAGGCAGATCGTCGTACGCTAAGGAATGGATATTTAGGTTTGAAGCATCCAACAGCAGTTAAAGCCTTTGTTATTGCCGTAGATACTGTCTGTTCTAAAAAACCAAGCATTGGTAAGTGGTGTATGGCCAGTGGAGTACTTTTTGGTGGTAATTTACGTGGCAACGTCAGTCCATGGTAAAGTTCAGGCGTCCTGAAAAACAAAACGAGTATGAGTAAATTTAATTTGTGTACAAATGTAGGTGAAGTCGAAGTGATTACTTCACACACTTTTTTTTGAAAAATATACCTGTGAATATAATATTTTTCTGCATTGACACAGCTGTATACCACCAATTTTGTTTCGTTTAATAACACCAGTAAATAGCCTTGCTTAGAGAGTATTTTCTGTATTATAATCTCAATCACTGCGCAAAATAATGGCAAACACCTATACTATAGTCTAATCTTTACAGTTGCAAACTAATAATTTTCACAAACCTCATAAATACACCAAGTTTCTCTTCAGATTCAAAGACATAAAAACACCCACGATATTCAACAATTAACTCCGCGTTTCCTGGAATGATGTATTCGTACCTGTTCAAAAAATGTTTGATGATAATCGTAGTGTTTATCACATAATTTTTGGCAACAAAAGAAAACAACGTTTTTTTACCTCTTTTTACCATCTAAATACGTGACAGGACAGTAACCTTGTAACTGAATTTGACATGGAAATTTTCCTTTCATTTCTGTAGCATTCCATCTTTTGGGTAACATATCCACAGCAGGTAATGCCTGAGTAGCCATTGGTGGGACGTACGCCGACGGGTTTTCTAAGAATTTCTCGAGCTTTTCAGAGTTCTCGATTTTGTAGTATCGTCCTCGAAATTCCGCCGCAAAATCAAGTGAAAGGTTTCCACAACAGTCAACCAACTGTCCGTAGTCTGCTAAACTCACAGGGCAATATTGGCCGAAGTCTCCAAGTCTTTCCAAAAATTCCTTTGGTGTTACACACATATCGGCAATCGAAACTGCTCTACCTGTTTAAAGAAATGACAATATACGTTTCCTGGTTGTCATGAACCAACAAAAAGTTTTCTAATTACTTTGTACTTTTTTGTGAATCGCGATTCACTCCGCATACGCAATATATTTATTGTAAATAGAAAACTCGCCCTTTCTCATTCTCCGTTCCACTTTTCTACAATTTGATAGAAATACGAAATTTTTTTTTGTCATTTTAACGCGTTGTTGATCTTTTAGCTGTCCTATCATATTTATATATAGTAACAATATACGCGTACTGCTACTCGAAATAGCGTGGAAACACTCGCCCCGCGCGGGTTCGTGTTCCCACTGCCATTTCTCGTTCTCCCAAACTTCCACTCGTGTTTCTATAACTGTATGTAAACACAGAAAATGTTTTCTATTTCTAGATTATTACTGTAAAAGTTTGAGGATAAAAAAGTGGTGTTACCTTCGGATATTCTCGAAAAGTACGTCTGAATCTGTGAGACGCTTCTTTTCCCTTCTTCTAGAGCAAAATTCCAAACCATCCACTTTGATAGTTTACCATCAAGACCAATCCAGTTCCTTTGAACATTTTGATACCAATCCCTTACGGTATTGACTTCTTTTTTCCAACTAGCTAAACGTATTGAAATAATACTGTGGCTGTCGTGAACAGGAAAGGTCCTACAATAAAACGGAGTATATAGTTAATCAGCTATATGTTCTAAGGATTTATGGTGAAGGGAAATTTCGAGTGTTGGAATATACACATTTTAAGACCAAACCAGTTGCGAAAAATGGAACTTCAAGGCCTTCCGGCTGGAATTGAACCCGCGACCCTGCGATGCTAGTGCAGTGCTCTGACCACTGAGCTACGGAGGCCGTTGCTGAGAGCCTAGTCACGAGTTCTGTATATATAGTGGTGGTAATGCCGGGATAAGATTCGGGGTATATTATAAGTCACATATAGGGTTGCGGGTTCAATTACAGCCGGAAGGCCTATAAGTTGTCTTTTTCACAACTGGTCCCGGTTTGGAAGAACAACACTCGAAGTTTTCCTTCACCATAAATCCTTAGAACATGTAGTTTAATCGAGTGAAATGCCAAATATTACTTATATCTTATCTTTGTAATACTTATATCTTATCTTTGTAAAAGTTTGACCGTACTTACCTTGATGGTGATCGTCTGTCTAGAGTTGCCCTTGTAAATACTTCATCATCTTCTAAACGTAACTCGATAACTTTTACAGGAATAATGCTCTTGTCAGACATGAGGTCTACTTGGTGTTTCGTGATAGGGAAACCATCAAGAATGTACCTACATGTAAAACAAAGAGATAATTAATTATCGATCTACCCTTCCTTTGTGCAGACATTAAAGCCTGGTTTCCATTTGGTCGCCAGGATCGCAACGGTGTCATAATGGTTGATGTAATAGAGTGTCCACCTATAATCCCCAATGAGTAAAGACTGCTTTGCATACAGCAGACAAAAGACAAGTTTTACATCGACCACTATGACACCGTTGCGATCCTGGCGACCAAATGGAAACCAAGACTTAAATACAAAGAACGACTACTGACGACTAAACTCCCGTTCCTTTAACGTAGTGGCATGACTACCTAGACATTGTATTTTTCTACAAAACTAACCACGGCATCAACATCCTCAACAAGACCACCCTACCAACTCCTCAGCATCACAAAAAACAAGATCATCCAAGCCTGACTGCGACAAATATCAAACCAAAAAATCTAATACTTCGACATACCAAAAATCATACACAATTCGGACAACAAGAACATGGAACATACTACCAAAAACTATTACAACAAAAAACATCACACTCTCAAACTTCAGGAAGTTACTATTCAACTACTACATTAACGCATTTAACAACACATATGACATAGACGACCCACGAACATGGAAAAGCATACGTTTAAAATGCAACACAGCTCGAAGCCTTATGAACCCACCATCGTGTTGTTTTTAGTATATATCGTAGTGAATTTGTTGTATTTAATGTGTGTTGTATATCGCTATGTATCTTTAAAGTGACTGTTATATCGTACTTGCTTTGGGGCCGCAGTAATTGGCACTAGCTGTTGCGGTTACCCAGCCTATTATCTTAATGTCTGTATATTTATGTTTGTAATGTGTATGGCAAAGTTATTAAAATAAAATAAAATAAAATTCACTAACACTGCTTCATGCAACTTTGTTTGTCATCTGCTAAACATTTTCACTGGCCACATAAATCTAAAACTTCCATTTCAACCAAAACTATATTTTGCATAAAAACATACAGAGCCATACCCTCTAACTTGACACTGCATATCCATTAAAATAATTTCAAGAGCTTGTATAGCAAGGTCGTCTGGAACAGTACATCCACGGCGTAAATGTTGATTTATTTGTTTCACAAGATCAGTATGTGGTTGAGTTGTCAAAAGACGACGTAATACTTCGCCAATTGATAAACAAACGGCACCATACTCGAAAGCAAATCTCTTTGCAACTATAAAATATATTGAGAGAAACAAGACGAAATAAATCCTACTATACTATAGTAATGTTGACTCATCTAGGTAATAATACAGAAAACTAATACAGATGACATAATCATAAGAAACTATATGTTATTTCAAATGTGATAAAATATCAAGAAGAATTGTTTACATTAAGTTGCTCGTGTTACATCACAATTCTTTTCTTATCATTATCAAGTTGTCGTGTCTGTTTTATGTTTATATTTTATAACCTACTGTAGAAATAGAGGGTATTACATACAGTAAGAAATACGAATTTTATATCTTCGAGTGTTGGAAATATTCAGGAAATCGAATATTGAAATAATATATTATCATCATATTGAAATCATATATTATCATCAATTATCATCATATTGAAATCATATATTATCATCATATTGAAATCATATATTATCATCATATTGAAATCATATATTTATTATCATAATATTGAAATCATCAATTATCATCATATTGAAATCATATATTATCATCATATTGAAATCATATATTATCATCATATTGAAATCATATATTATCATCATATTGAAATCATATATTATCATCATATTGAAATTATATATTATCATCATATTGAAATCATATATTATCATCATATTGAAATCATATATTATCATCATATTGAAATCATATATTATCATCATATTGAAATCATATATTATCATCATATTGAAATCATATATTATCATCATATTGAAATCATATATCATCATAATGAAATCATATATTATCATCATATTGAAATCATATATTATCATCATATTGAAATCATATATTATCATCATATTGAAATCATATATTATCATCATATTGAAATCATATATTATCATCATATTGAAATTATATATTATCATCATATTGAAATCATATATTATCATCATATTGAAATCATATATTATCATCATATTGAAATCATATATTATCATCATATTGAAATCATATATTATCATCATATTGAAATCATATATTATCATCATATTGAAATCATATATTATCATCATAATGAAATCATATATTATCATCATATTGAAATCATATATTATCATCATATTGAAATCATATATTATCATCATATTGAAATCATATATTATCATCATATTGAAATCATATATTATCATCATATTGAAATCATATATTATCATCATATTGAAATCATATATTATCATCATATTGAAATCATATATTATCATCATATTGAAATCATATATTATCATCATATTGAAATCATATATTATCATCATTGAAATCATATATTATCATCATATTGAAATCATATATTATCATCATATTGAAATCATATATTATCATCATTGAAATTATATATTATCATCATATTGAAATCATATATTATCATCATATTGAAATCATATATTATCATCATATTGAAATCATATATTATCATCATATTGAAATCATATATTATCATCATATTGAAATCATATATTATCATAATATTGAAATCATATATCATCATCATATTGAAATCATATATTATCATCATATTGAAATCATATATTATCATCATATTGAAATCATATATTATCATCATATTGAAATCATATATTATCATCATAATGAAATCATATATTATCATCATATTGAAATCATATATTATCATCATATTGAAATCATATATTATCATCATATTGAAATCATATATTATCATCATATTGAAATCATATTATCATCATATTGAAATTATATATTATCATCATATTGAAATCATATATTATCATCATATTGAAATCATATATTATCATCATATTGAAATCATATATTATCATCATATTGAAATCATATATTATCATCATATTGAAATTATATATTATCATCATATTGAAATCATATATTATCATCATATTGAAATCATATATTATCATCATATTGAAATCATATATTATTATCATATTGAAATTATATATTATCATCATATTGAAATCATATATTATCATCATATTGAAATCATATATTATCATCATATTGAAATCATATATTATCATCATATTGAAATCATATATTATCATCATATTGAAATCATATATTATCATCATAATGAAATCATATATTATCATCATATTGAAATCATATATTATCATCATATTGAAATCATATATTATCATCATATTGAAATTATATATTATCATCATATTGAAATCATATATTATCATCATATTGAAATCATATATTATCATCATATTGAAATCATATATTATCATCATATTGAAATCATATATTATCATCATATTGAAATTATATATTATCATATTGAAATCATATATTATCATCATATATTATCATATATTATTATCATATTGAAATTATATTATCATCATATTGAAATCATATATTATCATCATATTGAAATCATATATTATCATCATATTGAAATCATATATTTATTATCATAATATTGAAATCATCAATTATCATCATATTGAAATCATATATTATCATCATAATATTGAAATCATCAATTATCATCATATTGAACTCATATATTATCATCATATTGAAATCATATATTATCATCATATTGAAATCATATATTATCATCATATTGAAATCATATATTATCATCATATTGAAATCATATATTATCATCATATTGAAATCATATATTATCATCATATTGAAATCATATATTATCATCATACTGAAATCATATATTATCATCATATTGAAATCATATATTATCATCATATTGAAATCATATATTATCATCATATTGAAATCATATATTATCATCATATTGAAATCATATATTATCATCATATTGAAATCATATATTATCATATTGAAATCATATATTATCATCATATTGAAATTATATATTATCATCATATTGAAATCATATATTATCATCATATTGAAATCATATATTATCATATCATCATATTGAAATCATATATTATAATATTGAAATCATATATTATTATCATATTGAAATCATATATTATCATCATATTGAAATCATATATTATCATCATATTGAAATCATATATTATCATCATATTGAAATCATATATTATCATCATATTGAAATCATATATTATCATCATATTGAAATCATATATTATCATCATATTGAAATCATATATTATCATCATATTGAAATCATATATTATCATCATATTGAAATCATATATTATCATCATATTGAAATCATATATTATCATCATATTGAAATCATATATTATCATCATATTGAAATCATATATTATCATCATATTGAAATCATATATTATCATCATATTGAAATCATATATTATCATCATATTGAAATCATATATTATCATATATTATCATATATTATCATCATAATGAAATCATATATTATCATCATATTGAAATCATATATTATCATCATATTGAAATCATATATTATCATCATATTGAAATCATATATTATTATCATATTGAAATCATATATTATCATCATATTGAAATCATATATTATCATCATATTGAAATCATATATTATCATCATATTGAAATTATATATTATCATCATATTGAAATCATATATTATCATCATATTGAAATCATATATTATCATCATATTGAAATCATATATTATCATCATATTGAAATCATATATTATCATCATATTGAAATCATATATTATCATCATATTGAAATCATATATTATCATCATATTGAAATCATATATTATCATCATATTGAAATCATATATTATCATCATATTGAAATCATATATTATCATCATACTGAAATCATATATTATCATCATACTGAAATCATATATTATCATCATATTGAAATCATATATTATTATCATATTGAAATTATATATTATCATCATATTGAAATCATATATTATCATCATATTGAAATCATATATTATCATCATACTGAAATCATATATTATCATCATATTGAAATCATATATTATCATCATATTGAAATCATATATTATCATCAATTATCATCATATTGAAATTATATATTATCATCATATTGAAATCATATATTATCATCATATTGAAATCATATATTATCATCATATTGAAATCATATATTATCATCATATTGAAATCATATATTATCATCATATTGAAATCATATATTATCATCATATTGAAATCATATATTATCATCATATTGAAATCATATATTATCATCATATTGAAATCATATATTATCATCATATTGAAATCATATATTATCATCATATTGAAATCATATATTATCATCATATTGAAATCATATATTATCATCATATTGAAATCATTGAACTCTCGAACTCAAATTGGGCACACAAAAAATAATATTTTTTCGACTATCCGCAAATAATTTCGATAAACTTTAAGGGCAATCTGCAAGCGGATTAAAATATGATTGCAACTCCAAAAGAATTTCGACAATATCGCGGAAATCGAAGGAGAAAATAGGATTTTAGTAATCGGGAATTTTGCCCCAAAAATGGAATGACCTATATTGGTTAGGAGTTATTTACTGGCGATACTTACGAGTGGTTTTTCCCGATTTAGGGGGTCCGATGATTGCCATTTTCAATGGAACAACTGATTTAGGAGATGGCTGTTTCAAGTATTTGCTTGGACAACTCATAAACAATGCCCGTGCCTTTTCTGATGAGAGATAATAAACAAACTGTCTGTACGCGACAGGATAAGTGGGCACACCAGGTGGGGTGTAAGTTTGAATAACATCACCATCCAGCAACTAAAAAAATAAAATTTCAGAGATAAAGTCGGTTTTCATTGTTTTTCCGAGGGATTTATCTGTGCACTACCTCTCGAAAACACAGGAACCTAATTGTCACACATGCATAATGACTTACCGGAGAAGTTTGTGCATCACTTTCATTCTCAAACGAAATCCTTTCAAATCAAGAAGTTTGGTGTTGTGGAAGAAACACGCGCACATGTTATTCACACACTTTAGTGTTTTCATTTCATGAAGGCAAAGATATATAAAGATAAGTCATTATGCATGTATGACGAAATTCCAGACATTTGCATATCAAACAACCTGAAGAACAGTATGTATATCAAAAACAAAACGGAGAAGCAAAATTTTCCAAAAGAAGTTACTTTATCATTTTAAAAGTTCTTCCAAATAAAACAATAAAATGTTTTTGCTGTAGTGAATGTGGGAGAGCTTGGAGTAGACAGACGATACATGGACGATCGTAAAGCTACTTTAACTTTGACTGGGCACTATTAATAGTCTAACCTTGACTGGGCACCATTTTCCAAATCTACTTGGATATTTATATCCCTGAACAAGCATCCTTTGAGCTATCCCTGTGTCAATAGGAAAACAACGTTCAAAAAGTCCTTCACGATAGTCAACAATAGGTTTAATAGATCCTTCCAAGCAATAACGAACTATTCGAGGTTTACGACCACCGTCTATTTCAATCCGAGGAATGATAATTTCTTCCAAGATTTCCTAAAAGATAAGACTATACATATAATATATATATAAAAATATAAATAAATATATACAGTATATATATATATAAATATATATATAGATTTTCGCTTACCTCAAAACTGGTCTGCTACAACTTGTTTCATCTGTAAAAAGAATCTTTTTACAGATGAAACAAGTTGTAGCAGACCAGTTTTGAGGTAAGCGAAAATCTATTATTTGCTCTAACTATATGTTGTTGAGCACTCTTTGCATTTCGTAGACCAAAACCTACACGTAAATATATATATATATATATATATATAAATCTGGTGAATTGAGTTTATACTGTCGGTAGAGTGCTCAATGCATTAATTTGCAGAGCGTAATAAATTGTAGATAAATTAAAGACAAGACATCACTTTGCTGTTTCTCCGAGTTTCACGCTTACGCGATCGTCAAACAGACTTTAATGTCTGTCTGACGATCGCGTAAGCGTGAAACTCGGAGTATCTTGTCTTTAATTTATCTACAATTTATATATATATATATATTAATTAATATGAGAGAGGATTTAAATATAGTCAAATACGTATATGGAAAAAGTGACTGCCCCAACCGGGAATCGAACCCTGGTCTCCGAATCAACGTTTCGGCGCTCTGACCTTTGAGCTAATGAGACACGGTCAGAAAATATATTTAAATCCTCTCTCATATTAATTATTATTCTTAAAGCCCTCTGTATATATATATATACAGTATATATCCAATGACAAACCTTGTTATAACTGGAATATTCCTATATAAGATGTATGTAACTACGACGACCTTGGTGTTATTTTTTTTGTCAAACTATCACCCCTTTGGTCTAGTTTTCCCTGTTTGAATAAAATGGAACACCATGCATACAGGAACACCTTTATTCAGCTGTCACTTACTAACCTGTACCGTTCCTAGCTTTCCCGTTTCTTCGTCATAACGGTCAGCCATTTCCATCTTCAATCTCACTGAAGCCTCATCTTCAGTTTCTTCTTCATCTTCCTCCAGCTCATCATCATCTTCAAATTCAGCGTCTAATAATACGTCGATATCTATTTCTTCATCCTCTTCTTCTTCTTCTTCTTCACTTTCGCTGCTCTCCCTCGCTTCCATTCGCTCCTAAAAACATCATATATTTTAAAACTTTAAATATTTAACAATAACCGAAACGGGAACTAAACTTAATATTCATACAGAAGAAAGTCTTTAGACTTCATCGATGGTAGAAATAAAAAGATAAACTTGAATTTGGTATTGAAAATTTCAATACCATATCTCACAAAACGAAGCACTATAGTGGATATTTCTAGTTTTGTAATCTTACAATGCAGTAAATACATATTGCGAATACTCTAAATGGTTGGTGTATTATAATTTCACACGACGGTCCATCTTAGAGAGGGGACATCTTAGAGACTGTCCATCGTAGAGAGGAACTGTTCGTTTTAAAGACTGTCCATCTTAGAGAGGGACTGTCTGTTTTAGAGACTGTCCATCTTAGCGAGGAACTGTTCGTTTTAGAGACTGTCCATCTTAGAGAGGAACATCTTAGAGACTGTCCATCTTAGAGAGGAGGAACTGTTCGTTTTAGAGACTGTCCATCTTAGAGAGGGACTGTCTATCTTAGAGAGTGTCCATCTTAGAGAGGGACTGTCTATCTTAGAGAGTGTCCATCTTCGAGAGGAACTGTTCGTTTTAGAGACTGTCCATCTTAGAGAGGGACATCTTAGAGACTGTCCATCTTAGAGAGGAGGGACTGTTCGTTTTAGAGACTGTCCATCTTAGAGAGGGACATCTTAGAGACTGTCCATCTTAGAGAGGAGGAACTGTTCGTTTTAGAGACTGTTCATCTTAGAGAGGGACTGTCTGTTTTAGAGACTGTCTATCTTAGAGAAGGACTGTCTGTTTTAGAGACTGTCTATCTTAGAGAGGGACTGTCTGTCTTCGAGACTGTCCATCTTAGAAAGGGAAGGGACTGTCTATCTTAAGAGAGGGACTGTCTGTCTTCGAGACTGTTCATCTTAGAGAGGGAAGGGACTGTCCATC
Source organism: Chrysogorgia sp. JL179-B06 (assembly GCA_035772405.1). NCBI lineage: Eukaryota > Metazoa > Cnidaria > Anthozoa > Scleralcyonacea > Chrysogorgiidae > Chrysogorgia > Chrysogorgia sp. JL179-B06. The sequence goes on along the minus strand of JAYKKM010000071.1, from coordinate 985,906 downwards.
TTAGAGAGGGACTGTCTATCTTAGAGAGGGACTGTCTGTCTTCGAGACTGTTCATCTTAGAGAGGGAAGGGACTGTCTATCTTAGAGAGGGCTGTCTGTTTTAGATACTGTCTATCTTAGAGAGGGACTGTCTGTCTTCGAGACTGTTCATCTTAGAGAGGGACTGTCTGTTTTAGAGACTGTCTATCTTAGAGAGGGAAGGGACTGTCTATCTTAGAGAGGGAATGGACTGTCTATCTTAGAGAGGGAAGGGACTGTCTATCTTAGAGAGGGAAGGGACTGTCTATCTTAGAGAGGGAAGGGACTGTCTATCTTAGAGAGGGAAGGGACTGTCTATCTTAGAGAGGGAAGGGACTGTCTATCTTAGAGAGGGAAGGGACTGTCTATCTTAGAGAGGGAAGGGACTGTCTATCTTAGAGAGGGACTGTCCCTGATTTTGCGTCAGCCTAATAAACTCTTGTTAAATTTCGCTGATTTACCAAATTCACGAGAACGTCGATTTTTATGCCAAGAGTCCAAAAATTCCGTTGATTACGTGATTTAACTCTCACTCTTTCTAAATGTGTCATTAACAACTGCTGTCATTAACCTGTCAAGTGTGACGTCATATATTACCTTTTTCTCGGCTTTGCGAGCAGCAATTTCCAGTATAAATTCCTCCTTTCGTCGAGCTCGCAGCTCTTCCTATGGATTTGAAACAAAGTGATTATCAATAAATTCAGAATATAACCCAGGAACATTCCTGAGCCACCAACGGGAACATACCCCCCCCCCCCCCCCAGTCCAAGAAGACAACCAACCCCCCATCCTTATTTTAGTCTTCAAATGGGTCCAGGCCTCCCGCGGCTTCTCTCCTTTCTCTGAGCAGTAAATGTAACTCTAAAATATCATTTTTAAGACGGACGCTTTAACTAGTAAGCTAGCAGAACTTGGTAGAGAAAAGTTTCTTTCAATACAAGTAGTCATTAGATGTGTGAAGTTGATCGTCCAGGTTGTTGTAGACTTGAGAAAGACTATTGTTGGTGACTGACGTTTCCACGGCCTCAGTGGCGGTCATCTTCACAGTCAAGTAAAACGTGTTTGTCAGGTTTGCCTCACCAACAATAGTTTTTCTCAAGACTACAACAACCTGGACGATCAACTTCACACATCTAATGATACTCCCAGGTTCAAACCATTTACTTTACAAGTAGTCATGTTGGTTCAAGTCTGCAGGAATGCACTACCACAGCACCACAATTTCAATTAAGAGTAAGAAAATGAAGTTGAAAAAAATACATGGAAATGCTTAAACTGTATGATTGCCCTAAAACTTATACCGAGTACTCTAGTCCTGAGAAATTCTTTCTTTATACAGTTAATTAATCCAGTCATGGACAGGCGCCATCTAAACCTTGTGGTCGAGTTCAAGACAGTTACTTCTCGTTGGTGATTAAATTAAAAGTCTATATAACTTCTCAGACTCAAAAGCAAAATATTCAAAACTATTTAAACGTGACGCGAGAGTTCCTGAACTAATCCATAAAACACTATAAGATCTTTTGATACCTAACCACCATTAAATCGGATCCTGCAGATGAGTATAATGAGACGGCTGCAGGATGGTTTTCAACAACCTCCTACCCAGGGTCTGTCTCCGCTCCCCTCACGCCCCCCCCCCCCCCCGCTGGTGGGATGGGTACGAGGTTAGGTTTTCAATACCTTGGCTCTCAAAGCAATCTCTTTTTGTTTTTCCTTCTCCGTCAAACGTATATCTCTCTTGACACGCCATTTCTCCATCTTTGCTGGCAACAGTCGTTTAACAATTTCTGTATCTTCAACAGCTAAAAGGATTGCGGCATCAGGATATAAACCAGTGCTTGATAACAAACGAGCTTCGTCTTCATTACGGGGAAATCCCTCCAGAATGAAACCACGAGATCTAAAAAAAACGCGCGTATGGGCGATCAGTATGCATTATGTTTAAAAAATCTTTATTGAAAACTGATCTAAGTAAAAATATATACAGAAATTTTCGGCTGCAAACTGTCAACCTTCCTCAGCTATTAAAATATATAATACAGAGCAACAGCTGTACACAGTTGCTGATGGTGGCCAGACACTCGTCATTTATGATTGTCATGAGTGTTTCTGAACATGCTAAAGAAGAGCAGTGTCCGAAACATCAACAAAGATATTTTAAAAAGCGTTCCTACAAATGTCCAAATCACTTACTTAAAGGGCTCTTCGTTCCACCACGTGTTCAAAATTTTCTCCAATATGTCATGTTGCAAAAGTTCTCCTTCAGTGAGATAAGCATGGATATTCTCTTCTGTCTCGGTAAATTTAATTTCTCCCTGTTCCTTGCCATCTTCTTTTCCCACACTCTCGTTCTCTGCTGATTTTCTGTTTTCATCAGAAGTCGTGGGTTCTAGATGAATACAAGACTGCTCTCAATAACAAATGTTGCTTAAATGAAAGTTGTGTCGCCTCACATGAGAATGGGTATTAGTTGTCTTCTAATATTTTGAGTTTTAGAGAAATTTGACTTTGTTTATCGTATTTTTGTAAATTGAAGGCCGCCATTTTTTCTTCTGATTGCAGGTACACAAAGAAACCCTTCACAATAGCATGACAATAACGTGGTCTTAGTCTATTGTGAAGGATTTCTTTTCAAAGTGATTCTATCACTCAATGACGTCAAAAATTAATGGGAGCGACCGCATTCGCCCGCAATCAGAACAAAAATGGCGGCCTTCAATTTACAAAAAATACGATAAACAAAACCAAATTTCTCTAAAACTAAAACGATTCAAAGAAAACTAATACCCATTCTCATGTAAGGTGAGAAAGAACTTTCATTTAAGTAACACTTGTTTTGGGGGTGGAGTGTCACTTTAAGTTCAACCACTTAGTTAAGAATAAAGGTGTATACCTGTACTGTATAGTTAACGCTAATTAATAGTTGAAGTTAACTACCTTTTATACAACTCGGCCCTGCAGTAAAACACTGAATTAGCGTTGCTTTATTAAAGTCGTGAAAATAGATATATGCAGTGGCGTACACACGTAAAAACGCAAAGTCTGTTTCTATCTGTGAACAGCCTAAAACATCATTGATATTGGCAGGCTGAACAGGGTTGAGCTGGCAAGCTTGAACAGGTTTGTCAACAGGTCTGTTCATGGATGTTGAAACAGTATTGTTCATGGCTGATAATCGAACAGGCTTGAACAGTGTTGAACAACATTGTTCATACATGATACAATGTTGTCACAGAGCATGATGTGAATAACAAGGTTGAACAGCGTTGTTACAACAGCCATGAACTTGGTTGTTCTATCAAGCTGGTTTTTGCATGTTCTAACATGCATGAACAACTGCTGTCGATTCAACAAGCCTGTCACAACATGTTGAAACATGCTTGAACAGTGCTGTTATTCTAACAGTCATGTTCTATCATGTTGACAATACTGTTACAGGCATGTTGAACCAACAACCTTGTTACAACCTGTGAGATTTTTACGTGCGTATGTGACGAGGGAGACACTTACAGAAATACAACTTTTAGCCAATCAAATCACACAACATTCGCAGGGCAAGCAAGCGGCGCCATACATAAACAATGATATTTAAAAAAATAATAATCTTTTGGCTACGTACTGCTGTCAGGATCCTCTTGATCATTGTTTTCCTCGTCGTCGTCTTCGTAATCTGGTCCAACACGTTTTTTAGTCTTGCTAATTATCAATTCCTGAAGACGTTCTTCGAAATCGATATGAAAAATTCCAAGTTTCTCAGCTAAATATCTTCCATGTAGAGTTTTCCCAGCTCCTTTTGGACCAATGATGAACAAACGAATAGGTGGAGGCTGAAGATAAGTTGATCAGAATAAATACTAGAACTACTAACTCATTTATGATTTTTAAGATAATTCTTAACCATAACATGCACCTCTTTATTGCTTAGTAATATTTTAGTAATATCTCTAAGAGCGACAGTCTCTAAGATGGACAGTCTCTAAGATGGATAGTCTTAAGATGGACACCTCTAAGATGGACACCTCTCTAAGATGGACACCTCTCTAAGATGGACAGTCTTTATGATGGACAGTCTTTATGATGGACACCTCTCTAAGATGGACACCTCTCTAAGATGGACACCTCTCTAAGATGGACACCTCTCTAAGATGGACACCTCTTTATGATGGACACCTCTCTAAGATGGACACCTCTCTATGATGGATACCTCTCTATGATGGACACCTCTTTATGATGGACACCTCTCTAAGATGGACACCTCTCTATGATGGACACCTCTTTATGATGGACACCTCTCTAAGATGGACACCTCTCTAAGATGGACAGTCTCTAAGATGGACAGTCTCTAAGAATGGACACCTCTCTAAGATGGACACCTCTTTATGATGGACACCTCTCTATGATGGACACCTCTCTATGATGGACACCTCTCCATAATGGACAGTCTCTAAAACAGATAGTCCCTCTCTAAGATGGACAGACCCTCTCTAAGATGGACAGACCCTCTCTAAGATGGACAGCCCTCTCTAAGATGGACAGACCCTCTCTAAGATGGACCGTCTCTAAAACAGATAGTCCCTCTCTAAGATGGACAGTCTCTAAGATACACAGTCCCTCTCTAAGATGGACAGTCAGTAAGACGGAAATGTCCATCTTAGAGACTGTCTGTCTGTCCACCTTCGCTCTAACACGCACAAACACACTGTAAGATGCGCTGCAGCAGCTGCTCCCAAAGCTGTCCTCATTTAAAGTCGACTATAGTCCAATAACACATATTAAATATTTACCTTGAGCGGTCGGTCAATTGGAAGGTATTGTGTGGGATCATCAATAAACATCTTCCTGCATTCATTGTTAGAAAAATAATACACTCGTTCTCGATATTTTGCCGCACATTCAGGTATACCAGGCCATAAAACTCCTCTTTCCTTTAACATCACAGGACAATAATGTTTTGTGTCACCAAACAGTTTTCTTCTTAAATCTCTATTAAATATGTCATTGTCCTCTTCGTCAAATTCATCTTCCTCCTCGACATCTTCTTCTTCTTCATCTTCATCCATTCCAGTGTATTCCCAAGCATCATAAGCAAACGAACCTTAAAACAAACATCATAACTCTCATTCAATAATTTCGCGTGAATTATGTCAACAAAACAACATGTGAATAAAAGTTATAAAAGTTTATCCCCTCGGAAGCGAGCGAAGTGAGGGTGCTAATCTCGCCGCGGCAGGGATCCATTTCTCACGAAAAGTTTGTTTGTATATATATATATATATATATATATATGGTAGGACCAAATCTCGTACACATGATTGGCTAAGATCAACAGGTAAGTTCCGAGTACGACTTTTGCGTGATCCGTTTTAATCGGACAACATTCGTTGGGAAGAAAATCGGCACAAACATGGCCGATTAATTTTTAAGTACATAAAGAGGTTTTTACGAAGGGTATACACGTTTGCGTTACATAATAGGCACGTATGTTATGTACTTTGACTTGGTAATTCCAAATTTGTTTTCAGAATTGAAAACGGATAAATATTGACCGAGATAACGTTCAAGATAATACACGACGAAGCGGCCTCCTCATTGCCGATTAATTTCTAAGTACTTAACAGATTTTTACGAAGGATACGCATGTTCTCATAATATAATAGACACGTATGTTATGTATTTAGACTCGGTAATTCCAAATCTGTTTTCAGAATTGAAATCGGTTAAATATTGGCCGAGATATTTTGAATAATTGACCCTGCGATGCTAGTGCAGTGCTCTGAGAGCCTAGTCACGAGTTCTGTATATATAGTGGTGGTAATGCCGGGATAAGATTCTGGGTATATTACAAGTAATATTTGGCATTTCACTCGATTAAACTAGAGACTCTAAGGATTTATGGTGAAGGAAAATTTCGAGTGTTGGAATATATATGTTCAATTCTAGCCAGAAGGCCTTTAAGTTGCATTTTTCGCAACTGGTCAACCGGGACCAGTTGCGAAAAATGCAACTTAAAGGCCTTCTGGCTAGAATTGAACATATATATTCCAACACTCGAAATTTTCCTTCACCATAAATCCTTAGAAGCTCTATATATTAACATAGCTGGATATATACTGTATGTTTATGACCATACCTTCAATTGACTTTATAGTTTCTTCAGTCATACTGTCAATATCTTTTTCACAAGCAATCATTATTGGTTCAAGATTATTTGTTCCTTTCACAATCGCTGCCAATTGTTGCCAGTTGTTTTCAAACATAGTACGTTGGGATTGAAAATGTTGTTGAATATCCTTCGATGTTTCTTTTTTAGTATCAACTCTCGTCTTGTCCTCTTTGCCTTCAAGTTCTTGACCCTCAACGATTGCTGGTAGAGATCTCTCATTCGCTCCATGTAATAATTCCCATCTTTTTGCAAGATACGACCCGTTTTCGGAATCATCTTTCAGACAAATAAAAGAGTCTGGCACTAACCTATGTTCAATCATCAGGGTAAATTGTTCTCGCGAGAAGGGAAAATTATCCAAAATATAACAACCAGTCCTACAAGATGAAAAAATAGACAATTGTATCAACTACAGCCATGCCGAGATAGCCGGAGCAACTTCCCCATGGCCCGGTCCAAATAAGGGTTATAATGAAGCTTCTAGGACATTTACGGGCATAACACCACCTTCCCCAAGGCCTATGTGCAGTCGTGATCAACTATTAGAGAATATATAACTAATTTGATACAATGACCTGTTTACTATGCACATTCTCATTGGTTAGCCAGTGTGAATGGAGGCATGGGCGTTGCTACTGGGTGTGTGTGTGTGTGTGTGTGGGGGGGGTGTCACACCCCCCAAAGTTTTTAAAAAACCGGGGAAATTCGGGCAAAAATGGACATTGGAAGTATTAAATTCGGGCAAACTATGAAATAGTAAAGTAGGACTTCATACTAAATTGTGAGATTGCTTAATGGCAACATTTGTGGTTGTTACATGTATGTCTTAATGTGCATCCAATAAAATTCGGGCAATTTTATAAAAAAAATTATATTCGGGCAAATTCAACTGGACACCCTCCAGCCCAATCAAAGTGGGTTCGGGAAATCCCTGCCTGGAGGTTTTGCCATGGTCACCTCTGATTAGGGGTGGCTCCCCTGTGGCTTGGCACCAATCCTCCAATAACGTCAATTGGCGATCTCTTTTTAATTGCACGTTACGTGTTATTATTTTTATCAACCTTCGATGAATTTCAATGAATTTAGCCTGAGTCAATAGTTTATTATTTCTAACTATCCTAACCCATATTCTTAGAAACATCAAAGTTATCTATAAGTACCATTTATCATTCAAATATCATGTTCAATATATTTTTATTTTACCTAATTCCTTTTGTTCGTAATTCCTCAACTTCTTTACAGCGAGCTTGGATTGCTTCTTCCACAACTTCAACGTAATCTTCTGCAGATATCTCTGGTTCGCGTGTCTCCGCTGCGCCCATGGCTTCATTAACCAGTCTAAGTACCTGAAATATTAATTATTAAGTCAACAGCTTTTAACCAAAACGTTCTATCAAATGAAATATAACAAATTAATATCTGTCAGGGAAGATATACAAACTTATTTAAAAATCTTGTTGGAAAACCTCCTCAATCATGAAATAAGCCAGATAAATCCCTCGAACATCGGGATGTATGCGATATACAGCCCTCGGACGCTATGCATCCTCGGGGCTTTATATAGGATACATCCCTCGTTCTCGGGATTTATATCTTACAAAAAATGCCATTGGGTACATTTCACATTTTCATTCATTTTTCTAGAACGAGTTTTTCATTCATCTATAATTTTTGAAAGTTTTTATATGTTATCATTTTCATATACTTTGGATAAGAATTGTATTGTATGTTTCAAAATGCAATTTGTTCATGACACTGAAATTTGTGCAAAAAAGTGCAGGCAAGACAGGGAATGCATGGAGTAATGTGAGTGGAGTAATCTACGACAGACGGATGCCAATGAGACTGAAGACACAGGTGTACAAGACCATGGTTAGTCCGGTGGTTTATGTAGAGACTTGGGCAGTGAAGGAAGAACATGTGAAGTAGCTGGAAGTAGCGGAGATGAGATGTATGCAAGAGATTAGAGGAGTGACAAGACGGGAGAGAATGAGACTGATGAAGACATAAGGCAGGAAGTGAAGGTGACGGAACTGAGAGAGAAGATAAGAGAAAGCAGAATGAGGTGGTACCGGACACGTCAAAGAGAAGAGGACGAGTTTGTTAGATGGTCAGTGGAGTCCAAGGGAGACGGGAACAAGGAAGAGGGCGACTGAGAAAGCGATGGATGGATTGCGTTCGAGATGATGGTAAAGTCGTGGATCTGAGTAGAGTTGCTGATAGAAGACAGTGGAGAGCGGTGTTTGGTGTAAGATATAACACCAAATTACTAGCATCAGTCTCCAACATACCTCTGGATGATTTTGGTCCACAACATCATCTTCCTTAACAGATGTTTCATCTATTTCTTTCTGTGTTTCATTTTCCCCACCACCGTCTCCTTCATTTGCGTCATTTCCTTCCACTTTGTCCTCTTCCTCTCCAACATCATTTGGCTCATCTTCTTCAACAACAGTTTTTTCTTTTTCTCCCGTGAGTTTTCCCTCTGCTTCGCCTATAAAATATTAATTCAAAATAAATATTTATTTTACACACATGAGCTGTACTTGATTTCGTAATTCAGAAATCATTACTAGAAACTTCACAAACTATGTAAAAATGTTAATTATGTTTCCTTCTCATACCAATAAAACACATGCAGAGTTTCTTAATTTCTTACGTTCTTCTTGATCTTCTTTCTCCATTTGTATAGCAAGTGAAACTTTAGCAATGGCTGCCTCTAATGCTTCTTGTCGAACATCTTCCAACAGCTTTTGTCTAGCAGCATCTTTTTTCTGCAGAACCAGACTATCTACATCAAGATACTGAAAAAAACAAATAATTTTTAAACTTCAAACAAATGTGAAGAGAAGACAGACAAATAGTCAGCTTATCTATGTTAGCAATGTCATGTAATATGAAGTTTAGTTTATTAGCTATAAGTTCTTGTCGAAAAATACTTAAAAATAAAAATACTTAAATACTGTACGTGCCCCTAACTTCAAAAAATTTTATTGTCTTTTTTGGAAGAACTTTTAAAATGATAAAGTAACTTCTTTTGAAGATTTTCGTTTCTTCGAGATATATCAGTTTGTTTGATATGGAAATGTCTGGAATTTACGTCACACATGCATAATGAGTTATCAGAGAATGTTATCTATCTTTGCGTTCATCAAATAAAAACACTAAAGTGTGAATAACACGTGTGTGTGTTTCTCCCACGACACCAAACTTCTCGATTTGAAAGGATTTCGTTCAAGAATGAAAGAGATACACACATTTCTCCAATAAGTCATTATGCATGTGTGACGTAAATTCCGTACATTTCCATATCAAACAAACTGATATATCTCAAAAACACTACAATAATACTACACAAATTGACCCTAGCTGAACTCTCACCTGTGCTTGGTATCTTTGTGCAATAATTTTGGAAAGTGTTGTTTTTCCTGAGCATGGTGGACCAACAATACATATTTTGCAAGGTGGACATGGCTCAGCTAAGAAAGGCCGTGGATTCCGTATAAAAGTGGTCAAGGCCTCGTTTGAAGACAGACAATATATTTTATCTAGAAAACTGAAAGAAATGACACATACATTTCAAGATAATCTTAATAACATTCAAAGCTATATCCATGGAATATATAAGTGCTATAATATATAAATATTAAATGTGACTTGAAGCTTATTTCAATATAGTAAATTGTTTGCTAACTCAAGCTTTAATGCAAACTCAGAGTGCTACATTGCAGACCTTATTTGTAATAATAAAATTTACTATATTGAAGTGCTACTGTATAAGCACACAAGTATGAGCTAGGTAAATTTAAGTTAATAATTAGTTGAACTACTGTACATTTATAGTTACATATAATTATGTATATATTATGTAGATGAGATGGGGTCACCTCAATTTCATAGGTGGGAAACTAATTAGTGCTAAGGACCGTCCACTAGAGTTTGACCGAGTCGTCCCCAGACCATAAATTACGGTATGCTTCTGTCCGCCTGCCGCCACACGCCAAACTCCTAACTCTAAAAAACAGCCAGCTAAGAGTATTATTCAAGTATATATTTATAGATTCTTAAACTTTCTTAAGGTATACTGTATACATTTAATATTTTAACAGCAAAAATATTCAGAGTATGACACAACTACGAATACAATATTATTCATATGGTAGTCCGCATTACTGTACTCATAGTCGTTATAGACAATTAGTTTAAACAATCTAGAAACAAGTATACTTCTTTATACTTCTTTCTTTTCTCATAGTTCCTCCTCCAACTCTTCTTCTTCCCAAAATCACCCAACTTATTGACCAAAAATGCACCGACTGGGCGTGGCAGGAACGCTTACTGGGGGATCCATGGACCCCCCTACCTGTACGCCCCTGCTAAGGACTACCTGTATACTTTCAATTTACCTTACTGCATTCTGTGCTTGACCATGTACAAGATTGCCATTATGAAGTTCAACTGGACAGAGCCTTCCCCAACGACTACGACGCCATCTGAATTTTGGAGCAATCATCTCTGATGCAGCCAAGGAACGTAAAAGATCATCTGTGTCAGTGTCATTTGAGATCTCCTCTGAATCTTCATCACCTTGTAAGGGCAGTGTTGTTAAAGCACAGCTTAATGCAAATGTGTTCAATTTCATCATTACAGCCTACATGTAAAGTAAAACTTAATTTTATACCATCACTTAATTACAAAGGTCTAAAAGCAATTGTGTAGTAACAGTATTAATTATTAAATGAACTAATTGTATATTAGTTACTGTATATACATACCTTGAAAATAGCTTTTGGTGGTAAGTTACCATCCACTTCAATAAGTTTTTGTTGGTCGTGATCTGCCATGTAGTCCTTTATATAAGAATATATATTTTAAAAAGAGTTTGCACAATTTCATAAAGCTGCAATCTTGTTCCTCTAACCACATCATTATTATTTGACCTTAACAGTAATAAAACATAATTATTACCTCAAGCATTCTCAACATCAGCTCTTTATATCTTTTTATACTGGATGTTACATTTTCAGGAAGGTCTTCAGGTCTAACAACAAGCCTTGAGAGAATTTCACCTGGAAAACCTTCACCATCTTCCTCATCACTAAATTCCTAGAATTTAATGTAAAGTGCCATTTTATATTAACTATAGATAATTTGGGATTGATTAGAACATCTAAATACTCTCACGCAATAGCGCAATCTACCACCAACAACCCCCTGTGTCTGTCGCGCTTATCGCTCCTAACATTTGCTAAAAGCGCACGCACAAGTTATCTAATAGGATCTAACCTAACTGGACATTCCAAGGCAATAAGCATTAGCTCATTCTCGTCTTGACTGCCTTCGTCAAAGCATCAATACATGAGGGTTATTCAATACAAAGTTATTCTAAAAAGTATGTCTCACACAAGATGCCAATCTTCAGTTTCACGTACTAGTTCATCGTCGAACACCCACTTGGACCACCTCACTACCGAAGTCCTACGACTTTGCCATGACCAGCTGAAACTGGCAACCGGTTTAAGAAATACTCTCCTGATCAAGAACCAACTACTCTACTGATCAAGAACCAACAACCTGTACGCTACCAACTGACCAAATCGACCCTCTACTGACCAACCTCTACCATTAAGAATGCTTTGCTCCAGCATTAAGACCATAATCACATTTGTACATATAGATGTAATAATCATAACATTATAATTAAACATTAAACATACAGTACAGTAATAATACACATTATTCAGAAATATTCCAACAACTATTGAGTTAATTTTATCAAGCAGGATTACTTAAAACATTTTTATTTTAATAGGGTGGTTTTTATTGTGGAATAAGTTACCCAATGATCTCAAAAGCATTACTAGTTTTATCACTCTTTGGTGAACGGAATACTGCAACAGGCTAGAAGCCCAATTGATAGGGGTTCCGAGGGCCTATGATTTAAGGTCGTTATCCGATTAGACTCGAAAGTCTTACCATTTGCTGATATTATTACAAAGGCAGCACTTTCTCCTCAATTATTTTTAAAACCCTGAATGGAGGTACCTGTGTCTCCCAGCTCATAGACATGTGTGGTAACCACTAGACCACATTAACAGCTGGTGAATATTTAATTATTTTTGTGTGTTAGGAATATTCAGACCTGTTTCTTCCACTTGTCGCATTTTTAATTTCTTATCCTTTTACAAGTTTGTTATAATGTATATATGTTTTACTTGTGACAAATATATTAAATCAAATCAAATCTTACTTTTTCATCATCATCTTCATCATCATTATCACTTAGTTCATCATCATCATCATCATCATCATCTTGGTCACCATCCTTCTCATCTTCATCTTTTTCTTGTTCTTCATCAGTCTTTACAGCTGTCACAGGATCATATATATCTTTTGTATATAACTTGTTTGTGACTGGATCAACACGTTGGTTGATGCAACGGTTTTCAAGATCTTTATCAGGGATCTAAAAATCAATTTGAAAACAAAGGTGGCAGTAGAATACATTTTCAACTATATCCTTCTTTTGACGTGTGATATTCAACATGGCTATAATGCTATATACTGTAATTATTATACCTTAATATTTATGATAAAGTCAGGTTTGTATTTCCAGTTTTTAACTTGTTCAAGTTGTTCTTTCATTGACATCCAATCTTCACACAGTGATGGGAAACCATCAAGGACATAACCTACAGTAATGAATGATACACAACACATTATGCTAGTCATGATAAGGTCTAGAAATTAGAATTAACATTTTGTACTAACAAGTAATATATTTATAAATTTATAAATATTAGTACTGTATAGTAGTCGTACTGTACCATGATGAGCTACTTCAGGTGAAGCAATTTTTTCATTGAGAACTTGAGATGCAAGTTCCTCAGGGATAGCTTCACCTCTTGATAAGATTGTCTGTGCCTAGAAAATAGATTAAAATGAGAAAATATTATCTACAATAAGTTATATTTACAGTTATATGGCATTATTAAACACTTACAATGTAGTGACTTTACGTCAAAGTTACCCTGCCCACAGTCTTTCAGTACAGATTGGGTGACGAGGAGCAAGGTCTGTGCAAAAAGACCAAGGGCAGGATAATTCTGTTGTAAAGACCAACCAACCAACCAAGCAACAACAACAACAACAACAACAACAACAACAAATGACAATAACAATAACAACAAAAAACAACAACAAAAAAAACCCAACAACAACAACAACAACAGCAACAACAACAACAAAAGTAATAACAAAAGGCAATAGCAACAACAAAAAACAACAACAACAACAACAACAACAACAACAACAACAGTAATAACAAAAGTAATAACAAAAGGCAACAGCAACAACAAAAAAAAACAACAACAACAACAACAACAACAACAACAACAACAACAAAGAACAATAACAACAAAAAACAACAAAAACAACAACAACAACAACAACAGTAATAACAAAAGGCAACAGCAACAACAAAAAACAACAACAACAACAACAACAAAAGACAATAACAACAAAAGACAACAACAACAACAACAACAACAACAACAACAACAACAAAAGATAACAGTAACAACAAAAGACAACAGCAACAACAAAAAACAACAACAACAACAACAATAATAACAACAAAAGACAACAAAAGACAACAACAACAACAACAACAACAACAACAACAACAAAAGATAACAGTAACAACAAAAGACAACAGCAACAACAAAAAACAACAGCAACAATAACAAAAAACAACAACAAAAGAAAACAGTAACAACAACAAAAATTACACAGCTAGTAGTTCTTACCTTAACACCAGTTTCTGTTGAAAGTTCCATTGCTTGAAGCAGTGGCACTGTCCCTGTATTAAAAAAAATAGAGGTTTTTATCAAACCATGTATGTAGGTGTCACCTTGCACAATATCAACAAACTTGGCTGACCAATTATGTGCATGAGAAATGGCCTTTTGCCAGGTGGGGAATTTGAACCAGAAGTCTAGAATTTGTACGTTTTCGGGTGGAATTCCTGCTCGCGGTCTAACAAAAGCTTTGTCATGGCCACCATTTTCTTTACAGTGGTGGCGGAATCAGTTGAACGATTGTTATTGTTAGATTTTAAAAGGAAAGATTCCACTTTCGTCAAGGACTGGTTTGTCAAAAATGGAGTGGAATTTCTGTACTTCCAGTTTCATAATTTGGCCATGGGGTCATGCAGGCATTTGCCCGTTTAATTTCTTGTCATAGTAGGGCATTTGAACACTTTTTCACCCAGGGGGATGGGGATTTGAACAACCAAATTTTCAAAAGTTCAAATTCCCGGGGTCTGCCCGGGGGGGGGATCAGATGGTGATGTTTCAAATTGATCGGTATATACATAATTGTCTAGCAAAATTATTACCTACCATTCACAAGCTCGCATTTCCATGTTTTAGCCAACTTTTTTGCCAAAGTTGTTTTCCCAGAACCCTACAAAATAGAAAACCTGAAATAAGGCAAGTTCTCAAATTCGTAGAAAATGTCAACGACCCTTTACAAAATATTATGTTGAAGAAAACTTACAGGTTTACCAAGGATGACAAAACAGACAGGGTTGGATAATAAGAACCGTCTTTCTGCCTAAAACCATTCATAATATACATTGAATGTTTAGTAATTAGATAAATAAACTTCTAATAATATAATATAATAATACAACAGAATGCTGCAACAAATACAAGTTATAGCGACCAGAAAAACATGAACAATGTCAATGGCCAGCTTTGCTCGCGAGTTTTTGTGAGAAGCTGGAAATTTTCACCGTTTTTCATACCTCGTCATCGTTAAATGGGTCCTTATCTCTGTCTCTTGATAAAATTCGTGTCATTATCTACTTGTCTTTTTCAAAAAATAGCCATATTTTGGAGTAATATCTATCAAGCCAAGTGTCAAACCATTTTATACGTAACCAAGCAACACACGGACAATGCGTTAAGGAGAGTGGGTACTAATTTACAACCGCACGTTTTCAACATGGCGGAAAGAAGAAAGCGTTCTCGTTCACGATCGAAATCAAGATCTCGTTCAAAATCGCCTATACAGCAGCGTCTACAACAAACTAAACCTATTGATAGAGAAAAGGTATGGTTAGGTTTTACTGGGCTATCTTCCTTTCAAACTGAGAAAAATATATAAAAAGAACAAACAAATATATTGTAGGTAATAATATGCTACATTCACATTGCTACCGTAAATATGGTTGGTTTGTGAAGTAAGTACTTAACAGATATAAATAAAAACCCTGGCTGCCCGCCTTGTTGGTACTATTACAATCATAACCAAATATTGTGTAATACCTATTACCAGCATCCTATTTCTAATTCTTGTTTGCAAAAAGCAGCCAATGATATTATGGGAAACTGGATACTAACTGTTAATTATTTACTTTGTTAGACCTGCCCTTTACTTTTGAGAGTATTCTGGACCAGTGGACGACATCATAGGTAAATTAGTCAATCCGTTCTACTATAGTGAAAAAAAATAAATACAGATTTATGAGATTAGCTTATAAGGGATAAGGCAATTGAGAAAATGGGAATTTACATATACAGTGAACTCTCTCTTAGGCAGACACCTCTCTAAGGCGGACACCTCTCTAAGGCGGACACCTCTCTAAGGCGGACAACAAATTTGGCCCCGAAGGTGTCCGCGTTAGAGAGAGTCACTGTATGATAAATTAAGATACAAGTTGGTTTTGTATAATTAGCTGATTTTTCTCTGTACCAATATTTATAATTTTGAGTTTTTTCTCACAAAACCACCACATGTACAGTACAGGAAAATGGATGGTGATTGGTATAAATGTCTGATAATAACTAGTGCATCCCTATTAGTAAAAGGGTATCTTTTTTACTATTTTGTGTTATAATTTTTAGACCTGATGAGTTTTCTAGAATGAGTCTTCCATCCAATGAACTACAAATATACACATGGTAAGTGTTCTTCACAGGAGTCCTAGTTCTGGTTTTCGTAACATGTCATAGACAAATAATTTCGCAACGCAACCAGGTGATAAATCAGACATAGTTTGAAGCTACTCTGGCTTTAAAAAGTTTTTTTGAACATTCAGTGTTGATTATCAATCATTAGGTAAACTGCAAATACATTTGAGCTTAAAAAGGTGTTGCAGAATGTGTGGTCTGATAGCATTATGAAATCACCCACTTATGCTAGAAATTGGCTTATTATTTTCTCTCAGTGGAAATCAACAAGTGCTTTTGTGTTTGGTCTTAATTGATCTGTGGGGTGGTTTTATGACCTTGGTGTCTATGAAAGGTATTAACTGTATAATATGGACAACAGCGAGTATGCAAACTTGTTAAAATTGTGTTAAAGAGGTTTTGGTAAGATCCATTATCCAATGATTTACAAGTGGCTTGATATCTTAAAATAATTTTGTGTACTAAAGCCTGGTTTCCATTTGGTCGCCACGATCGCAATGGGTCATAGTGGTCGATGTAATAGAGTGTGGATCTATCTTGTCTTTTGTCTGCTGTATGCAAAGCAGTCTTTACTCATAGGAGAGATAGATGGACACTCTATTACATCAACCATTATGACAGGTAGTAAAATTATTATCCGAGAGTAGTAAAAAAGTAGAGTACTGCATAGGCTGGTAAACTGCCAAGATTTTTAGTAACGAAATACTGACGTTTCGAGCGAAGCCCTTCATGTAAGACAAGAATTATTAAGCTTGTGCAACAAAGTAAACATGTACATGTAATTAGATGAAGAATACCTGATAGTGTTTATCTCTTACCAGCTACCAGAACTGCAGTAACTACTAACATATTATTAAAGCATAGACTAACTTTTAAAAGCACATTTTTAATGGCAAGTTGCTGGTATTTAATATACAAATACACAGACTAATCCCACTTTGTTATGATGTTTTTAATTTCAGAGTAGAACTGCGTTTTAATAGTTTTCCTTGTAATACAAAACATAGATTAAAATTTATCAACAATCTGTTTTTATGCAATATTATTTCTACTTGCTTTTTTGGAATTAGCCATAAGAAAGTTGTAATATTGCATAACAAAGCCCTGCAAGCCAGAGTTGACCTTATATGCAATCTTGTGTGGTCGTTCATTGGCTAAATCACCTTTGGTTATACCCATATCATTATAATGTCTTAACCCTGTATGCTCTAGACGTGTCACTTTGTAAAGTACCTCTGGTGCTAACTGGAATTAAATTGTCTGCAGAATAAAATTAACAAGTGGGATAAAGACAATAAACTCTGATAACTCTAATAAAGTACTATAAAAGGAAATGATTGATTGCTAAAGATTTATGAATTGTTTGAAAAGTGTCAAGTCAACTCTTTCTAATGGATCAAATAGGAATGAGCTGTTTGAAAAAAATGACAAATAATACTTAAGACTGCCAATGGTAGAAATGCCAGGAACGTTCTACATTGTAGAGTTAAATATGACATTGATCCTCAATCCTGCTACATAATTCAATTAATTCACATTTCATAGTGAAGTATATACTAAGTTTCACAAACACAGCATCTGCGAGTGTGTGACACAGACACAAATCCTGAACTAACGTTTATCATGAATAATGCAGTGTAATATTTTAGTTTACATTATTTTTATTTTCAAATGAACTGTAAACTTATTCGGGATTTTTATTTTTGTGGATCTCAAAAGAAGTGGCTAGACCCAGAGTCTGGAGTTTTTAAGCTAAAAGCAGTTTCTACTGAGTGCTTTCCTTGATAATACTTTACATTCACAGTCAAAATATTAATCTGTCTGCCATGTGGGTCTTGACGTAATTGCATTTGTGTATTCCCCAGCATTATATTAATTACATCGAACATTTTTTAACCCAATCTTTTTTGTTTAAATTTCTAAATAAGAACTGAATGTGGAAAACAGTCACCTTTGATAATATTTCATCAAGTCATCCCATTCCTAAATTATAAGCCTTAAATCTTACCATAGGCCAGAAATGTACCCATAATATTTTTGTCTTGTTTCAGGAAAGATGCTACATTGAAGGAGCTTATGACATTGATCAAGGAAGTCAACCCAGATGCCAGAAAGAAAGGAACAACTTTTGATTTCGCAACAGTTTTTCCAAACCCACGTCAAGCTGGATTTTTATTGAAAGAACTTGGCTCAACAACGTCAGGAAGAAAAGGACCAACAGATGGAGTGACTTTGGAGTCGAAAAAGTTTCAAATTGGAGACTATATTGATGTCGCTGTACAATATCCACGTCCATTAAGACATTAGCACAAGAACTTTTATTGTACTGTGTTAAGGTTATATGGACTAACATTGTTCATCATTTTATTTTTTCATTTTATTTTTTCATTTTATTAAGACTGTTTCTCAATTTTAAATGATGTATTAATGAACCAGTTTGCATAATATTATATTGATTTAAAGTCTTCATTGGTGTCCTAAGTTTGACCTTGAAATAGAAAGGGGGGGACCACCAGAGGTACTGCTACAGTAGATTGAAGTCCTCAGTGAGAATGCTCCTAAGGAGTAATAACCTTCAGAATAAATATGAAAGGTGCTAAGTTCTCAAAAGAACTGGATATAATATGAAAAGGAGAAATAAGAGAACTGCAATGTGTTGAAAAATACTTAAGAGTACTTAGGTATATTAATGGCTTACGTATTTCGGATGATGTGTCAGTGATTCATTTGACCTGAAGAAGGACACGTTGTCTGAAATGTCGTCCCTATATTCTTTGTATTAATAATAATTAACTATATTTTAACAGGTTAGCTTGGTCAGCTATATAAATAAGCTGCTATAAATCAAGGACCTGTGTTCAATATAAAGTTAAAAACCTATGTTAAAACAAGTAAAAGTTATAGTACAGATAAAAATGGAAATATCTTTAAATGTATAAAAGTTAAAAATAATGTTGGCATTTTGCCTTAAATATTAATGATGTTTCTCTTTGCTGTTTAAGCATTTAAAAACATCTATTACACAAATTTTGCTTCGAATACTTTCGAGCGTAGACCAATTATTTGAAATATTATTGCCATATACAATTTTAAAGGCTCTATCTTGAACTTTCTGAAATTTCTCAAACGAACTGGCACAGTCCCCAAGGAATAGATTATTGAAGGCCCAGTGGAAGATTAGCTTTGCTAAACTGGTGCATTTTTGTAAATGCTTATGTAAACCTTCTTTAAATAAAGTTTATTATTATTATTATTATTGCAGTAGAGAACGATGGGTTCTATCATTGTTCTATAAATTGATTGCGCGACGAGTGGACTAACATTACACCATCGAGTGCAATAACCTTCCTCCTGTAGAGTTCTACAATACAATAAATTTTATTAGTCCATCTCAACGGGATTTCCAAAACTAATTTACATTCGCGTATGAAGTAAACTCTAATAGTAACGGTCGTATTAACGGACACAACAGACACGTGACTTTACAAATTGTTTAGCTCGAACATGGCGGAGTCAAAGGTATGTCAAAGGCACCGCAGGCTGCCACCATACGACCCATGTCTGACCACGGAGCATAGCTAAGATCTAAGTGTTGATTTCATACTGAGGGAGGAAACCCCTCGAAGTACGGGAGAGATCAACTAATAACTCTACTCTGCACACGAGTTCGAAGCTCGCGAATCAACACGATAATCAATTACAATGTGAAACAAACGTTATAAATGGTGTAAAATAAGTCTATAGACTATACTAACACTAAAGTAAAAAATTTCCAAAAATGTCACAGCGTTTCAGTTCTTGGTTAGCCGTTACGTTACGTTTGAAAGCGTGAATATTATTACTAGACTTAGTAACAGGACTAAGAGAGTTCCAATCTATTAACCCTTTATTGGCTGTAGGGTTAGTATTCCTTTATTTCAGGGTTAGCACTAGAGTTTTTATTTGGGTTATGGTTAGGGTTTTTGTTCTTGTAAAGCTTCTGAATCGCGAGAAAATAACCTTGATGTGTCTATGACGTAGTCTGTGTCCATTGTGTGTGTGATTTTATAGTATATCAGCATGCAAATTTTCCTTATTGATCTCCTAGCATTTCTTACAGTACTAGTTTTAAAACAGGTCTGAGCTCATATTTAGTGATAATTTCATTTATTTTCATCACCTCTATACTTGGTTAACCATTGATACTATTACGAGAGGTTAGACATTGGTGAGTAGGGTATACTATGCGTTTCTTAACGCTTAACTAACTTAGAAGGTATAGCTAGGCGCTAGTCCATTTAGTCATGAACTCTTCAGAAAGAATAACATACGTTATCTCAATATAACATGAAAAGGAGAAATAAGAGAATTGCAATAATCTCCAACTGTCGTTCATCTGACCTGAAGAAGGACCCATCGTCCTAAACGTCGTCCATTAATATACGTAAGTACTCTTAGTTAAGTATTTTTCAACACATTGAAGTTCTCTTATTTCTCCTTTTCATATTATATCCAGTTCTTTTGAGAACTTAGCAGCTTCATGTTTATTCTTATAACAACAATCAATATCTTACTATAAAAAGATAAAAAGTACAACGTTTTTTTCATTAGAGTGAAACCGTTAGACTTCCCTTTTAGTCCGGTGTTTTTAATTTTTTCTTTTATCTTATAAACCTCAGAGAATTTTGCAGTATTCCAATAATATTCCAGGTATTTTCACTTCAACTGGTCAATCAGTTTCGCATATATATGAATGATTTGTCTGTCTACTAATTACTACAAGTACTCATGATGATGGATTACAATTATTATGACGTCAATTCTCATATATGGTTTTGTTTTTTAAAGTTTTACTCTTCTATCTCACAACTGGAACTAATTTCAGTTTTTAAGCACTTTAGCCACATAAAAGCCGCGTTCATGAATAAAGATTTTGCATTGTTTCTTCATCTGACTAGAAGAAACACATCGTTCGAAACGTCGTGCATGACGAAGATATACGGTGTATGGGTATAGCAGTGTATGGGCATAGCAGTAGGGTATGTGTATAGGAGTGTACTGGGTAGTGGGTATAGCTGTGCATGGGTATAGCAGTGTGTGGGTATAGCAGTGTATGGGTATAGCAGTGTATCTTTATAGCTGTGCATGTGAAAAGCCTGAAAAGGAGTGTGTGTTTAGGAGTGTATAGGTCTAATGTTTCGAAAGAAAGCAATTTCACACTTTTATCACTATACTGTATATAACACACACGTCCCATATATTTTTGGAAGTACTTTGAATTTTGGAGACATCAACCCAATACCAGCACGTTCAACATTCAGAAAAAAAGTACTTCAGTCACATTTAAAAAAGACTTGAAGGACTTCCGATATATATGCGTTACAAGATAGTAGTTTTTACATTGAGAGCTTGGAGAGACAAAAAAAACAGCGCAAAAAGTAATATTTATTTTTAAAATACAATATTTTACAAAGCTATACTTGACATTAAACATGACACAATAAAATGTACTGTACAATTGAGGTCACAGCTTTTACTACTTGCCAATAAATAAGAATAGTAGAGAAATCAATGGCAAATGCTTTTATATAATGATATCGCGAGGTTAACTTGAAAGCCAACTTCGTTGAAGACAACATTGGATAAGATTAATAAATACCTCGGAACATGTTCGTTAATATAACTTAACAGTGTATTCATGAATATAAGTCAGTAAATGTGAATTGACTTAAAGTTAAAAGTTCTATAATGAGCTAAAATAGTGAATGGAAGAAGAGAAAAATCTCACGACTAGAGAGAGTAGAAACTTAAGATCACTGCCTTAATCATTGTTTATCGCTTACAATTGTGATAAACAGAATAAAAAAGGTGTAAAATAATTAAGTTAATTTCTCGGCAACCATTGCGCAAGTATAGTCGCGAGGACATTAGTCTCCTAACGCAGCCGTTCTTAGTGTCGGTCGTATTCTCCCTCTCCCCACTAACGGCTGCTTACTGCAGCGCGACATTCCATTCCAATTGTATTAGCTCGGCCAATCAGGAAACAGCCATGATTGAAAAACATCGACGTTCAACATGTTGCGGTTCTTCCTCGCTTTCAACATCGCTTATGCTGACGTGCTTTGATACCTAAATCCCTGAGGTTCTTGACTTGTTCAACAATGAGGTTCACCAACGGTGAAGATCAAGGGTAAAGCTTGAAAAACCAGCGATTTACCGAATCATTTTGTTTTGGTAATTATAAATTCTGGCGAGCTCTAGTTCCCGATTTTGGTATACTAGAGCAGTGATTGGCTATTTATTTGGAATGGAATGTCGCGCTGCAGTAAGCAGCCGTTAGTGGGGATGCGAAGGAGACTACGAGGACATCAGTTTAATTTTTGTCGTGCTATGAGCTCTCTGGTGGAACCAAATATAAAACCATCGAAACATACTCGCGACTATCTTCGTTTAATGGTAACCGGCATTAGAAGAACTTCTTGTGTACCAGAACAAGGAACTAGCACAGCACAAGGATTCATTTGTTTTTTCACTTACTAGATGTATTGAGCTACTTTTGCAAGGAGCTATATGAGACATACTCTCACGCAAATATAGAAACTGCGCATGACAGCGTCTTCAAAATTAATATTTGGTACGGAAGGCCTGTTATTCATTTTATGGAAACACTTCAATAATTTCTTTATCAAACTTGAACGGATCGAAAAGAGCCTACTGTTTTGACTTCTAATCTCATGAAAATATCTGTAAGCAATCTTTATCCAATTTATAAAAAATATTTTTTATGAATTACGACACGGCGTTGAGATAAAATATCAATAAATGGCGACGATCTGCTTTCTAATTTTGGATTCTTTGATTTAAGTCGTTGAAAAGTGCGCGCGCGCCGTCATCCGGCCGTTGCAGGCATGCTCCCGCGTGTGCTGGTACACTTAAAGACTCTCTATAGGAGTGCTATATCGATTCAACTTCCTTTCTCTTTTCGTAACAAGCTAGTGTTTTTCTTGGCAAGTTTCTCTAGGATATTTTAAAGAAATGAGCAACCTGTTTATATAATTTAATACTTCGTCATGAGTTCTTTACCGTCGGACCGCAGGTATGTCGTTTTCGAATCCATATCTTTCGTTACAATTATCACCGTAACAACAGCAAAAGTTGAGATTTAGCGACAGCTGTGCACCTCTACAATCTCGTGTGCAATGTTGAGCTGCTGCCCAACAACCTTGAAGAAGATTCTTGCCATCTTTCCACAGAGAGTAACAAGCTGGTCGTTGACCATAACGATCAGTGGGGCATTCTACAGAACGTTTTACACAACCATCGTTCGTCTTGTGGCAGTCATCTTTATAATCATAGACAATACATCTTGTTGACCAACTTTCTTTTGCTTTAAAAGAAATAGAGAAATGAGATTATCGGTGGAGTTCGGAGTCAAAGCCTATAACATGATATTAAAGCAGAGCTAAGGCTCAGCAAGAGACAATTGGCTGGTATTGTATATAGGTATGGATTGCACGTCCGGTATTAGAAAATGCCCAGCTGTCTGAGACAAGATTTTAAACCTCTTAACAAGACTAAATATCGGAACAACATTGATGCGGTAGAAATGATTGTTGATCTACATGAGAGCCTGGCGCGTGCATCTTAGGTGGTCCAAACAACCAGGCTCAGCTTTGTCCAGAGTATTCCACGTCAGATTTTTCACAAAAAGGATTTACAGTTTACACGTCAGGTTTTTAACACCACACCGAGAGGTTTAACTAAACTATACATTCCATTTTCACTTAGACACAAACGGCGAAAGTAACGCAACTGAGAACGAGTCAACATCAATTATTCACGCTCAAGCGTTAAGCTTAATGTGCGAGACAACACCTAGATGGTTTAACATATGGTTTAACTCACAGTTTGGTGCGCATTTTTCATCACGCAATCTGTCAAAATTTAACACGTCGAGACAACTAACAGAACTTGTGTAACATCGCCTTTTCAAGAAACATTTACTACAATATACCAATGTCAATGCCTCCCAGATCAAAGAAACAAAAACAGGTAGGGAAAAAAAAGCTTAATCAAAAACGAATCGTTCATTAAGTTAGAGAATTTTAAAAACTAGTGCAACAAAGTTAAACGAAGAGCACTGGGAATTCCTAAAGGCTAAACAAATAAGTTATGGAAAGATTTCCGCCATTAACGCAAAGAACTGTGATTTTGCGAAGACATAAACAGGTAAAAACAAAATATCAAAACAATATAAAACCGCCATGAGCAAAGCTTCCCATTGGCAGGAAACCATCTTTCTGTGTCTATGTTGGAAAGGATGTGGAAACAGTTGGATGAAACAAAATAAAGAAGGCAAAAAAATATCGATTGTTATTACCCGGCAGGTTACTTGTGGGTTAATAGAAATCATGTGGGGAATTAGAATATAGTGTTTAAAAACATGGAATGAAATCCGCAGTTCGGGGCACGAAGGGCAACAACAAAAAACAGGCAAGGGATACTTTTAAACTGCACACAAAAGGATAGGCATGAGCATGGCACCGAAAATTGATGATTAGATAGATAGATAGATGGATAGTTTAATACGAAACAAATGGCAGCCCAAAAGGCTGAATTACATATTGTTAATTATGAGATATAAAAATATAAATTTGGACATATATATATACATGGATAAAATACTATAAAATACACTACTACCAGGTCTTACCTTCAACTTTATAGTTATCGACGCTGTTGATATGTCTTCTTAAAATGTCATTGTTGCGAATTTGAGTGTTTAGCATGTGGGCACGCGTCCGTTTTGGGCTGGAAAAAACCGGAGATATTCCTCCAAAGAGAAATAGCAGAAACATTGATGTAGTGATGAGATGTAGGACTCCGTTCATCTTGAAAATTTCCAGTTTACAATAAAACTTGAATGCGTCTAAAAAATTACAGCAGCGAAAATAAACACGGATTAAATTTACACACGTTGCGTATAAATCTAAAAAAACCAAGTACTTAAAAAACATTCAAGTTGAAGAAAGGCTTACCAGAAACTGTATTTCGCTAAGTTGTGATCGCTCGGTACTAACGACGTGTATCCAATGAACTCGACAACGATGTGCGGCGAGAATTTATAGTAACACGAAAGCCTGAAGGCGCTAATGAGAGCCTAATTAGTGAATATAGTTAATTAAATCATTATCAGAAGAGGTTGCCGGAAATAAGGCTCATACGAAGCTGTCAACATCTAAAGCCAAATACGACAACTCAATTGTATATTATCACAATCCGATGTCGATAAAGACTTCGTGTCAGACGTAACCATTTTAAGTTGACTGAAGCGATGAGTAATATATACTTTGAATAATACGCCTACGTTGTCTGACTATACGCTCGTCTAACAAACTAAACAAATGCATTAATCAAGTTTTCAATCACTGCGCGCCATCCATCAAAAATATTAGGTCATGAATAGAGATTTCTAAGTTGTCAATATTTCAATAGTAAAGTGATGTTAACACTTATAATGGCGCGTATATTTTTGTGAGACCTAATTTGGATATTTTCCTGATGACGTTCATGGTGGTATCCCTTGCGATCAACTCCACCCCAAAATAGCAAAGCCGCGCAGCTGAAGTGTGGGAAAAACTACCCCTATATAATTTTACTTCCGAAGTCATAAACACATGAGAGATACACGGTTGGTTTAATCTCCAATCAGTTGTTCTGCGGTAGAATCTCAGTGAGTGGTGTTCGTTTGAATCCGAGTAATACTAATCTGTACATGGACCTCTACTGCTTTGCATACTGTGCACTACAAGGAGATCAATGAAGATAGAAACTTGCTTAAGGATTAGAAGTTGATATGAAGTTTGGATAAATTAGAAATCGCCCAGCACTGGCGCTGAGCGGATAAGCAAAACGCTTGAGGTTTTAAACGATAAACATGATTGATAAACATTGAAAAAAATAAGATCACTAGGAATGTATTAAAGTCACAATTATTCAAGTATTTTTAGACGTTCTTAACTGCACGCCATCCGCGTTAACGGGGATGATTATGGGAATTGTCGTCATGGTTTTATTCAGATGCGGCTTATAGACTAAGAAAATTATGAAACATTCAAAACATTCCACAAAAACACCACCTTACTAGAAATGGTAATTACCGCCGTTTCTCTTGTAAAACGAGGTTTTCTGAATAGCGTATGATGTGTGTCAGGAGTTTTTCTCTCGTGTAGGGAAATTGTGTTATACATTGAAGTCCTGGAGATCGTCCTTCAGTTATATGGAGACTTCGTTTAGATTGATCACTCTTATAGGTGAACGGAATACCCCAACAGGCTAGAAGCCCAATTGATAGGGGTTCCGAGGGCCTACGATTTAAGGTCGTTATCCGAGAAGACCCGAAAGTCTTACCATTTGCTGATATTATTGCAAAGGCAGCACTTTCTCCTCAATTATTGTTAAGACCCTGAGTGGTGGTCTGAATGGATTTGAACCTGTGTCTGCAAGCTCATAGACATGTGTGGTAACCACAAGACAACAACAGATCAAACTAACGACCAAGTGTATGGTTGCTTTACAGTTCTTGAGATTGAATTGTTAAAAAATCGTTGAGACAATCGAAGGATATTTCCGCCGCAGACAAATTATTATTGCATGATACTGCATCTTTTTCCAATCTTTAGACTTTGCGGCTTTTTAACATGAACCACGGTGAACATGACTGCGTGGTTATAGAGACTACAGCTCGTTATCATCTAGATAAGTAACCGTATCTCAGTACTCTGAAATCATTTATAAACTCGTCAAAACCGAACAGAAAAACAAAACAGCCCCCGTTTCATTCAAAAGCATGAGGGAATGCACAAACTACATTTTTTCTCCAAAATACCATTTAACGCATTTTTTCTATTCATTACCACGGATATTACATTGATTGTTTAAATTTTCGGCACAATAATCAATCAAAAACATTGTATCGGCAGATGGTAAAGGGGCTGTGTGGGTTGGAACCTTGACCTCATATTTTTAAATAACGTTATATTTAACGTGCGCCGGACAAGCTGATTTATACGCATAGAGAGACAATTAATTCGTTGCATTAGGGCGGCGACACGGCATGAGGAAGGAAATGGGCTAAGTGAAAAAACGAAATAGTCAGACATAGCATGACGTAGATGAACGTAAAAAAGACAGTCACGCGAGAAGGGAAAAGCTAGTTGAAAATATCAAGGGTGAGGCCCCAGAATTAGTAAGACAGACTGAGCAACTACCGTCTAATTAAAATAGGGAAATAGCTACAGGAACGAGATATTAATGAATGATCTAAGTGAACTTCTTGAAAGATATTCAGAAGGCAATACTCTGGCCAGAAGGCAATTATATACGCCGTGCCGCGTGGATCTGTCTCGTGTTGCATCACGAAAACAATCCATCATATTCAGTCTATTGCAATGACAAGTTAGTATTCCCAGAAAAAAACTTAAACGCTAATCGTAACAGCATCGTCACTGACTGAAACGCAGTGAAATCCGAGCATTACTCCATTAGAATTATCAAAGATACAAACATGGACGATCGTAAAGCTCAAAGCGTCAGAAATCCCAGACAGAGATCGAACACATGTAACCTTCTGATTGCCGCGGGTGAGACGGTCTAACCATTGAGCTACCGAGACTCAGATGGAGAGCAAAGGTTAGAATACTGGTTCGATTGATGTATGAGCTGCCCATGCGCCACAGTCATACACAGGTTGGGTGTGTTGTATACGCTTACAAAAACTGTACCCTTTGTTATTAATGATTCAGGCACATTTTCACAACAGAGAATGACAATGTTAATATAAGTTTCACCTCCAACGCTAGTGTTCGTTGTAGTGCCACGGCGTTGAAACCAGTTCAAGCAATATATAGATTACTCAACTAAGTTAATAAATAGAATACTGGTTCACTATATAGGCGTTAACATATAGAATATGAAAACTTATCCACGCTTACTAATCACGAAAAACAGCTCTTGCTTTCAAATTTCTGAATGATTATCTACAACAGAGACTTGAACGCGACTGTGTATTGAGGTATTTAATAGGTGTGTCTACACACGCCAGAAAAGATTGCTGTTAATTTGAACTACCCCATGTGATTCCAGCCAGAGTTGAACCGACTGACTAAATCAAAAGCAGGTTAATGTAGCTATACGAGACGTTTTTATGGCACTTATTACCACTGGGAGGTGAGTGAAAGTTGTTAAAAATATGCACGTTCTATCTCCAAGTCTAGACATGAAGAAACATGGTGATGTTTTTCCGTGCTGGGACTAAAAGTGCTAAACATTTTTGCATCATACATATCTTTAATTCCTCGTGTCTCGAGTGTTGTTAAGAAAAACAAGATTTAATCGGTGCTATGTCTTCCGTCTGAAGTGGAACTCCGCGCGTCAACTATATAGTTCATGACTAGGAGGGCACTATATAGCCGTAATATCTAGAAAGTCATATCAATATGATCTACAACTTTGCGCTTGTTTATCGCTAAGAGTATGCTCACACATATATAATATCAATTAAAATCTTAGATATATAGCTAAACGATGTTTTTGTTCGGCATACGCGAGTATATGATATAAATGCCGTCTCGCCTACGCTCTCTCTTCCCAATGGGGGTTGATATTCATGCATGGTGAAAATATAATTGGCTGCAGGGTTGTTGCTGGCATCTTCCTGACTGATGGACTTTAATTTCTCACTATTATTTATGAAGCTTTGAAAGCGCCGCGGAAATTGTACAATTGTAGCAAATTGTTTTAAATAGGACGCGGCAGTCCATGGGTAGTCTCCGCAGTAGCCATCCGACCCCATACCTGTGCACATGATTATACAATTAGTAAAAGATGGTTCTAGCTTCCCTTATTATGCTAGTAATATATTCAAGAGAATTCGAGAAATATCAGTATTGCGCAAAATATAGCAATGTAAACACACTACACAGTCTTAAACAAGTAGATATAATATACGGTATAGTAGTGGTCAAGTAAATATAATCTAGGCCAAATATTCCTTTTGAAGTATATCCAATCATTTAAACCCAATTCATCTGGTTTTGAAAACTATTTATGTTTTTAATCTTTTAACCATAGATATTAATAGGAAAACCCACCATGAGGGAAATTAATGATTTGTATTTCAAAAAACCCAACATGATAAGACTGTCGATATTTCCTTTATTATGATATTTTGCCGACAAACAACATGTATGAATCTCTAATCTTTCACCTATAAAGTACCGCTACATGGTAAACAACATATTTCCGTATTTAAAAATGAATGTCGGAAAAATAACATCAACTTTCACTGGCCTCTCCATATACAACTGTAAGTTACAGCTTTAAGAATATATAGAATATTCGCGTAGAAACTGTATAGCCATAGCATATACGTTTTGGTGCTTCAAACCATGATTTTAGCTGAGTAAATCGAAAGGAAAAGTTAACGTAAATATGTAGCTGTTTTTTCTTCATTATTAAGACTTTAAAGTTGATTTCGTACTATGCACAAAGTAACCTTGCGCAAAAATCCACAGGCTCAGCTCGTCTGACGTCATAACATCATCGGACAACAGGTACTGTACAAATTCACTCGGCAAAAAAGACGACCGGCAAAGTGTACCCATGCGGCAAGATATTCATTTCACAACACAAGTAGTTGACAACTAATAAATCCATTCACAGCCTGTATTTGAATGAGCAAACCTTCATTATTAAAAGTCAATGAATCTGAACTTTGGTCGAAAGTAGTTGACAACTAATAAATCCATTCACAGCCTGTATTTGAATGAGCAAACCTTCATTATTAAAAGTCAATGAATCTGAACTTTGGTCGAAAGTTATACAGATATGTGCTAGAAGTTCAAAAGCAGAAGAAAATCCATCTCTAACACAGTTCACAGTTCAGTAACTTTGGATGTTTGCAATTCGTTGGAAACTGACGCAATTTGTTTGTTGAATTTGGTATAAAATATTGATGGCTTATTTAAAATATTCAACTAAAAATGTGGCTTAAAAAGTAACTAACTACGCGTCCGGACGCACAGAATCCAAAGTGCTTTGTTTACCTGTCGACAACTTAAATAATTATACCTTATTTTTGTCTCTCAGGGAAAAGGGCGTTGGTGCTCCATGCTTGAACCAACTAACCAAACGTACATTAAGAAGGAAGAAGTTCTTATGGCAAACGATAATGAGAATGAACGAGTGTTTTGTGTGTGTTTGAGTGCGAAAAAAATCTCAGCTGGGGTTATATTTTTCCGTTCATGCACAAGTGGATTTAAAAGCTAATCTATTAATGTTTCCTTATCATAACTTCCACAAGAAACATACATCATTTCCCAGTTTTCTTTTCTTATTAAGCCTGATATTGATAATTAAGACGATTTCATTTCTTCCAAAACAGATATCGTGTCTGAGTCTGTTATGAAAATAAAGTTTTTGCCAAAACTGCACACGGTTTGATGACAATACTTCCTACTAAACATAACGCGGAAGAAAAAGGCGTGTAGGGGCAACAATTGATCATTAGTCTCACTAAGTCGTACGGTAGAGTATTAGGGGAGAGTATTAGGGGAGAGTATAAGGTAGAGTATTAGGGAGAAAGATATCAACAGCAAGAGTTATGATTTTAAAACATCCCAAAAAACAACACGATAATTAGAGAGAAATGTCTTAGAGAGAAAGGTCTTAAAGAGAAAAAAGTTTTCAATTTTACAAAAATTGAAACAGACAACAGGATATTAAAAGGAATTCCTTTTTATACCATTCACACCCGCAGACTCTGGTGTTGTGTAGAGAAAGGAAATGGTCTCTATACCGGGGGGATAGGTATAACGGAATCTATAGTTAAGCTGATAAGAGTTGACCACACAGGAGAAAATGTAAAGACTAGCTAGGATTAGAATATGGACTCAATTGTTTTTATACTGTTACAAAGTAGATTTCCTGTCCGACAGGCAGAAATAAAACTCGAAATCGTTTGTTTACAAAGCGGTACACGTTGTGTTGCGTAAGAACCACGAGAGACCACACGGAAAAAGTGCGAAGAAAAAACCTCAGAAGTATTTTAAGATTGAAATGAAGGATTGCGTCAGTCGTGAATGGACATGGTGTGCTGTTGTTGATACGATGTTCAACAGACTGGACCAAACTAGAAACGTCTACATGTGTGTCAATTACACCAGCAGGGAATTTAATAACGTGATTCTGTCTGAGATAATATGACGCCACTATGAGCACATATTGCTATATCCAGATATTCATATGATGAGCACATATTGCTAATCATGGAGCATCCAAAATATTTCTATCAACAACATCACTGCACCTTAATTATCACTGCAATATTAATTAACGATTTACATAAATTTTCAGTATACAAATCGTTTTAGACACAGTGAAGTGCCCAGCACTATATAGGAGATAAATTTATAAAAGTAGTGTGCTGTTGGGTGTTAAAATATGAAGTCAAAACGTTCTAAAAACTTGGTGAATGGCCGTGAAAAGTAGTGAAAAGGAGGTACCGTGTAACACTTTCGAGCGAAGGCCCTTCGTCAGAAGGTAGAGAAACGTAAATTGTAGTGTCTTCGAAAGAAGAGTGGACTAATATGTATTCGAATTTACAATTAGAACAGCACGAATACATATGGCTAGACGTTTGCGACAAAAAAAAAACGCGCACAAGTATCATATTGTTGGCGATGGTGGTAGAGCAGTCATGAATGTTGTTCTAATCCGTAATGCGCGTATTTAAATTAGGATTACGTGCGGTTGAGAAGGCTTAGTACTAGCTACGCAACGTTCGTCAAGCATGAGTCAATCTAATATTGAAGAGGATTTAGCAAAACTTGACCAAAAGGATTTAGTTGCAAATCTTCATTAGTCAATGTTGTGGCCAGACATTAATCCAAGATTACCCGTAATCCCTTTAGCATACGACGTTCTTTGTTTTTCCTCTTACTTAAAATACGACGACGTGTTCTACAATGTTAAACAAGTAACCATCAACGTCGTAAAACATGCAGGATTGGAACAACAGAAAGTAATATTGTCAAGAGGAACAAGGCCGTGATATACAAGTTTCAAAAGATAGTCTAGGATTGAGATAACCTCAGTTGCGTACTCAGCATGGATGAAGTATAGATTTTGATAATTGGCCTTTTGACCATTTGGGACCTTATAGTGACCATTTCGGACCTCGCAAGATCATTAGGGACCTTACGGAGACCATTTGGGACCTTATAGACCATTTGGGACCTCGGAAGATCATTAGGGACCTTACGGAGACCATTTGGGACCTCGGAAGATCATTAGGGACCTTACGGAGCTAACCATTTGGGCCTTATAGACCATTTGGGACCTTATAGAGACATTAGGGACCTCATATAATTAGGGACCTTATGGAGACCATTTGGGACCTTATGGAGACATTAGGGAGCTCGGATAATTAGGGACCTTATGGAGACCATTTGGGACCTTATGGAGACAATTTGGGACCTTATGGAGACATTAGGGACCTCATATAATTAGGCACCTCATGGAGACCTTATGGAGACATTAGGGAGCTCGGATAATTAGGGACCTTATGGAGACAATTTGGAACATTATGGAGACATTAGGGACCTCAGATAATTAGGGACCTTATGGAGACCATTTGGGAGCTTACGGAGACCATTAGGGATCTAGCACGGCTGAATGATAACCTTTCATCATTGTTTTTTGTGATGGACTCTGTTTCCTCGTTTTAATGTTCATTTATGTAGGTGCCGACCCGTAGACAGAGCGAACTTTACTTGGTTCCCGTGAAAGTGGTGGTAATTAAAGGATAGTTTTGGGGCGAATTCGTTGCTGCTTCGTATTAAACACTTATTGACCGAGCGAAGGTTTTTACAGGTTTGTAAAGAACGCTCAGGAACCAATCAGATTGCAGAAAAGCTACGTTAGGGACCGGGACCGAAAGAGAAAATGGTTGGGTAAAAAATAATGACTTCTCTGAAGGGTTTGGGAGCAAAATTTTCATGACAATTTACATAAAAAAAATAAGAGTTCATCATTTAAAATTTTGTTATCATCTCCAATTATCCTTAGTCATTGCACATTAGTTTTTGTTATTGTATTCCTTCCTTGGATTCCTGCTCTGTATAGGGAGACAATAATCTGAAAGTTACAGTATTAACACTTGTATCGACGATATACTGGAAATTGGTCTTTATCTTACTTCTTTTTTCTTCTTGGGTTGGGTAAAAGTTTTTCTCTACCCAAAAAGGGTTGGGACGGTTAAATTTCTGATCTAATTTGGTTGGGTAAAATATTTTTTCAGGACCAAATCTATTTCTCTACAGCCCCCCACCCTGACCATAAATAATGACCGGTCGTAGGTCGTGGTGCTCGACATTTCGTCCTCGAAACAATTCCAACACCACCAGCGCTCCTACCTCGTCCCTAGTTTTCCGATCTTTTAGAATAAGACTCCTCACATGACGTCATAACCGCCATCTTGGGTAACTTAATGGGCGGTACCGAAAAAGATGGCGGCTGTACATTTTACCAGAATACTTTGCGACCTTAAATCACCAGTAATAACAGCTAAACATTGTTTACCTTGTAAACATGAATTAAACACATAAAAGCTTCCTTTTACCAAACTTAATCTTTTTGAAACTCTATCTTCTATTATTTCTACGAAATTCAATGTTTACTGCGCGCAAGGAATTATGGTTAAATGTACCAGTCGCCATCTTTTTAGACATCATTACCGTCATGCTCTATGTTTTTGGGATCTTTATCACGAGAATGATAATCATCTATTCACACATTTCCTGAAATTCTTGGACAAGGCTAAAAGGGACAACTTTCAAGAACTCGTCTAATTCTAATCCCAACTCTAACCTTGATTGTAACGTTAAACCGAACCCTAATCATTATACGGATCTTGCTTTCAGAGGAAGAAGTTGACTCTAACTCAAACATCGGTAATATTTCCTCAGCGAAGCATGCAATCACCCCAAAAACATATCGATATTATCGACGACTCTAACGTGTAACGTCACTACTCCGTTTCGGTGCCAGACTCCTGAAATTTTTTCTATCAAAATAGCGATGTTTGAACGTCGATAAAAGCACTTTCCCGTACCGTGATTGAGAAATGTAATGATTAAGTAATGAGTAATGATTAACGACTTACTCACCGAATGGCCTGATCGATGGAAGTACGTCGACGATAGCACGGTCACTGAAAGTATTTCACCTCACTGTTGCAGTAACTTGCAGGAACTAGTGGATTATATTAATGATTGGACTGTCGCAAACAACATGAAGCTAAATATAGCTAAGTGTAAAGAAATGGTCATCGACTTTTCTAAAGAAAAACGGAATTTTTCACCTTTAATGATTAACGACGTAGCAGTACAACGTGTAAAATCCGCTAGTATCCTTGGTATCTCTCTTCAAGATAATATGAATTGGAATGACCACGTATATCAAATCGTTAAAAAAGCTGGGAAAAGACTTTACATGCTGAGACTTTTAAAAAGATCGAAAGCTAACATGATAATATTGTGCACGGTTTTTACTACCATCATAAGACCGGTCTTAGAATATGCTTGCCAAGTATGGCACTTTAACATCCAACAGTATTTAAGTGATGACATCGAAAAAATCCAAAAACGTGCATTTAAAATTATGTTACCTTCATTAAGTTATAGACAAGCACGTGAGCTCACTGATCTCCCGTTACTAAAAATACGGCGTGAAGAACTATGTAACAAATTCTTTGAGAAGAATGGAAAAAACAGTAAAATTAGTGAACACCTGATTCCAAAGACCTCGTCAGATTATGACATGAGGTCAAAATGTAAATATAAGAACTTCTTATGTAAAACGGACAGATTCAAGAACTCATTTTTACCACAAATTATTTCAAAAGAAAACAGTAATTAGTAAATATTTAATATTTTAGGCCTGCCACATTTTAAAATTTATTGTAAATATAACGTTTCCTATTTAACTTTTTTTATATATTGTAATTACTGATGCAATTTAACCTTGGGTTACAATATCAGTTTGATTTAATAAAATTTATTTATTATAAAAAAATTAAAAAAAAAAAACCGATACCGCCATAACATCCAGCGCATCACGAAGTACCAAAATGGGTCATAAAAAACAGTTGAATTTTTAGTTTCATAGTAACTTTAAAACAAATACTGCTGACGACTGACTGTGTAAAAGAACTAGTAATATTTTGTTTATATATATATATATATATACAAGAATAATATTTCATCTTTACACTGCGCAAATGCATGTGCAATACACCGAATACATATAAAGATAACCGCAAATTCATATTCTTTTATGTGCATATGAATTAGCCTTTCCAGCCTCGACCTTGTTTAATTTAAAAAATAATTAAAATAATTAAAATAAAAATAATTTCACACAAGGTCGAGGCTTGAAAGCTGGCTAATTTATATTCACATAATATAATATTAATTACCGCCATCTTTATCGGTGTATATAATCAAAATGGAGAACTTAAAATGGTTACTAGAATCAAAAATAAAAATGGAACAATTATTTACACTGGCCGTTTTGATATTTACAGAAATAGATGTTCCCAGGTGTTGGTTAAAAAAGTTAAAAGTTGTTCGTCGTTTTCCATACTTAATACGTATGCTCGTTAAAGGACATTGGCAACAAAAATTAAGTTTGATATTTGTTAAAATGATAGAGTGATACCTTTTACAACTTTTCCGTATTTTACTTCGTTTTTGAAATATTTCAGTTTGTTTGATATGTAAATGAGATGATCTCTGACGTCAGGTGCAGGGTAGAAAATTTTCACTCATTAAAAAATTAGTTACATTTTCAAGATTGTTCTACAAATTTAATTGAAGGATAACTCCTCACGATAATGAACGTTATAAACTTAGCAATCACTGAGATATAAGAGATTTTTTAACGAGTGAAAATGCTCTACCCTGCACTGACGTCAGAGACCATCTCATTTATATATAAAACAAACTGAAATATTTCCAAAACGAAGTAAAATATGGAAAGGTTTTAAAAGGTGTTACTCTATCATTTTACGAGTTCTTTCATATTAGACAAACTTAATTTTTGTTGCCAATGTCATTTAAAATAGTTTCTCTGACATTCACTGTTCTTTTTAGTAGTCATACTTTCCGGGCTCGCAGAGATTTTTTGGTGGAATCTTTGCTTTTCTTCTTTGATAAGGACGGTTTTTTCTCAAGTTTCTTTCCCTACGGAGAATATTTACGTAAAGTCAACAACATATCAAACAATATTTCAAGGGTTGAGTACGAAAATTACTTACTTTTTCTTGCGACGTAGATCCTGGTGATGAAGAATTACTCTCGTGGAACACTCTTTTTTTCAATTTTTTTGCTGTATTTCAAGAAAGCAATGTGTTGTAGTAGATCATGATAAACACTCCACTGTTAAAAACTTTATCCAGCACATTAGCACTGGTTGACACACACAAAACCTTGCTCAGATCTTCGCAGGCTCAAGAATGAACACGTAGACTAAGTAGCTATAACCTGAAAATTGAACTTCCCTATTTTTATAAAAGTGTCAGGTGCACAAACTGAAAAGGCACGAAAACCATACGACGTAAGGTTATGTACCTCGGAAGTTTAAGTAAATACCGACTAGAAGAACGTAGTGCACGTGAAGGATAATCTAAGGTACAAGAAGTATACTAAAATTTTGAATGAAATTCTAAAACGAACTGGTAATCAATGAAGTTTTTTTAAAATAGCCGTAATGTGTTCATGCTTTTAAGTCTCCTCAACTAATATGAAGTTAAGTTGCGCATGAATAAAGCATGTTGTTACCAATCGACTCGGTAGCTCTACTGTATTAGGGTAGAGTAACGAACCGGAAGCCGCTACGAATTCCAAATCCGGTCGAGTCCATTGATTTCATAATAGCTATTTACAGACAACTGCAGACAACTAAAAACAGCCTAGGTCTTTTACGTCCTTGAATTTTTTAAATCTAGTGTTAAAATGTACCTTTTTCAAGGAGGCTTTTAGTTTGTAACATTTCTTTTAGTAATTTTACCTTATTATGTAACTATTTTAAACAACATTACGATTGTATTTAGTTAGTTTATTATTATTCTATATTGTAAAGCGCTATTGGACTTTAGGAAATAGCGCAGTAAGCTGTACATTATTATAATTATTATAATTATAATTATTATTATAATTATAATAATTATTATTATAATTATAATAATTATAATAATTATTATTATAATAATTATAATAATTATTATAATAATTATAATAATTATTATTATAATAATTATAATAATTATAATAATTATAATAATTATAATAATTATTATTATTTATAATTTAGTAATTCCTCATACCCGACCGTGATATAGAACTTCCACTGTCCATCAAGCCTGCCCCTAACTTGTTTAAAATCTTTCTTTTGTTCGATTTTGGACAATCTTCTTCATCGGACACGGCCTCGGCACCAAATGATCTAGTCTAGAAAAAATACTTCATAATGACGAAATACTGCAAAATCAGATAATACTATTACTATCTTTAATCTTTAAATCACTTTATTAACCAGAAAAGGATAATTAAAGGGAAAGGCACAACAGGAAAACCCCAACTACTGTGCCCCCAGATACCGATACTACCACTGGATACCAGAGTTGTAGACTCGAGTCATAGGAATTGGACTCAATCGCATTCGAGTCACTATTTTCGTGACTTGAATTGGACTTGCAAAAGGTGACTTGTTATCATCTCTGCTAGACATTAATAAATCCAAAACGTACGTTTTGTGGTATGCCTGGCCTGTAGAGTCGGCAGATGTCAAGGACATATCGACGATTGCAGTCTTCCCTCTCGTAAACGATCGTTACCATCAATTCCAGAGAAGAAAATGGTGCGGAATTTCTGTCGAAAGTCTATCCGCTCATTAACGCTAACCTGTTTTGAAATACTAACCCTAGCCTTAATTTTAATACTAACCCTAACAAAGCAAAGGAGGAATCCAAAAAGAACGAAGGACAAAAAATAAAGAAAAATAAAGAAAATAGTCGCCCTACGTAGCGAACTCCGACAAACCAAAATAAAAAATCGTACTCAAGACCTGTACCTGGTCAAGGGACTGTACCTGGTCAAGGGACTGTACCGTCAAGGGACTGGTCAAGGGACTGTACCTGGTCGAGACTCCACATACGCGATTGGGTAATTATTGTCGGAGAGGCACCCCTGTTTTTTTAACTGCAGTATCCCTTTAAATTAAGGAGTACACCCTTGGAGTACCCCCCTTTAATTTACACAAAATCTTGAGGTCAACTTACTGGAGTGGAAGGTGAAGACAGTGGTACATCTTCAAAAGATTTCTGTAATGGCTTCTCACTAAATATTTTCATAAGAAAAAATATTGTCTTTTATATATACTTCAAACAAAGCATGTATTTAAAAATAAACGTTAAAGGTCATTGGCAACAAAATTAAGTTTGTCTAACATGAAAGAACTCGTAAAATGATAGAGTAACATATTTTACAACTTTTGCGTATTTTACTTCGTTTTTGAAATATTTCAGTTTGTTTGATATGTAAATGAGATGGTCTCTGACGTCAGGTGTTGGGTAGAGAAGTTTCACACATTAGAATATTAGTTCCATCTTCAAGTTTGTTTCACAAATTTACTTGAAAATATGCATATAATAACTCCTCATGATAATGAACGCTGTAAACTTAGCAATCACTGAGATATAAGACCTTTTTTAATGTGTGAAAATTCTCTACCCAACACCTGACGTCAGAGACCATCTCATTTAATAAACTGAAATATTTCAAAAACGAAGTAAAATACGGAAAAGTTGTAAAAGGTGTTACTCTATCATTTTACGAGTTCTTTCATATTAGACAAACTTAATTTTTGTTGCCAAGTCCTTTAATATACAAAACAACCATTACCTTGAAGGAACATCTACAATAACAGCAGGATTATCAACACCCTGAAAATGACACACATTTTAGATTGCTTAAGGGTTTATAAGTGTACGATGTTTACAGGACTAAAAAGTGTTTTTGTTAAAAGTGTAATGAACAAAGGTTATCCAACGTACCTGTCGTAAATCATTTATTATCGTACTCTGATTTTCCATAGTAGCTTTCATACATTGAATGATTTGATCTTTCTCCTACAGAAATATTCAAAGTCTTCATATCAAGTATATGATGCAGTGAGAACAGAAAAGATACCTTGATTGAAGAAGGGAAACTTAGGGAATATTTTGAAGAAACTCCGTGCGTTTAGCAAATGAACAATACTCGGAGAGACACACTACTACCATTGAGCTACCGAGACTCAGATGGAGCTGAGCGAAGGTTACAACGATGTACTGGTTCGATTGATATATGTACTGCCTATATGGGGCAGTCACTATATATCATTCAAACATCATTAATAATTCATGAGGAAAAGACAAAAGAAAATCGCGACCGTATCGTGTCTTTAAATGTGATAAAGATTCGTCCTGATTTACATAAACTTTATCTTTGATTTTCTCGGCTTAGACAACATCGATTTTCAAAATTACTACGCCAATGAACTAATCAAATGGGTCGTGTTTGAAGCCGTTTAATAAACTCGCAGCACGTGTTTTATCAGATCTAAAACACTCGGGCTACGCCCTCGTGTTTTAAATCTGATAAAACACTGCTGCTCGTTTATTAAACAATACTTCAGTAATGCTATGATGTTTTAATATATACCGCTTTAGTGAAGGTGGGAGAACTTGGAGTGGACAGACGATACATGGACAAGCTCATATCCTCAGAAAAATTCCCAGACAGGAATCAAACCTGTAACCTTCTTATTACCGGTGAGACGCTATTGAATCTCGGTGGCTCAATAGTTAGAGCGTCTCACCGGCAATCAGAAGGTTACAGGTTTGACTCCTGTCCGGGCTCAGAAACATTTGTCTGAGGATATGAGCTTGATGATCGTCCATGTATCGTCTGTCTACTCCAAGCTCTCCCACATTCACTACAGCAGTGTGTATATGTTAACACATTCGAGGAGAGTATATACCTTGACTTTGAGTTGTTCGCGATGAAATAGTATGCTAGAAACCCACTCATCTTCCTGGTCTTCAAAGATCTCCGTGCATGGCCGTCGTCGTCTTAATTTGCGAACAGAATTTGTCAAAAGTGCATATCTTTTTTCAAAAAGCTCTTCGTGCATATGTTGTTCTTCCATTAAACGCTTGCTAAAAATACAAATATAGAAAAAAATGCAGAGAAAGAGACTATTTTTCTATATATATATTACAAGTAATATTTGGCATTTCACTCGATTAAACTACATGTTCTAAGGATTTGTGGTGAAGGAAAATTCGAGTGTTGGAATATATACATTTTAAGACCAAACCGGGACCAGTTGCGAAAAATGCAACTTCAAGGCCTTCCGGCTGGAATTGAACCCGCGACCCTGCGATGCTAGTGCAGTAAAAACAGGATTCACTGAACTCGTCCACCAACCTGTAAATATTTTCGATCTCTGCCATTTGCTCGCAAAATTCTTCAGAAACTTCTTCTCGAATTTTAAGTTCCATCATTGCAGTTTTCATTGCTTCGTCTGTCAATTTGGATTGCAGGGTTTGGATGATTGACACCAACTGCTGTAATGGAAGAAAAAGTTCAGCCAGCAATGTTTTTGTGTTCATTTAGCTGCAAGGACGATACAAATAGGTACGCCATGCGTACATGTGAAAACTGACATGACGTAAGAGACACTGTTATTATCGAAATCACTAAAGTGATTGTCGTTTCGGAGCTCAATTTGAATGTACCACGTGTTATGAAAATAATGCATCATGTCATTGAAAGATATATTTGCCGGTTTGCCCTGCACGAGTCGCAATTTCATAACAAGAAGTCTTTTTTCTCCGAAGATGGAAGTACTTCGTTTAGCTTCATTTAGATCACTTGGCAGATGTATTCGAATCAAATGGTTTTGCATCGCG
The DNA here is from genome assembly GCA_035772405.1 of Chrysogorgia sp. JL179-B06. Classification (NCBI taxonomy): domain Eukaryota; kingdom Metazoa; phylum Cnidaria; class Anthozoa; order Scleralcyonacea; family Chrysogorgiidae; genus Chrysogorgia; species Chrysogorgia sp. JL179-B06. The sequence continues at coordinate 944,691 of JAYKKM010000071.1, read as the reverse complement.
ATTTCGCGCACACTTTACCTTCTTTTCTTCGATCGTTCTCCCCTGATGTTATATAGGATTAAAGGTGGCTAACAGTATCTTTTCGGTCAGTATAGGTGAGCTCTTTTCTGCTTTTGACTGCAGTAATCTGCGCATTTGTTGAGGATTTAAACGCCAGCGTTGAAGTGATGAATTGTTCGGAAGCTGATTTACGCGCGACCGTTTGGCTGAAAAATAACATCGATGTTATGCGGATCCTGCAGTTGCAAATCCATTTGTCTCGAAAACATCAGCCAAATGATCTACCTGAATTTTTCGAAGTCATATTTTGGTTGTAGTTTCGCCTTTACTTGAAATTTCAATTGGTATCTTTGAATCACATGATGCATTATTTTCATATCACGTGGTACATTCAAATTGACCTCCAACGTTGGTTTCAGAAACCACAATTAACCAGTGTAGTGATTTTGATAATAAACTGTATGTACAGCTTCATCTGTCAATTTGGATTGCAGGGTTTGGATGATCGACAGCAACTGCTGTAATGTTTGCTGTAATGGAGAACAAATTCAGCCAAAATAGGTACGCCATGCGTACATGCTAGAAATATTAACGAACTAGTAGGGCACGCGCAGTAGATACAAAACTGATTTCGGTAGATCCATACCTCTGCTCCATAACACGGAACTTTTTCTTCAGTATACGACGGTTCGACACTTACTGTTGCCACCTAGAACATTTAACAAAACAGATCTTTGGTAAATACCATCGTCCAAGGAGTCCCTCTACGATATTAGGGGCCGGGACGTACCGCAACGACTACTCAAGTTGATGTGTTCATGAATAAATCTGGAGCATGAATATTGGTAAATTATTTCCAACTACGCAGCGATGTAGTATTAAAGTAATATTTTGAAAACAAATTAATATAGTTTAAGAGAAGATTGATGTATTACGTCTTGGTTTGTTCACATACCTTTCGGGCGATGGCAGAAAATTTCAAAGCATGTAATGTTTCATCAAATGCTGATGCACATGGACTTATATTTACGATCATAGAAACATTGCCTTGACCACAAAAAAACACTTGAAATAATCGAGTTAACTTGCTCTCACGGAATGGAATATTTTTTGGATTGCTTCTAAATTAATTAAAAAAATAATTTAAAAACGTGAATCACAATACTAGTCTGCGAAAGCAGACTCTGTCCTCACCCCCCCTGGCGGTTGAGAAGGGACAACCGCCAGGGGGGTGAGGACAGAGTCTGCTTTCGCAGACTAAGTTAACACGAGAAAATATATTTCCTAATTTAACTAGTGCAACTTACGTGTGGCTTTGATTGTATCTTAATATTTCAACACACTTTCCTAGAGTCATGATAGAGGTGTTAATATTCTTAGCTTCCTTTAATCTGTCTCCAGTATTTTGGGTCTTGGTGCATCTTTCCGAGCCAGCAAGATCCACAAAAGACAACCTGGATTAAAAAGTTAAATCAAACTCATCAATAGGAAGTTAAATTTAAAAATATCATGACTGTAGGAGTATAGGAGGCTAACATTTGAAAGAAATGATGTTCAAGTTAACGTGTATATCATAAAGCATTGTGGTATAACAAAAAGGTGATTGCTAGAAAGTATATAGTTTAAAATAAGGTTTCCGACGAAGGTTAGTATGATAGTTAGTATAAGGGTTTGATTTTAGATTAGGGTTATATTTCAAACCTTTATACTCACGCTAATATTAACCCACGTACTAACCCCTTGAAGAATTAGTTTTCGTGAGTCTTTCCGCAGAAACATTATTTTAACCTATATTTTCTAGAGATCACCACAACAAAAGAAGCAAACTAAAATTCTATTGTCGAGGTACACCTATATCTGATAGCAAAGTGAAAAGATGGTAAACTGTCGATATTTTTAGTAAAGAAATACTAAAAGAAATACTAAAAATCTCTTGGCAGTTCACCGCCTAGTACGCAGCACTCTACTTTTTTACCAATATTTGTATAGGCTGTCATAAAACTACTAGAACTTACTGGCTGACACGGATGACTTGTGTTGAATCATCACGAACATTAATCTTAGCAAGTTTAAGGTTGAAAACACAATGACTAAACGGAGACAAAAAGAATAGTAAATCTAACGCTACAGGAATTTCTCACATGACAATATATTTTTACAAAATTGCACCTTCTGCTCGATTTGCTATTTAATCGTGTTGACGCATTTCTTTGGTTTCTTTGTCCAATTTTCAAAACCTGTACATACGTAACGGCAGAAAATCTACTGTAAGTCACAAGCAACGCAATCAGTCAGATCTTTCGTTAGATCCCAACCTTCTCTGCAGGTAATTCTGTGGCTTATTAATTGTGAGGGCAATGTTTTTTCAGAGTCAATAGCTTCCAAGGATGTTTGGCCGAGCCATCAAATCCCAACAATCCCTATACTTCCCTGCAATCCCTATACTTCCCTGCAATCCCTACACTTCCCAACAATCCCTACACTTCCCAACAATCCCTATACTTCCCAACAATCCCTATACTTCCCTGCAATCCCTATACTCCCCTGAAATCCCTATACTTCCCTGCAATCCCTATACTTCCCAACAATCCCTATACTTCCCAACAATCCCTATACTCCCTGTAATCCCTATACTTCCCTGCAATCCCTATACTTCCCAACAATCCCTATACTTCCCAACAATCCCTATACTCCCCTGTAATCCCTATACTACCCTGCAATCCCTATACTCCCCTGCAATCCCTATACTCCCCTGCAATCCCTATACTTCCCAACAATCCCTATACTTCCCTACAATCCCAACAATCCCTATACTTCCCTGCAATCCCAACAATCCCTATACTTCACTGCATTCCCAATTACAATCCCTATACTTCCCTGCAATCCCAACAATTCCTATACTTCCCTACAATCCCAACAATCACTATACTTCCCTGCAATCCCAACAATCCCTATACTTCACTGCATTCCCAATTACAATCCCTATACTTCCCTGCAATCCCAGCCGAAACATTGCTCGCACAGCCTTGGAAGCGATTTGTCTCGGAAAAAAACATTGCCCATACAACTACGAAGATACCGAGTTGCCTGCGGAGGAGGCTCGTTCGATTCATTAACTGATTAAAATAATTTTAAAATTAACTTACCATGTATGCTTCTTCAGCATTAGCGACAAGAATGTGACGAAGACCTAAAAAGAAAAAACAAAGAATACAATTAAAGATTTACACCAATATATTCATGGCATAGTCCTTCAGCCAAAATACAAATGTAGTTCATATGAAAGATCTTACTGACTTTAGTTTATTTCCAAAGTTTCAGCATTCCTATCAATTAAGTTAAGAAGATATGGCTAGTTGAAGTTGGAGAGTTTGTCCAATTTCGACGCCATATTGGTTTCTCAAATATGACGTAACTGAGTGATTATATCTCGTATTATGCCTAAGAAGTACCTCTACTTTCCTGCATGAGAAACTAAATAGTTTATTTCAACTAATTTTCCTCCAAAGAGCATTCACAACAGCTATCGCTGTGATCGCCATCAAAACAACTCCACTGCCGATAAATAATCACTCAATGACGTCATATTTTCAAACCCAATATGGCGTCAAAATCCTCAAATTTTCAACTTCAACGAGCCATATATTTTTAACTAGATTGATAGGAATGCTGAAACTGTGGAAATAAACTAAAGTCAGTAAGATCATTCATATGAACTACATTTGGTTTGGCTTCAAAACTTCGATAAACTAACGCAAGGCAAATATCCCTACTCAAGAAACATAGCAGTTGTATGATAAACAGAAAGGTACAAGAAGAAAAATACTTTATTTAGCTGAATAAACAGAAGTATACCTTTGATATAAGGGTTTCCATTCTTATCATCACCAAGCTTCAGCGTTGTTTTTTTCTTCTCTTTCTCAATGGGTTCCAACAGATCAAATATTTGTTCATTGTAAATTTCAGCAAACGATATCCAAAACGCAAACTGACAGGAATCCTGAACGCTCAACTCGAGAGAGTTCAAATCGTCGGTGAAGTCTGATGAAGTGAAATAACCGAAGTTAACTGACCAACTATAATGATATTACTGCAGGTTACGGGATCACGTAACTAGAAAGCTAACCCTTAGGAATTTCAAAACTTTTTATGTAAAAAAATGCAACATATTTTTGCAAGAATTTTATTAAAGCTTTTTGGTAAGCGAAGACGACAAAACTTGGTAAAAAATTGAATGTTATAGCCCGTGCTGAAACCAAGATATAAAGTAAAAACACGAAGGTTAATATTAAGGCGAGGAACATAAACCTAGTTTTTAGTCTTTTTAAAGTAAAGTATATACTCATCTAGCGATCTGCACCCAATATGGTACATGGGAAGGTTCAGCTCGCGGGCTGAGTTTTAGCTGCGGGCTGAGGTTCAGTTAGCGGGCTGATTTTTCAGTTATCATACAAGACTAGAGGGGGCATTGGGGTCTGAATTTGGGAACCAATTGGGTGCCGCCATATTGGGAAAATTTGGAAAATCATGGTTCCAGGCCTTTTTCTGCAATAGCCCTTTTAGCGGTTGCTATTAATAGCTCAAAATGCGGACAAACAAACCAAATTTGACTCACAAATGATTGGAAATGAGCTATTTATTTTCTTATGGTCGCAAGAATTATGGGTAAATGCGGACATACATGGGTAACCAGGCGGTCCAAAACAAGGAATCGTAAATTATACAATGTTTGCGTTTCTTTTTAACTATTTGTCTATTTGGCGATCAAGCCTGTTGTTCTATTGTTACTTGGAACATTTTCTGCTGAGTAAAAGATCAAAATTATTACTTTAATATGAAATATAAAATTGCCCATCCTTCAATTGGTTCCTCACGTATGACTGAAATCAGGCCCACTAGTACCCTCTCTAGTATGATCTCTATGAACATATCGGCGATGCAATTTTAATCTTTTTTAATCAATTTTAATCATATCGGCGATGCAATCTTAATCTCAACAGAGATTCTTTGCGAGCCAGGGTTGAAATAGTCTGCACGAAGGCTAGGGCTGAAATTTCAGATCGGGCAAAACATCTCCCTGTAAAATAACGGCCTTAAAAACAAGATAAGCCAAATTTACACTTTTTTGTAGTGTAACTATAACTAACCCAGGTTCGGAGGTGGGTTCGCCCTTGGTCGAACCCAGGTTAGTTTTGACTATCGCGCGGGTTAGCGTTAACCCGAGTTCGACCTGGGTTAGTTTGCGTAGTGTAAATTGGGCTATAGTTAAACCTTTTTTTTAAACAAACAATTGTTGCTTTTTTACAACCTACTTATCTGGATTAACAATATAAATGTTTATATTAGCGTTCAGCGTTTTTATTTCGCACGTCATGTTCCAAAAATAGTTTTTATACTTTGAATAGTTCACGCAGATAAGCAAGGATTATAAAATCTAGGACTAAAAAAGCAAAAATTAGAATTAAATCCTTTTAAATATAAAAGCTAAATCAGTGATTACAAATACTGCATGCATGACGATATTTCATGACGAGCAAGGAATATTTTTAAAAATAATCATTTCCTTATATAAAATCCTCGTGGTGAGCCTGTAAATTATAAGTATGTCGTCATTCATAAAATATTTCTTTGAAAATTAGTACCTTGGTGTATACATCTCTCTGCATCGACATCGCTTGACGAGGCTGCTTGTCTGTCCAAACTTTCTACGGAATTCTAGAGCGTGAGTTAATGAAAATATAGCAGTGATCAACTAAGTAGCGTAACGCTCATTAGGTATGGTTAAACTAAGGACCCCTGACCCAGAGAGGCCCCTACCAAAAATAGAGTCGAAGATTATAATGAAAAAATTACGACTTAATTAACAGCGACATGAGCTTATTTGCCGATTCGCCCTCAAGAAGGAAGGAATGTATAGGTGTTTAGGTATTCACGATTGTTTAACATTGTACTGTATAGTGATAATATAGAAGTTATAGTAGAGCCTTCATGGGGCCTCAGACCAAAGACATGTACACACGGAAAAACGCATGTTCTGTCACAGCATTCAACAGCACTGATATCAGGTCTGTTCAGGATAATGTAGCGATCCCTGTAACAGCCCTGTAACTGATGCCTTATCATCTGTATTCATCAGTCCTGATTTATCTGATACCAACAACTTCCATCAGCGCTGTTACATCATCAGTGTACATCACAATTTCGCAAAAAACATTCTGTTACATCAGACTGATACAGCCCTGACAACCCAACAGACTGTTCCAATCTGATACCGCCAGCTCTGAACAGACTGTTGGCGACAACAGTGTGATACAGCTATGATATCATACCTGTATCAGGCCTGAAGGTGCAATAGGCTGTAACAGGCCGGTCTGTGGCGTTTTTACGTGTGTATAAGGGCCCCGTCTACCATTGTTACGCCACTGGATCAACAATCGTGAGGCCTTTGTGACCACAAAACTACTATCTATAAACCAAGAGATCTAAATGTTTCAAAATAATAATCTTAATCTCTAAGTTTCTTATTTCGGATTACGGCAGTGTAGAAATGCAGAAAAATACTCTAAAAGGTTCGTGTTCTGCCGAGATAATAATAAAATATTTATTTAATCACGAAGTCCAATCACAAAACATGGTCTTCCCAGGAGCCGTGCATTTACCTAATTACAATTATATTAATATAAATATGCATGAAGTTAGAAAAATAGAACAAACATAATATATGCTTTGGACACTATAACGTAGACTTAAATTGACTTAATGAAGAGGCAGATTTGATATTATTATGGAGACTGTTCCAAAGGACAACTCGCCAATAACTAAAGTTTTTCTTACGAGCTTCAGTTAAAGGTCTAGGCACAAAAATATGATTGGAACCGCGCAGGTTATGTACATGTACTGAATTTGAATGTGTAAAGTATAGAAGACAAATAAGTAGGAACCATATTATTAATTATTTTAAACATTAGAATTTCAAGATGCCTAGAACGTCTTTCCTCAAGACTAGTCCAATCTAGCTGAGATAATAGCTCTGTCGACCTGACACTAACGTTTCGAGCAAAGGCCTTTCGTCAGAGAGTGAGAGGCGAAGGGCTTTCACCCGAAACGTTAGACCTCTGTTTCGGTAGTACAACAAAAGGTCAGAGTACTCTAGAAACCTTCCAATATATACCTTCATTCCTTATCTTATACCAGTTACTATAGTTTAGTTTATTAGATTTATCATTCTTTTAGATGAATGGAATACCCCAACAGGCTAGAAGACCAATTGATAGGGGTTCCGAGGGCGTACGATTTAAGGTCGTTATCAGAGAAGATCCGAAAGTCTTACCACCTGCTGATATTATTGCAAAGGCAGCACTTTCTTCTCAATTATTTTTATGACCCTGAGTGGTGGTCCGACCTAGGATTTGAACCCGTGTCGGTTGTTTGGGGGCAGGGATTATATTCGGGACGCGCGTAGACACCTTCCCCAAACAACCGTCTGGTACGCAGGCTAACGCGAGGGGGGCTTCCTTAGTGAAAAAATAGATAATGGCCGCTCGTTTTGACATGATGAAAACAATCGAGGGAGTTTGTCAACAATCTTTAGAAAGACAATGTCAAACTGCGATACTCTGCAATGGCTCTTGTCTTGTTTATACCGAACTGACAATCACCACCAAAAGATCATTTTGTAATTTGCTCATGTGATGCTATATTAGCCCTTGAAAATGAGGATTATGAAACATCCGTCCACGTTCTCTTACTTTACCACTTAAATCTTGAATAGAGATGACAGTTGGGATGCCCTGGAGAAATTACTTAAGAAAAACCATATTGTCTATGTCCAGCTGTTTCTTCAGTCACCCCAACTGTCATATGACATCTCTATGCAAGATTTATGATATAGGTTGGATTATGGGAACACTCCAGTGTTCCCATCAGGTTATGTAACGGCGGCAAGAGGGCACAATTTACTAACATGTTTAAAAACATGTTTATTTTTTCCGGGCCTTGAAAAATTAAATACTGAAGAAGAAAATCGGCCGCTACAACAGGAAGCCGTTGAAACACTGTCACAGTGTTTAGAAAATCACGTAACATGATCGAAGAAAGAACAAAAATCAAAATAGAAATCACTCAATTCAGTAACTTGACATGCATAACAAGAGCAATACAAGATTGAAAATCCATCAAAACAAGATTGAATTTCATTATCACTAGCCATTTTGGTATGTTTTCAAACACTGACAGCGTGACTTCGCGAAAAATATTAGCGGAGGTAAGACCCTGGGTACGAGTATCTTTGCACCGGAACAATGGCCAATCAGAGCGCGCGATTCAGATGGGACTGGGCAATGAATAAATACAAATATATAAATAAAAATACGTTCATGGGATTCTCGAGGAAAAGAACATAATCCCGGCAGACGAACCTATGAGTCTGCTATCATCACGCTGAGACGACAGGACATGATATCCACCCTAAGTACGCGACAATTATTGAACGAGGAATAACAAATTATGAACAACGATTATTTTTATATAAAACATATTGTGTATACTTACGGTTTGATCAAGCATGGTCAGAAAATCCTTCCGTTTGCTATTTTCTTTCGATTCCTGGGCGTTGCCAAGTTTAATAATATCAGAGAACATTCTAGGTTTAAGATTTGTTCGTTTGTAAATCCTGTCATGCAAACTATTAAAAAGAAGATGGAAAGTCCTCGGAAGAACACCAATATCTTTAGAAGTACCATGAATGGTGTATGTCTAAAAGAGAATCGAGAAAACAGATATGATTAACACATTCTACAAGTGCATGCATGCATAGCTATATGTCTTAATCTGATGAAGGGCTCCGCTCGAAACGTCAGTATTTCGTTACTAAAAATCTTGGCAGTTTACCACCTTTTCACTTTGCTATAGATCTAAAACACTGCCTAAGCAGCACTCTACATTTTTATATAATATAGGGATAATAAGCTCCACATTTTATTGACACGAGGAATTAAACGATAACGATAAATAATTTCTATGAAATTACTCACCTTTCCAGCGTTAGTCACGCCGTAACTGAAAAGAAGACAGTTCTGGCCATGAACGAAGTCTTTGACAATATTTAAGGTTGTATCTGTAAAGAAAGACGCCTGACTTGTCTCCTGTCCAAACACGTGAGAAAAACCAAAACGATAAATAGTCGCGTCGCGAGAATTCTTGAATGTCGAGGAATCTTTAGGTGGGTGCATGATTATGGAGGAAGAGGTTTCGATTTCAAGGCAAGGTTCAGACTCTCCAGATGTTGTCTCGGCATTCGTATACGGTCGTACTCTTAAATAAACCTTCATAGGCGTGCCACAACTTTCCATAATCTTCGGCTTTCCTTTCAAGGAACGAGCAAGCCTTTTTGGAAGACTTTTGCTTCCTTGGAGCATTTTAAGATCGCGTTTATCGTTGTTAGCCATCTTCTATGTTGAAGCCCAGAACGTACACTACCAAAATGAATGTGCATTAACCCACGTTAGCTTGACGGATTTTATACGGCAAATAATTACCTTTGGGAATAGTCAAATACAGCCGAAAAATTTAAACCTATCAAGTTCATGTTTTTGTATGGTTGCTCAATTAATTTTATTCAGATTTTGTTTATGACTCTTGTGTGAAAACAACTGGACAGCCATGTTGAAGTCACGCGCTAAGTTCACTCGAATATGGCCGCCACGCGCTAATTCCGGCTTCTTAGTTACTGTTATGGAGCTGTAGTTTAAACTACAGGGTGTATCAAAAAAAGCGCAACCTCGGAATTTCCCAAGAAATCCACTTTGTTTTTATTAGCACAAAAGATTTTAGGCCTCTGGGAATTTAAAATAGCTTCTAATCGTATTCCAAGGGCATAACTGTCGAATTGCTAATAAATAAACAACTTTCATTAAATAAATGCATAAATTTCGATTCAATTCTGCTTTACGTGCTCGAGTTTGTAGTAATTAGACAGTTATGCCCCTGGAATACGATTACAAGCTATTTTAAATTCCCAGGGGCGAAAATCTTTTTTGTTTAAGAACACAGTGGATTTCTTGGGAAATTCCGAGGTTGCGCTTTTTTTTATACACCCTGTATATAACGTGGTCCCAACAAGATGGCCGCCACGAGCTACTTCCGGCTTCATTTTTTGAACAATAGTTGCTCGATCTGAGGACTCCCCGAAAAACGCGGTCACTGATTACCTGCTTGTCGAGTACCGAAAAAACATTAGGATAAACAAAACCTGAAAAACAATAGAAACGCGATGCACTTATACCTAATTGTGCGATATTTTGACTGTTCTTGACGACACCCTGTACTGTACCAACAGGCCCAACAGACATTTTGCGAAGGCCAACTGGATGCGAATTCGTCAAGTTTTTGACAACAGCAACTAAAAACAAACAGTATAGCAACGAAAAACACGAGCATTTTAAGCATCCTATAATAATAATAAAAGACGTATTAGTAGCATTATACAATAGTCTCAATGTTCGTACAACAATATATTTTTAATGTTACTTATAAAACTAATTACAGTTTCATTATAAGATAAAGCCTATTGGATTTTAATATTTACAAACATCAGTTTTCCCTATCGCGCTACATTCGGGAACGCGTAAAATTGATTGGAAAAAGTATTATAAAATATCATGTATGCTACGCAAGCTCTGATTGGTCAATACCCATGCTTGGATCAGGCCATCCAAACACGGAAATTTCCCGCCAACATTTTACTCAAGTTTGTGTTGCTCGTTCGTTCGTATTATTTTATAAAAGAAATACCTAATGGTCTTTCCGTGTTTGGATAGCCTGATCCAAACACTTGGGATGTTGCTCGACTTTCGAAAAGCTAAAAAACACTCGCCTAGCGGCTCGTGTTTCTTTACGCTTTTCTCAAGTCTCGCAACATCCCGCGTGTTTGGATCAGGCCATCCAAACACGGAAACCATTGGGTATTTCTTTATTAAAAGGACGTAACACTTGTTCTCGAAGAATTAATGAAAAGGTGCGATTTTTCATTAATTCTTCTCGAACCGTGTTATTTCCTATACTAATTTGTGGCAATTAGTAATTATTAAAAACTACAAAAAACTACGACTCTCTTCCAACATTTTAGTTCTTTTGACGCCAGCATGAAGTCTTTATTAAAACATTTTTGATGATTTTCTTTGATGATTTCGTCCAGAGACCAAGACAACTCAAATAATTTGATTAGCAAAACCTTGACAGGTTTTTATGCAACCTCGTTCCCAGGGCCTTATCTGGCAGGCGGCGGAGATAAGGCCCTGGGAACGAGGTTGGTTTTTATGCTTGTGCAATTAGATCAAGCCATTTGCAGGCTTCTTACTGGATGACCAAAAAGGAACATTCCTTGATCCAGTCTTTTTAGAGTTAGTTCTGGGTTTAAATAACCAAGAATTGGTAATTACCAACCAAGTCAGTGAAAATAACGCAACTAAAGCCAGAATAACTTTCGCAAATATTCAGTGATTTGTTATAAAATCAAAAATTATAAAAGTACAATCAAAGTAAAACAAAAAATAAATTACAATAAAAAGTAAAAGTACAATTAATCCCGACCGGCGTTTAGTCCACTTACACAAGAGTGATCTTGTATATTTGGATAATATAACTCATGGTTTAAAGTGCCCATAACCTCAAAATGTTTTATTGTCTTGTTTGGAAGAACTTTTAAAATGATAAAGTAACTTCTTTTGAAGATTTTCGTTTCTTTGCTTTCTTTTTGAGATATATCAGTTTGTTTGATATGCAAATGTCTGGAATTTACGTCGCACATGCATAATGACTTATTGGAGAAATGTGTATATCTCTTTCATTCTCGAACGAAATCCTTTAAAATCAAGAAGTGTTGTGGGAGAAACGCACACACGTGTTATTCATACTTTAGTGTTTTTATTTCATGAACGCAAAGATATATAACATTCTCTGATAACTCATTATGCATGTGTGACGAAATTCCAGATATTTGCATATCAAACAAACTGATATATCTCAAAAAGAAAGCGAAGAAATGAAAATCTTCAAAAGAAGTTACTTTATCATTTTAAAAGTTCTTCCAAATAAGACAATAAAACATTTTGAGGTGAGGGACACTTTAAAGGGATATGGCAATAAAAATTATTTTTGCCTTTTTGATAAACGAACGGTCATACGAGGGTAATCCAAGTGCACAAAACGACTCTTGTGCAAAACATCATCACTAATTTCCACAAATAAAAATCTTGTTATCCGCCATCTTGTTTTGATACCTTTCCTAATTAACATGACGTCACAAGCAGGGTAAACATGATGAAACTTTCCTTTCTGGTACCTGAATTTATATGGTGTACTTTTAAAAGTATTGTGGTTCAATTGAGAAGGAAAAACCATCCACAATAATCAAGTTTTAGACCTATATACGTGAAACTATGGCTGACTATAGTTTTACGCATATCGAAAAATTATCCAAGATGGCGGATCATGGTGGAAAACAGAAATGTCTTTTGTGGAAATTAGTGATGTTGTTTTGCACAAGAGTCGTTTTGTTTACTTGGAAGAGTAAAGTGTATATGAAATGAAAATTAAGTTTGTCTTATTTGAAAGAACTCTTGAAATGATAAAGGAACTCCATCTATAGTTTTTCGATATCGCTTTTCGTTCTTGAGATATTGCGATTTGTTTGATATGCCAACACTGCATACATCACATTAAATAATGAGTTGTTGTAAAAGTAGAAATGTATAAAGTCACACTAAACTGCGCATGTAAGGGGTATTTGCATGTCTTAAGACACCAAATAACGAAAGTTTCGATTGATTTAACAGAATAATTTCAATAATATACATGCTTTCTCAACAACTCATTATACAATGTGACGTATGCAGTGTGTTATTTACATATCAAACAAATCGCAATATCTCAAGAACGAAAAGCGATATGGGAAAACTATAGATCGAGTTCCTTTATCATTTCAACAAACTTCATTTTCATTTCATATGCAGTGCACTGAATTTAACATGAAGCTATGTTTCAAATTTTGAATAAAATATAAAATCGAATAAAATATAAAATAAAATACTACAGTTAGTTCAAAATGAGCACAGTAGAAAAAGTTAGCGAGTTGATTTCACGACTCTCGAGCGAAGGTGACGCGTGATTAATTCCTGTGCCCTGGATGGTGCGGGCGACTCCACCACGTCGGACTAAAGGAACAAATACAAGAAAGATTGGACAAAAAAGTTTACAATACGACAGAAATGAATAATAATAATAATAATAAAAGACGTATTAGTATAGGTAATCGTATGATAGCGAGTGCAATTAAGGATTTACACTACGAGTAATATTTGAAAATTTGCCAAAATTGCACGAGCCGTAAGGCGAGTGCAATTAGGCAAATTTTCAAATATCACGAGCAGTGTAAATCCTTAATTGCATTCGCTATCATATGATTACTTGTTTATTATTATTTCCATGACAAAATTACGTTAAATGAAGATAAGATAAACATTCGACCTGCGAGTCAATGAAGGGCATAGAAATTTCAGTTTTCTTTAAAAGCTTTCTCCGACGTTTCTTTACTGGGGCCACTGACGGCGATTTTCCTAGAAAATATTAAACGATGAGACATAATTACATAATACATCACTCGAGACTATGATCATAGACACAATAATCTCTATATCAGCAGAAATGTGTGCTAGTTTATTACAATTATTACAATTGTAATATATCTTGTCAGCTGAAAATTTCATCTTCACAGACTTTTTTGCTGTTAAAGTTGACGGAAATGACGTCATAGCGGGAATCTGTAAAGAGGTTTTCATATAGACAGATGCCCGCTATGACATCATTTCCGTCAACTTTACTCTATCATCTGTTACTCTATCATTTTCAGCTGACAAGATATATTAAAATTTATCTCAGGAAAATCCATATATACAAATATGTTAAATCCCCACAGACGTTATATGCATTTTAAAGGGGACATTGGCAACAAAAATTAAGTTTGTCTAATATGAAAGAACTCGTAAAATTATAGAGCAACAGCTTTTACAACTTTTCCGTATTTTACTTCGTTTTTGAAATATTTCAGTTTGTTTGATATGTAAATGAGATGGTCTCTGACGTCAGGTGCAGGGTAGATAATTTTCACTCATTAAAATATTAGTTACATCTTCAAGTTTGTTCCACAGATTTACTTGAAAATGTGCGTATAATAACTGCTCATGACAATGAACGTTATAAACTTAGCAATCACTGATTCACGGAGATATAAGACATTTTTAATGAGTGAAAATTCTCTATACCCTGCACGTGACGTCAGAGACCATCTCATTTACATATCAAACAAACAGAAATATTTCAAAAACGAAGTAAAATACCGAAAAGTTGAAAAAGGTGTTACTCTATCATTTTACGAGTTCTTTCATATTAGACAAACTAAATTTTTGTTTCCAATGTCCTTCAAGATTGAGTAGATTGACAGTGTACGGCCGCTGTAACTTCAAGTAGTGTATGTTTACCTGTTTTGCTCTTTCCACTTGCTGGCATTCCCAATTTCTGAAAAAATCTTCGTTTACTAGAAGGCGTTTTCTGCGAACTTTGTTTCGCTTGGGAGACAAGGGGATTGCTATTCTCAGAGTTTTCATCCTGCAATGCAAAAACAAAAAAACTTTAAAAGGAGAAAATGAACAAACTTGATGTGACTTTCACTCATCATCTGCCTCATAGCTCAATGAAGCACCATCTCATTGGTATACGAGAAAGTGCCAACAAAGTGACGACATATGTAGGGCCCCGGGGATTTTTCGCCAGAAAAGTTTTGAATTTAGGGTCTCTGAAATGGCATTTCCTGCATTTTGAGAGCACTTTTGAGTAAAATCTAAAGATCACAAATAACTTTTTTGTAGTGTATCCATTATTTTTAAGAAAATATTATTAATAATAGCACCATTAATAAAAAGAGGCAGTTTGCCGGATATAGGCTGATGGGCCGACTTGGCCTATGGGCCCGCACCGTTTGCACACTGTCTCTGTTCATGTAGTTAATGAAGCACCATCTCACTGATCATCATGTAACCCTCGCATGATATCAGTCCTCATCTCAGTAGCTCAATGGTCAGAATTATACGGACTTGATTTACCGCAGGAAATGTTTAGTGAGCACAAAAGTGAACCTACTTTATTAAGTGAGAAGCCTTTATATTTATACAATATATATATAGTAAAACATATAATAGAATAGTTACTACATCGACTTACCAATGTGGATAGAGAAAACGACGATGGTGAAACAGCAATATTTTCTTTAGGTTGACGGGAACGTCCATTCACCGATGAACTGCGAGTTTTCCTGTGTGAGAAATGCGTATTAGGCCCCACATGCAGCTACTACGTGTAGAACTATACTGCATATAGGCGTTAAACGTAGCACACTTGATGCTACGGTTTAGGCTAAAAGAGATCACTCAAAAGGTTCTTTCTGTTTTTGTCTGGTTTTATTTTTGGTTAGGTTAGGGTTAGCTACGGTAAGACGGTTAGGGTTTAGGTTCAGATCAAGGTTAGGGTTATTATTTGGATTATGGTTAGACTAATTCGTTTGAGTCATCGCTTTTAGCCTTCACCTGAAGCTACTGCTTCGGAATGGAGAAGTAATAGATCAAACACGCGTTTGAGTGTTTCATCAGGGGTTCCAAACACAAGAAAACAAATGAAAACCGAGGGCGTAGCCCGAGGTTTTTATTGTTTTCGAGTGTTTGGAGTCCCCTGATGAAACACGACAAACGAGTGTTTGATCTAGCTTCTCAAACGAGTATTCCTTTAGCGATTTGCTCCCATAGAGATTTTATTTTAATATGTAGATTAAGAAATGTGATCCAGTTCACCAGGAAATTTCCCACAGGTTTTCATTGGGTATCAAAACTCATGCATGTGATGTGGTATACGTTCATGGATTGGCTACGATAATTCATGAATTATTAATGAGTTTGAGAACTAGATTTCTCAACCTCATTAATAATTTCATGAATTATTATCAGCCAATTCAAGTTACGCATTTCGACATGTGCATGAGATTTGATACCAGGTAAAGGACTTGGTTCACTGTGTTTTGATGAGGCTGAATCTTGATGTCCAATTGGAAGGCGTATCAAGATCACTGAAGATCTTGATACGCTTCGTGAATGGACATCAAGATTCATCCTAGTCAAAACACAGAGATAAAACACTCATTTGCATTATTATAACAACTTTACAATCTCCTAACGATACAATTAAGGCACGGTGCTTCTCCTCTTTCAATTGAAACCTTTAAAGTGCCACTATACGATGAAAATGCACCCCCGTCTTTTAGATTTTCTTTAGCATAGAATAGTATTTCAGGGTTGAAAGTGATCATCGATGTAAAAAAAACCTAAAAGATGGTATTTTGAAGTAAGTATTTTGAGCTCTGAAATCACTATTATTTAGGCCACCATTACTAAGAACGTGTTCCAAGTGAGCCCGCAATTTCAAAAGGTAACATTGTTTGTGACGTCAGATTCTCAATGCTACGCCTGAATTTCTGTCGAGGTTATTTGTTTTCTTGTTTTTTTCGAGAAGTAGATGAAATGTCCAGCCTTTCAGACGAAGCATTTGAAAAAACGACCTTGATTTACTTGAAGAATTAGCCACGTGGAGTCTTCGCGTTGAGAATCCGACGTCACTTCGTTACGCTGGTCAAGAACATGAACGATTAATGGCGGACATAACAACTCCAGATTCGGAGTAAGAAAAATAATACTTGCCATCGTCGAATCGTAAAACGGTTTCGACCGGTTTTACCGACGTAAAAATATCGATAGGTAAAAATTTGATCGTAGTGGCACTTTAAATTGCTCTACCAAATGCCTCTAGACTATTAAGTTGCTTGAATGTGTGTCCTGCCAAATATTGAAATGAATGGTAGCTTTTGGCCGTTTAAAAGCGATATTAAGCCAGACGGCTTTGCCTTTGGCCATTTATCTCTAGAGACAAACAACGTTGTTTGTATGAATAAATGTTGCACACCTTGGTGATCACTGTCCTAAAAGGATTCAGCTTTGTAAAGAGACTTTTAAGTATCCAGTTAAAATCATACTTTTCTCGTGTTTGGAACCCCTGATGAAACATCAGGGGACTCCAAACACTCGAAAACAATAAAAACATCGGGGCTACGCCCCTCGGTTTTCATTTGTTTTCTGGTGTTTGGAACCCTTGATGAAACACTAAAACTCGTGTTTGATCTATTACATAGAGAACCCATAGCCATGGTCTTATATATTACAACATTACGTGTAAACCTCGCTTACAAATGGAACAATGTCGTTTACACTCAGTGTCATAACAATACCCAAGGTTTCGAAACATAATCTGATAATTACCACATACGAGCATGCTATTTATGAACGCCGTTACAAAATATTACCTGAGTTTTGAAACTGGTGTGAAGTCATCATCGCTAAAATCTTTGTTTCCTTTCTTTGTGGTGGAATTTAACTGGTCTTTTATCTACACAATAGTAATGAATATTTAAAGTACAATTATAACGTCAAAAAATGTTATTGTTTTATTTGGAAGAACTTTTAAAATGATAAAGTAACTTCGTTTGAAGATTTTCGTTTCTTCACTTTGTTTTTGATATATTTCAGTTTGTTTGATATGTAAATTAAATTTCGTCACACATGCATTTATCAGAGAATGTTATATATCTTTGCCTTCATGAAATGAAAACAAGTGTGAATAACATGTGTGCGTGTTTCTCCCACAACATCTTGATTTTAAAGGATTTCGTTTGAAAATGAAAGTGATACACAAACTTCTCCGGTAAGTCATTATGTATGTTGACGAAATTCCAGACATTGGCATATCAAACAAACTGAAATATTTCCAAAAACAAAACGAGAAGCAAAAACTTTCAAAAGAAGTTACTTTATCATTTTAAAAATTCTTCCAAATAAGACAAGAGTTTTTTTTATTAAATGAGTGTACTTATTTGGTGTTGTACTTTTTGGAAAAGTTTGATAAGCAAGTCCGAAATATCTCATTTAAAAGCTGGACAGCGTTTTCGTAGCAATCCTGTGTACAAAGTTTCCCAGATGCTAACCTCTTTCAATGTAAAATCACTGCTTTTCCTTTTTAGTGTTTTGGTTTTAGTGGTTTTTCCGCTTTTCATGAAGCCAGCTCCAGTTATAGGAGTGACATCAATTTCCACTCTGCTGTTCGTAGGCATATTGAAACTCTAAAAACATAACATAAATAATAAATCAAAAGAAATATTTCTATCACACAAGAAAATAATAATCCAAAGTTTTACCTCAATCTCCACAGGCTTGTTGCATATATTATCACTATCACTAAAAAAGGAGCAAAGAGTTTAAAATCAATAAACAACCTAGCCATGAAAAATTATAAACCTCCTAAAGATTGTTGTAATTAATTTTAATAAATTCAATAAAGATAAAATTTAAATTCTTGAAGGTTGCATGGTGGTGATTAATAATTATGAAAACATTTGTGGAAACACCATGTAGATAATTTTATTAGCTGAGCAGCTTTCGTCTTGTAGGACTCGAGATTTCATCAGAGCAAACTAAAGATCGTGAGTGTTAAAGAAAACTAAAGAAACGAGAGACGTGACTCACTTCTTTATTTTGCTCTGATGAAGTCTCGAGTCCTACGAGACGAACGCTCAGCTAATAAAATTATCTACATGGTGTTTCCACAAATGTTTTCATAATTAAAGATAAAATTTGTTCCTGAATTCACAGCAATTAGAAAAGGTAAAAGTAAAATTTAATCAATTAGTGCTTGAATCAATGTTTCCTATAGCAATGTAACGTTAAAACTATTCAAAAGGTACTGCTGGAAGCGTCTACACGCAGGATAGACATCTACTAGTACGTTTTACATGTATGTCTGTACATCATTTATAACAAAATATATTTGTAAAATCATTAATAATTCATGAAGAAAATTCAAAAGAAATTAATATTTAATCAGCATCTTTAACTCAGGATAAAACATTGATTAATAAAACATCAATGTTTTATCAAAGTTAACTTGTTCAAATTGAGCTTTTTCGGAGTTATAATAATTTGTTTGTACCGTTTCTACAACTTTCAAACAAAGTATGTATTATATATTGTATTCATTTTACAAGTTCGTTAAAACATTCGCGTCCGATGTTTATGGGCAGTTACAACGGCTCGCCATTGTAACTGCCCACAAACATCGGCCGCGAATGTTTTAACTATACTACTAAAAACTCAGTTACTACATTCCATACCTACTGCTCTCCTTCGTCGAACTCTAAAAATTTAAAAAATCACATAATGAGATTACAGCTGGCACAAGCGAAGTTGGTGAAGGAAGGAAAATAAATGCAAAACTAACACTATCGCGACTCATGTTCTGACTGATAAAAACATTAATACTCACTATTATAATTATTTCATGATCAGTACAAGACTCACTGTCAGGGACAGATATCAAACGAGCGATTTCATCTTCCAGTTCTCTCACTTTCTCTCTCAGTTTTTTAAGAGTGCTGTTCATTTGTTCATTCTCTTCATTCATAGTTTTCATTTTTATTTCGTATTCTTTCTTTTTGCTCTTCACAATTTCTAATCCATCTTTTAACGCCTGTGTTGCCGTATCTTTTTTCGACGTTTCCTTCTTTACTTCTTGCTGTAGCTTTTGAACTTCTGTCTCCAGCTCAAATACTTTAATTTTTAATCTATCTTTTTTATCTTCCGCATGTTCCTTCTCTTGCTTTAACTTTTCCATCTTTTCATTTTTAACTGTAATGTTCTTGATTAATTTCTCGTTTTCTTCGTTAATGTTACTCAATTCATCTCGTTTCGTTGCCAGATTTACGTCCATTTGGGCTAAAACCTCTTCTTGTTGCTCAATGCCATTTTTCAGTAGCCCGGTTAGTGACTCCCATTTTTCATTCACTATAAAGAATAACAAGATGGTTAAGTTGATGCTCGACCAAAAATTATATATTGTAATCCGACCACACCTGAAGAACACCTCGATTCGGCTAGAACAGGTTGATCACGTTAAGTTGCTTGGACTTGAGAGCTGGACGAGGACTTATGTTTTGATAACCATGTAGAGTCGCTAGCGAGGAGAGTATCCAAGCGTATTGGTATATTGAACAGAATTAAGTCATATCTTCCTAGAGCTGAACGCATGTTAGCCTATAATTCTATGATAAAGCCTCTTATGTTGTATTGCTGTATCTCATGGACTGGGTGCAACAAGGACAATGTGAATAGGATTTTCAGGTTGCAAAAACGCTGCTCTAGAGTTATCATGGACGCCGAACCACGCCATTCTACGGTGGATCTCTTCAATAGGCTTGGTTGGTTACCGTTTTATTTAGAATCTGACATCAAGAAGTGTACTCTCGCATATAAGCACACAGTGAGTGAAACACCAGAGTACATCAATAGTATGCTTAAGCTTAATAGTGAACAGCACAGTAGGAGGGGACTCGGAGTGCACACCTAAGCTTTGTAACGCCACGCTATGTTAGGGAAAGGGAGGCTGGCCGCTCCTTTACAGTTACAGCTTGTAAATACTGGAATAATTTGCATATTAACTTAATTTTCTGGACTGAAGTTCCTTCATTAGAGAAAAAGAAAGTATGCACGAGCCTCTGAAGTTCCTTCATTAGAGAAAAAGAAAGTATGCACGAGCCTCTGAAGTTCCTTCATTAGAGAAAAAGAAAGTATGCACGAGCCTCTGAAGTTCCTTCATTAGAGAAAAAGAAAGTACGGTTTTCACCATCAAAACAAAGCTTGACGTCATATCACAAAAGCGACATTATACAAAAACTGCAAACCTTTTAAAACTTCTTCCGCCATTTGTTTCTCGAAATCTTTCTTAACTTGCTCCGTGCAATTGTCTTTATCACGTAACTCATTACGAGTATTTCCCATTTCTCTCTTCAGATTCATCATTTCTGATTCCTTATCACGGTAAGCGTCCTTCAGCGACTTATCAACACTTTCATAATGTTCCAGTTTCTCGTTTCGAACAATCACCGTGGCTTGAACATTAGCGAGATCAGCGTGTAGGGTCTAGAGGGAAAAATATACAAATAATAAAGCAATGTTTTACATAAAATGATCACAGTCCAGTAAGATTCAAAATTCCGAGATAATTGCTAAATTCCTGACGAGAATTAAACCCGATTAGAATTTCCAATGGCTTAGTAAATATGTTCTTTAACTTGACTTGTTTCCATATTATTATGGCAATACATTCACGTATATAGAGCTGGGCTTCTTATCTTGTTTATACTGCAGTGATTTGCATTAGTTGCTACTAAAAAGCTTAGATTTTTGATGATATAAAAGTACCAGAAGTGTCCTGTGTAGGAAGCAAAAATACGAATCAGGTAGGAAAACTATTTTCAATGAGTTATGATTTATTTAGAGTCAATCACACAGGACAAGGTTGCCCTATTTATCCAAGCCAGAGGCTCCTGTTTTAAGCACTCGACTATTCAGTTTATCACTCTTAGGTGAACGGAAAACCTAACTGATAGGGATACCGAGGGCCTACGATTTAAAAAGACCCGAAAGTCTTACCATTTTCTGGCGTTGTTTCAAAGGCAGCACCTTCTCCTCAATTATTTAAAGACCCTGAGTGGTGGTCCGACCCCATAGACATGTGTGGTAACCACTAGACCACAACAGCTGGTTAATTTTAAGCTTTTTAATTTAAGAGGGAAGACGCTTACTAAGTATACTAACCTCTATTTTAGTTTCGTGATCTCTTAAAATTCCATCTTTCTCTCCCAGCTGTGCTTCAAGATCTTGTTTTAGCCTTTCCAATTTCTCAGCAGCCTCCATCCATTCCCGCACTTCCTCTTTCATTTTGTCATGGTCGTCTTCATTTCCTTTTTTCATTTTGTTGAGCTCGTTTTGATTTTCGTCATTTTTGCTGGAAAATACTTTCACCTCTTCTTCCACAAACCTCAAATTTTCTGTGATCTCGTTGATTTCGTTGGTTTTTACAACAAGCAACGATTCCTTCTCTTTCAATTGTTCATTTACATTGTTCATTTCGTTACTCATTTCATTTGTTGAAATCTCCTTTTCAACTCTTAACTTGCCCACATCTTTCTCTCGCTCTTCAAGATCATCTTTGATATTTTTTAAAGATGTCTCCAGCTTTACAATAACGTTATTCTTAGTAATCAACTGCGAATTCTTTTTATCTAACGCTGTGGTTGTTTCTTCCAGACGTTTCTCTAGCTGTTTGATCACGTTATTGTCTGTTGGCGTTTTAGATGATGCTGGTGTTGCAGGTCGACCTCCTTGGACTTTTTTAGCTGCCGATAACTCAGTTGTTTTTGTTTCAAGTTCAATTTTATAGTCCATCGCAGACCTTTCCAATGACTTTATTTTTGTATTTAGACCATCTGTTTCATTTTTAAAATTCTCTAATTCTTTTAGTTTCTCCTCTTCTATCATCTTTACTTTTTGTTCATACCCAACAATCTGTTCACTCATCTCCTGAAGAAATTAAACAAAAACGAGTTATTTCCTTTTGCATTTGAACAACAATTGTGACCAAGAAAAACGAAAGAACGAAAGAGAGAAGACTAAAAAGAGAAGGAGAGGATAAGAAAGAGGAGAAAGAAAAGAGTGAAAGAAAATAAATAAAACAAAGGAGAGAAAGAAAAGAGAGAAATAAAACAAAGGAGAGAAAGAAAATAAAGGAGAGAGAGAGAAAAGAAAGAAAAAAAGAAAGGAGAGAAAAGAAAGGAGAGAAAGAAAAGAAAGGAGAAAAAGTGTCACTCTACCTCAACTTTTAGTTTTTCTTGGTGTAAGAGTGCACTAGAAATCCAGTCATCATCATCATCCTCCTCCTCCTTAATGCGTTCAACTCTAGCACGTTTTCTGGACTTAATAACAGACTTTGTGAGCAGGTCCATTCTTTTTTCATACAAATCTTCATTCATACGCTGGTCTTCCATAAGTCGTTCACTGAGCAAGAAAAAAGCCAAAATAAAACACTTCAAGGGCTTCACTCAAAAACTTCCTAAGAGTTTTATTCCTTTAATAACCCTTTTACGCCCTGATATCAACAGTAAACATACATGTTGACATACATACTACAAAGAACCTTAGCTCTGGTAGAAATCTTAAGTAGCAAACTATAGGATCTTGTAAGATCCTATTGGATCCTATAGGATGCTAAATTACAGGATCCTCAATTATGATAGGATCCTAAGGCCAAGAAAAAAAATACCTTGGTTTCCTATTTCATGCTGAAAAAAATTAGGTAGGGTAGGTCGGTTTTTCTTTTTTTTAAAATTTTTTTTCCCAAACATTGCATGGACGAACAATAGGTTTTACCAAAACATGTTGATCTTGATGCTGCCTGGATCGGCAGCCATGTTTGCTATCCCAGGATGCAAATCAAGCTGCAACTCGTGCCCAAGGCTTTTCAAAATTTCAATAAAAAGATTAGGGTCGGTATTTTACTGGCCAAAAACTAGGTAGGGTCAGGAAACCAAGGTATTTTTTATTTTGGCCCAAGTAGGATCTTACACGATCCTAAATTAAAACAGGATCCTATCTAGGATCTTTCAGAATCCTAAATTAAAACAAGATCCTAAATTAAGGATCTTACACAGATCCTAAATAGGATCTTACACCATCCTAAATTAAAACAGGATCCTGAATTAAAACAGGATCCTATCTAGGATCTTACAGAATCCTAAATTAAAATAGGATATAGTTCCTTGCACTGACTTATAAAAAATACTGACATGTGCATTGTTATACTCACTTATAGTTGTTTTCTATCTCAACTATCTGCTCTGACATTTCCTGACAAACTTCTTCCCTTATTTTAACTTCCAGCAAAGCCGTATTCTTTCTCTCTTCGATGAGTTGGTGTTGAAGTACAGTAATGAATGCTAACAGCTCCTATAAAAGGAATATTTACGAAACTATGATCAAATAATACATGGGCAGGGTTTATCAAATAATACATGGGTTTACCAAATGTGTTCTACTTAAAATATAAAAAGGCAAATTACCTGATTTGTGTGGCCTCCTTGTATCTCACTTTTTTCTTCTTCAGCTAAAGGAGCTAGTTTGGTATTAGTTTGTTCCATCTGCACTTTGTTACCAGCAGGAGTTGACAATGAGCCATCAGCCCATGCCACTGATGTTCGAGTCGATTTTGCAGGGACAGGAACCTCGGGTTGACGTATTAGTCGTGGTTCTTGGACCATGGTTGTAACCTTGGAATAAAAGATAGGAATAAGAATATGGTGCTGATAACAGGTCTTCATTTTAGACAAGTTTAGTAAGTCAGATACTCAATGTAACAGGATAAAGGGGTCTTCCACCAACAAGATGGTTACTCAGAAGTCAGAATCGTGGAAGCTGTAAATCCATTACGGTAGATATAATCTTGTGAATAGCGACGTAATAGCATATATTAATCTTCTCAGCAAAGAATGTTTGAAAGAATGAGTACACATTAGAACCGGCAATGGGGAGCACAAAAAATAGAAAACTGTTACTGTACTTATATATACTGTACTTATATAAACTGTACTTATATATACTTGCTTCAATGAATTACAAACTAATTTCAAACTGTTGTTGGTTAAGTTAGGTAGTTGCAGCTTGATGTTTGTAAAGTTGTAAAGGTTTTACTGTGCAAGCTGTGTACTTAAGTTGTTAAAACCTTTACAACTTTACAAACATCAAGCTGCAACTTAACCTAACTTAACTAACAACATTTGACTGGAAATTGACTGTTACAACACGACTTGTAGTCCAACAAGTATTTGTTATAACGTCCCAGGTTTAAATACCGTAATTAACCTTGCTCTGCCATCTGAGTTCCAGTGGCTCAATGGTTAGAGCGTCTGTCTAGCGTTCAGAAGGTTACGGGTTCGAGTCCTGTCTGGTGCTCAGAGTTTTTCTGAGTATTGACAACTTAACACAGCTTGCACAGTAAAACCTTTACAACTTTAATTTCAAACTACTGCCGATTTTTACCTTCTTGGCTATCGCTGAAAACTTCAAAACATGAAGCGTTTCATCAAAAGCAGATGCACATTGGTTCACATTTACAATCATCGATGCTTTTCCTTTACCACAAAAGAACCCTTGAAACAAGCGAGTCAGCTTGCTTTCGCGGAATGGGATGTTTTTGAGATTATTCCTATAAATAATATATGCAAAAATTATTTTTAATAGAATACAGAAATGGTTGAAATACGAACTCTTTGAGGGTGTTAGTACTTTATCACATGTTATCATAATTGAGAGGGATGAGGGTAAAAAAATTAGCTAAAAAGGATCATGTATTTTGTGAATGGTTGCAATGATCTTCATCAGCTACACGGCCGTCTAGCCATCACGGCCACTTTGAAAAATCAGATTTTTGGACGGCCTCTTTTCATATGGACGGCCATTAACAAAATATTTTCCTCAAACAACAACTTACAGGTCCCGGCCATTTCTAATGTTTCTTGATTTCCGTTAGCAAAGCTGTTTATTTTAGCTATTATATAAGTTTTGTTACTAATTTTTATCAAGAACATGCAGACATGACAATTGACTGCAAGATCAATTTAACATGTATATATGCTGTGACATGAAGTAGCAAAAACGTTGTTTAATAGAACCGCTGTTCAGTGCTCACTCTCCTCCGCAGAGGCTTCTTGCGCTTTTTTAAGAGTTCGGGCAGATATATAGAGTTTGGGCAGCACGAGCTGGGAGGACGTTCCCATTCTCTCCACGCGTCCCCAAAAAAACACCCTGTGAGCGGCCCAATACAAGCAAATAGCCCAACCTATGTATATTACATTATTACTACAGTATATATAAAAGCAGAAAAAGCGTCTGCGGAGGAGAGTGTGATAAGCTCACTCGCTCACGGCCACTCCCACCAAAATTTTTTGTGGCCACGCCCACCAAAATTTTTTCGTGGCCACGCCCAGCAGTGGTGGTCCAATTTATAAGATAAAATACTTACGTGTGGCTTTGATTGTATCTTAACAGTTCTACGCACTTTCCTAACGTCATGATAGAGGTGTTAATATTGCCTGCTTCCTTTAACCTGTCTCCAGTATTTTGTGTCTTGGTGTACCTCTCAGAGCCAGCAAGATCGACAAAAGATAACCTGGAATAAAGATGAAAACGTTCTCACAGAAATGAAATGCAAAGTCCTTGAACTATTCTTGATCTGTAGATATTACTAACCAGTCATTTTATTATTCAGAATCTATACCTAATTATAAATATACTGTATAAATTATGAATTCAATTCTTTACCAGAAGATTTCCAATTCGTTGTTAAATTAAATTATACGATTGGAATTATAAAAATTACGACTTTAATATTAAATTAATAAAAATTAACACAATGTTTCCCTCTGTGACAAGGGGCGTTCTCTTGAAATGTTAGACACACTATCTTTGCAGTACACCAACCTTTTATTACCTACCTGCTTACTCTTGCAACACGAGGTTCGGTTTTGTTAACCACTCTCAAAATTTTCAAAGTAAAAATACAATGACTAAACAAAACAATAGAAAACATACAGTAGATGACGATGAAAACATAGAACTATCCCACGACACAGACAGACAACCAGTTAGATTACGAGATAGTTCATAATTTCAAACACCATTACAACATTAAGTATTTAAAGCTCTGGTGAAGTCCATGGCGCATGGGATGAAAGCTAAGTAAATAAAATGTTAAAAACATGGATATTTTCACAAATTATTCTTATTATTAAGATATAAGGACTGCATGCAAAGTTCCAAACAACACATAGATGATTGTCAACCTCATCATTCCTCAGAGAGTGTCTCTGTGTCCCAGACAAGAATCAAGTGCCATATTATTTCTTTGGATTGCCGGAGAGAACATCTGTCCGCTCCAAGCTTCCACATTAGCAATGTATATTGAAAATTGAAAATAAATAAATTTATTAAATTTATTAATTAATTAAATTTATTAATTAATTTAATTTATTAATTAATTTAATTTATTAATTAATTTAATTTATTAATTAATTTAATTTATTATTATTTTTTTTAATAAATTTATTTATTTTTTAATAAATAAATTTATTGGAAATTGAAAATAAATAAATATATAATCTCTTATTTTTACCTTCTGCTTGAATTCTCATTGAGTTTTGTGGAAGCAATCTTTTGGTTTTTTCTACCAATTTTCAACAGCTATTGAGAAAAATAATAGACACTGGTGATTAGATCACACTTTTCAAAGCCTTCATTTTTCATTTGGAAGACAGTTTCCCATTTCCACAATACCTTCATCGCTTCTTTAGCATTGTTAATATGAATTTCTGTAAGGCCTATAGAAAAAAAGACAATAATTTTAATAAAAAATACACTGTCTTCTTAGTATCAATCTCTGTGTCTCTTAGATTATATAGATTATATAGCAACAACTGCCAACAAGATATGGCTTTTAAAAACAGAGCAATTGTTTTTGTTTTTATTACATCACAAAATTGTGCCCAAGTGCACATCACAGAGTACAAGAAATACAAGGCCCCAGCTAGCCTATGAACTGCAGACAAACAAAACCTTGTTACGCAGTACTTATAACCAAGGTTTGGTTCATCTGCGACGCAGGCTTAGACCCAGCAGAAGGGATCTAAAACACCCATAAACAAGACTGATAAGCACAGACTAGCCATTTGATATATTTATAGAAGAAAATGTTACCTTTGATATATGGATTGCCTTTTCTATCATCTCCAATTTTTAGCACTGTCCTTCTTCTATCTTTTCCCATAGAAATAGGTTCAAGGAGATCATACACTAGTTCGTTGTAGATCTCTGCGAACGACACCCAAACAGAGAACTTGATTGGACCTTGATTATCCACATCAACACTGGTCACATCCACAATCGATGAAATATTAACTGGGTCAAAAACTAAATAACGAAATGGATTAAAATAATTTAGTTTGTGAAGTTACTGATGATCAAAAGATTTTCATTATAAATATAATATTACAATTATTTTGTAACATGTATATGAATTCAAAATGTTAAAGGATAAGGCAATATAAATTAACTTTGTCTCATTTGAAAGAACTCGTAAAATGGTATAAGAAGACCAATTTTTCTGTATCTTTCTTGGTTTTTGAAATATTTCAGATAATTATGACAAAAGACAGTCTACAATCCGCCATCTTGTTGTAATATTTGACCTAATTAACTAGGAAATTGGTGACGTCACAAGCAGGATAAACCTAATGAAACTACTCCATAGGTGACCGAATTTCCGCGGAAAGCTTTTCAAAATGTTGTGGGCCAATTGAAAATGGAAATAGTGCAACATAATCGAGTTTCTGGCTCATAATGTCGTAAGGTTGGCAAGATAAAAATTTCACTTTATCCTACTTATGACGTCACATGCACGCTGTCTTTCGTCAAATTATTTCGAAAACCAAAAAAGATAAGGGAAAATTGTAAAAGGTCTTGTTATACCATTTCACTAGTTCTTTCAAATGAGACAAAGTTAATTTATATTGCCATATCCCTTTAAAGCAATTAGTAGGCTACCATACGAAGCTGGATATAATATGAAAAGGAGAAATAAGAGAACTTCAATGTGTTGAAAAATACTTTTAAAAGTAAGAGTACTCTGTGTATTGTCTGAAACGTTGCAAATTAATATGTGTAAGTACTCTTAAGTATTTTTCAACACATTGAAGTTCTCTGATTTCTCCTTTTCATATTATATCCAGTTCTTTTGAGAACTTGGCAGCTTTCACATTTCTTCTTATTACCATTATGAGGTTCACAGATAGCTAGAGAACCAGCTAGTAGGCCTTACCTTCATGATTACTTTGCTCGCATGAAGTATCCTGAAGCAATGAATCTGTGTTGTTGATGCTGCCATGGTAGGTCTGAAATAATAAACAAGTGATTTTCAGCAGAGAACATGAAACATGAAGGGTTAAAAAGCAAAGTTTTACGCTAAATTGTAGAACACCCGTCCACTTTCGCTATTTGTATCAGTTGACAGTTAGTAAAAGAGTCAAATCATGGAAAGTTCATCATATACAATTGCTTCGTTCTATTTTAAAACCCCATTTAATTTGATAACTATCAAAAAGTACACACAATATAAACCTTCGACTGTTCGACATTATATTTAAAGTGCCTATAATGTCTGTGGGGATTTAACATATTTGTAATCTATGGATTCTCCTGAGATAAATTGTAATATATCTTGTCAGCTGAAAATTTATTCTTCAGACTTTTTTGCTGTTAAAGTTGACGTCAAATCGGGCATCTGTAAAGAGGTTTTCATGTAGACAGATTCCCGATTTGACGTCATTTCCGTCAACTTTAACAGCAAAAAAGTCTATGAAGATGAAATTTTCAGCTGACAAGATATATTACAATTTATCTCAGGATAATCCATAGATTACAAATATGTTAAATCCCCACAGACGTTATAGACACTTTAAAGAGATTTTAGAGCAACCTGGTTTGTATTTCTGCCTTTAAATGCAGTTTCAAAAGTGGATGGGTATTCTATAATTGCTCCAACTTTTAAAAGTAACACATACATGAATATCAGCCAAATCCAACAACATCTTTTTCTTGCTTTCCTCTCTTTCTTCCTGGATACTACTCAATTTGATAACATCACAGAACATTTTTGGTTTCAGGTTTGTCCGTTCATAATTCTTGTTTTGAAAACTGTTAAAGAGAATATGGATGGTTCTGGGTAGAACTCCCAAATTCTGAGTATTCCCAAGGATGGTGTACGTCTAAAAACATCAAATAAAAACAAGTTAGTTAAGTTAGGTAGTTGCAGCTTGATGCTTGTAAAGGTTTTGCTGTGCAAGCTGTGTTAAGTTGTCAATAGTCAGAAAAACTCTGAGCACCAGACAGGACTCGAACACGCAACCTTCTTAATGCTAGACAGACGCTCTAACCATTGAGCCACTAGAACTCAGATGGCAGAGCAAGGTTAAATACGGTATTTAAACCTGGGACAAGTCTAGCCGTTATCACAAATACTGTCTAGCAACACGACTTGTAGTCAAGTATTTGTGAATGGCAAGACTCATCCCAGGTTTAAATACCGTATTTATAACCTTGCTCTGCCATCTGGGTTCTAGTGGCTCAATGGTTAGAGCGTCTGTCTATTATTCAGAAGGTTGTGGGTTCGAGTCTGTCTGGAGCTCAGAGTTTTTCTGAGTATTGACAACTTAACACAGCTTGCACAACCTTTACTTTAAAAACAAGTTACTAATCAAGTGGATGGCTTGGAAAACATTTAATATACCAGGATTATGTTAGTTTTAGACTAACCTTTCCTGCATTAGTCACTCCATAGCTGAAAACCAGACAATTTTGACCAGCAATAAAATCCTTTACAACACTAAGAGAAGTATCCTCAAAGAAAGATTTCTGATTCGTGTCTGGTCCAAAGACACGAGAAAAGGTAAATCTATGAACAGTTTCCGCAGTAATGGCATTTCGAGATTGATGTTTGAAAGTGAACGAGGTTTTTGGCGGATGCATCACAACAGATGATGAGTTTTCCATTTCTAAACATCCCTGTGACTCTGCTGCGGCTATTTCTTTACTTGTTAAAGGTCGTACTCTTAGGAATACCTTTATAA
Source organism: Chrysogorgia sp. JL179-B06 (assembly GCA_035772405.1). Taxonomy (NCBI): domain Eukaryota; kingdom Metazoa; phylum Cnidaria; class Anthozoa; order Scleralcyonacea; family Chrysogorgiidae; genus Chrysogorgia; species Chrysogorgia sp. JL179-B06. Next base: position 913,979 of record JAYKKM010000071.1, on the reverse strand, counting down.
GTTCTCTTTCCCCAATTCCACACGAACCCTTTGCAACCGTTTTGGCAGTCTCGAAATCTTCAAGAAGATTCTTTCGAATTTCATTGAGTGGTTCTTCTTGATTACCGCCATATTCATTGACGGTATCATCGTAACCTTTTAGCTCGGTCATGGTTATAAAACTCCAAATATTATCCTGTATAATACTGTATGTAAATAAAACTTCTTCCTTCGAATAAAATGTCGTTTGAAAATGAACCGAATGATATTGCTCGACGGTGATTGGGCAGATTGGCTTTTAACTAACTCGCCCCAGTCTCCAGCGGAAAGGAATTGTGGAAATAAAAAGGAATAGTAGAAAATTAAGAAAGGAAAAGAAAGGAAAAGAAAGGAAAAAAGAGAAAGGAAAAAAAGAGAAAAGAATAAAAGCGAAATATAGATGAAGAGAATATTGTTCAGAAACGAGAAAAGAAATAGAAATCAAAAATAGAAATTGAATCAGATGTGGGGTAGACATTTTACAGTGCCCCCAAATCCAATTCTTTCTCACTTTATTTCTAATATTGGATCACACATTTTGTTACAAAACAAATAAAACTATGAAAAGAGTTCATGGCCATAGCAGGGGGTGGGGCTAGGTCCCCCAATAATTTGCTCTGGCAATTTCTTGCCAGTTTAGATCTGTTAAAACTTGCTGGAAATTACTCTCACAAGTCAGGAAATCCTATTTCAGAGATCCTAATTTCAAAAATTTTCCATGGGGCACCCCAGGACCCCCAGCAGGCAGTCCCATTACCGGTCCCCCCAATTGACTTTCTCTTGCTACGGCCCTGGAGTTAGTATATTTATTTGACATCTTGATTAGCTTGCCATCATGAAACATTGGATAAAAATGCAAACCCTTTTTCAGAGTTTTCTTTGACTCATGTTTAATCAAAAAATCTGCATAATCAAAATAAATCCATGGTAACTGAAAATTCAACCATAATTACAGTTATTTGTAATACCATGATTACCCCATTTCTGACGTTCTCAAGAAATTTAATTCCCTAAATACCCTCAACATGCATACTTTTATCAAATCCCACCCTGAAACAATTAATCATTTAGACACGAGCGAGGTGAATTTGACGAAATATTACCGCGAGGGACGATATATCATACCAAGGGGTAACATTTCGACGAATTCCCCGAGCGTCTATAAATTATATATTATACCAAAACAATCTTGAATGCTGTCTTGAAATATCTAGAAACATCTTGTTGTTCCTCAATTGTTTACAGACTCGTCTTGGTTTAAGCGCATGTTATTTAGTTTTCACGTGTGGTATTTGGTTTCACGCGTGGTACTCAAATTGAATACCCCTCCACTGAGGGGAATTCGCTATTATACCCCTCCACAGAGGAATTCACTATTATACCCTGCCACAGCAGCGAATTCGAATTTAAATTGACTGGTCACGTTGTACAAATCTAACTCTTTGATTGGACAATTTATAGTTGAGGTAAATAATACAAATTATATTTTGTTGGTAATTATGGTATTACAAACTAATACCATAACATGTTAGGAAATTAGTGATTAAATGTAGCGCAAGCGTCAGGAGGATTATGAAAGTCACTCGGGGCTATGGCCCTTGTGACTTCCACAAATCCTTGGATGACTTTTGGGACACTTAATAATTTCCATCATGTCATGATATTATACTTATAATGATAAGTAATTACAGATTTCTCAAGTTTGGTTATACCCTACTAGCATAATTTACAAACAAATCTGAAAGATTTTTACAAGATGCATGTAATTTAGTAATGTCTATAAGGTCTCATCTTTTACCTGTCTGTAATAATTTCAATGCTTTCTGTAAATTATCAATAGCTGTTGGTACGTCCTCATACTGCAAAGCACTAGCAGCATATTTGCAATATTTTTGAGCTGTTGTAAAATCAGTAGGCTCCAACTGAACTCCAGATGCTGTTGATGAGCTAGGAGGTTGGTTAGCCTATTCAAAATAGTCAGTATCTTTATGAGGCTAGAGGTAATAATTATACACATAAAAGGCTTTGATATCATTCTTATTTTCATTTTCCATATGCTTGCATGGGTTAGCATTAGGCCTGATAGCAACTTTCCATGCACATTCTAATGCCAGTTCATCACCACAGGGTCCGAATTAGCGCTCCAAAACAGCTTCGCATTTTTCGTTAGTGTCACAATGTAGCCGCGTAGCGTCTTACAACATTGCGTAGCGTCGTACAACGTTGCGTAACGTTTTACAACGTAGCGTAACGTCTTACAACATAACTTAACGCCTTCTAACGTAGCGTAACGTCTTACAACGTAGCGTGATGTCTTACAACGTAGCATAACGTCTTTCCACGTAGTGTAACGTCTTACAACATAGCTTAACGCCTTCTAACGTAGCGTAAATAACATCTTACAACGTAGCGTAATGTCTTACAACGTAGCATAACGTCTTTCCACGTAGTGTAACGTCTTACAACTTTACGGAGCGTCGTACGTACAACGTTGCGTAGCGTCTTACAATGTAACGTAACGTCTTTCCATTGACGTTTACATCACTTGCGTCGCATCCACGGTGAACTTGGTTACTTAAAATCAGCTTCGCAATTCTCAGAAAAATCACCTCGCAGATTTTCGAAATTTTCAAAATCGCTTCGCAATTTGCGATTTGCGAAGCGCTAATTCGGACCTTGCACCATAGGCATAACTCTAATATATTATGTTAATGTTAAAACATATTACTTTAATATTAAAACAGTCCAAAATATAAATTTATCATAAATAATTAACAGCAATATTACATGTACCTGAATTTACCCAAAAAAATTTCAAAAAGTGCCCAAAATTTTCAGTTTTAAAACGTTTGGGGGAATAATCAAATAAGATAATCAAACCAGTTTGTTTCATTATCTGTAAAGGCTCGTTTACACAGGCAATTTTACCCAGCCTTACTCCTACAGCTTCTGTGTATCATGTTGTAAAATGAACAAAAATATAATTTACTTACACTGACTGGTGGATGCTGTTGTTGTGGTTGATAAGGATATTGCACTGGTGAAGGTGTAACCATGGTGTTACCAGGAGGGAGCATATTTGATGGTGGTTGATAAGGATATTGCACTGGTGCAGGTGTAACCATGGTGTTACCTGGAGGGTACATATTTGATGGTGGTTGTCCGCTTGGTATAGAACTTGGTGGCTGTGTTGGATAAGGTAACCCTGATGTTCCTGGTCCTATATTCTCTGACTGTTCATCATTGTCACCACCAATAGGACCAGGAACTGGAACTTCACCTTTTTTGATGCAATTATTGATATAGGCTGCCTTCCACTTGCCATATTTTCTTTGAGATAATATCTAAAATTATTATTTATTTGAAATAATTCATGATCACTGATTGGCTAACAGCCAACGGTGAAATCGTCATATCAACTCATTGCCCTACCAAATATGCATGGAGTTGCGACATCAATGGTGCAATATGACAAAAGATTATTGCACGATTGACGTCACCTGGTGCAATATGAAAAACTAATATTGCACGCTATCACGTTTTTCCAACGATGCAGTTGTTAAATAGTTGATAAAGTTAATATTTTAAATAAATAATAAAACAATTGTTGAATTCGGTTTTCGCATGATAAGAATTATCAAGGCCTCAGTTTGTGTTATCCGCCTCAGCCTTCGGCAGATAACACAAACTTTGGCCTTGATAATTCTTCTTATCATGCTCAACCTCATTCAATAATTGATAAATATAATATGAGGGCTGATTTTTTAACTTCCCAGTATATCAACATACAAATTATCCTTATTGGTTTCAGGGTAGCGCCAGGAATTTGCCGACGCAGGGTCCCTGACAGGGGGGGGGGCTAACACATAGTGCTAATTCCTCTAGGGGGTCTGGGTGGATGTTCCCCCAGGAAATTTTTGATTTTCTAAGCCTCTGAAACTTTGGGGGCAGTTTTAACAAAAAAAATTAAAATTAAAAAAAACAGTGAAAATAATGATTTATAGTCGGTGTTTCCTTACTGTATACAAAACTAACTCTAACAATAATATTCATGCAAAAACTACAGTAGATGACAGTGAGTGCACGAAACAACACAGAGGTGATAGATTTGTGCCAGATATGAAAGTTGATTACCTTTGACGTTGTTTATAGCGAAATGTTTGTTAATGCGTAAAAAAAATTATGATTCTAAGAAAACAAAAGACGAACTTTTCTTTCTTTTCTTCTTTTTTCTTCCAGTTCGTTCCCCGACGAATTGTTAATTTTTCCCCGACAGGGGGCTAAGGTTCCCCGACGCAGGGGCTGTAGCCTCCCCCCTCTGGCACCACCCCTGATTGGTTTCCAAGCATTTCTTATATAGCACTAAGTTAGTAGTGGTTTTAAAACAGGTCTGAGTTCACATTTGGTGATCATTTCCTTAGTTCTCATTACCTCTCTACTGGTTAACCATTGATATTATTAGGAGAAGTTAGATATTGATCATCCCTGAGGCATAAAGCATTAAATTTGAGATATTTAACTAATTACCTCATCATTTAATTCACCAAAAACAGCAAGAATGTCAAAAATAAGTGAAGCAGAGTAGAAAGACTTCACAACATTCCTACAAAATATAAAAACACACGGTCAGATTTGTCTTAAACTAGTTTTCATCTTATTGATTTTAATTATTAATAGAAAGCAAAGTGATCTTACTTATTAGAACGTGATGCTCTGTCTTCAGTATCTGCCCACAAGAAAAGCTGCATCCCTTTACTTTCTAAATGAGCTTGGGCAACAATCTCATTAGTTATAGCTTCAATTTCACTTTGACTCTGTTTTGTCTACAATAAAAAATAGCTTAACAGCCTCATACCAAGGGTATAATATTACAAGTAATATTTGGCATTTCGCTCGATTAAACTACAGGTTCTAAGGATTTGTGATATTGTTATACCCTGCTTGTAGGACCCAAAATATTTGTCCTGGATCCAGGCGTAATTGCCCTATTTATGTCTTCCATGCATATAGACACTAAAACACTACCTTGTACAGTAGAACATGAATTTATGTTTTATGACCACCTATCATTTACAACAACTTTTTCTGTCATGGATGATTTGTAGTTAAAATGTACCTGGAAGGAGCAACCACCTGACTAACACAACCACTAACCACTTTCTGGCATCCCAAACAAGAATATATACCTGTTATGAGTGATCTTTTGTCTACTAGCAATTAAGAATTTGGCTATCATGCAGGGCCGGATCAAGGGTAGGGCACTTTGGGCAAGTGCCAGGGGCACCGCGCTTATGTAGGGGCCCTGCAGATTTTTTGTGCCTCGCGTTTATTTAGGACATCATGTTTATAATTTAGCGACCCCCTATTTTCTGGCTTCTGGGGGGGACACATGTAGTGGGGCACCCATCTTTTTTACAAGTTATTAGCTATTCGCAGCTGTTTTCTATGCAAATTTTTCGGTTAATTTCCCCCGATTTTTCCTCTCCGACTTGTTTTTTTCTTGGGGGGGGGGGGGCATCAGGCAACCGCAAAGTGCCAGGGGCCCTGTGCATGCTTGATCCGCCCCTGCTATCATGACGTCACATAACAACAAAGTGGTTGTAAAACTCAGGTTCTACTGTACATGTAGCTGGGTGACATTTCATACAAGAATCCAAAATTCAAAACATAGCCCTAATATAGTAACCCAAGACTTATGATAACACTTAATATTTTAAAAATAACAGCTGATTTTGATTTAGAATTTTACTACTGATAGTCTATCTGACATCATTTTGGGATTTATATGAAACCCTCTACATATATATGGGTAATATATACAGTGTATGGAACAGAAATGTCTCTATGAATGCTAAATAAATACAACATATAAAAGGTTTTCATGTTTATCAATTGATACATAGCTGACCATTGTTTTTGTTGATATTATCAAGAACTAGCACATATGTGCAGGTATATATGGTATACACTTCATGGTATTATGTATTGTTACCACGAAGTATATCCTAGAGTAGGTATATGGTACTATGCATATACCTACCTTTTCAAGAACATCCATTAGATTCATCAAAAATGAAATATTGTCTTTAGTTTTATGTTTAATACCAAGTTGAACAGCGTGATACCGACCTAGTAGGACAAAAAACTGTCTCACAAATAATAATTCTAGGACAGTTCTCTGGCATATTAAAAACATGGTTTACGACGCAATGGTTTAGAAAATAACAAAAACAAAGATATTCATTATTACTCCAATATGAAACAACTACGTCTCGGCTTTCATACTCCTTTGCAAGTTTCAAAAAAGGTTGAATTATTTTCAGACTTTCTGGAACATTAGTCGCCATATTGTCCTTTAACTATCTATTTTTAGATTATGACGTCGTTATTGTGGAGATGGCTAAAACGGATGGCTCAAAAGGACCTTTCTGTTTTTGTCTGGTCTTTATAATTAAATGATTTCATTTTTCCTGCTCTGTTTTTGCAATATTTCAGAATATACTTTTGTTAAATTGGCAAACAATCTTATAAAAATATAACTTTCTCAGAATTGGTTCGTTACCAGTCTCTTTTATCGAAATTGCTGAGTAATTTTGACGTCATGGTCTTGGAGATTGATGTTATTGTCGTAATAAACATTCACTGCTGATCTTTCGATATTTTTAACATAGTTTATGGTGTATTTCGATAGTTAGAGCAATCGGTAACCGCTGTTTCACAATGTCAAGTCAACTAGAAAGTATCCTTACTTATGGTGGGCTTTAGAAAAGCATATATAACTTCGTGTCTTGTCTGTAGTTGTGAGTACTTGGCAGAGTGAAGAGATGATTCAAAATGTCTCATGATGATTGATGTATAATGTCTTTACTTGTTGCAAATAATCCAATATATAGTTTTCTCAACACAATAATAAATATTCTGTATGCATTTATGCTCAACTCCAAAGTTTTGAATGTTTATACCCATTCATATTTTATTGTTATTATATTATTATCATAAATTTATTTTATTGTTTTTCCTTCACGTTATTAAACTTCAGAGCATTTATTTAACTTAAAGGTGAGAAGTTTTAGAGATTAATCTAAACAATACTTTTAATGTTTGAAGATTCTGTTTTATTCCCTGAGCTATTTTAGTGCTTTATTTTGGTTTATATATCTTAAATTGCAAGTATATATAATATGCTTCTTTAGTTTGCTGCAAAACAACTGCAAAGGAATGCGACAAAATGTGAAAAGGAAGAAAAAGTTGAAAAGGGGAAAATAAAAAAGGTATTAAAAATCATTCAGATAAGTTGCTATCATAACATAATGCCATTATTAAGGTCTTTTTGTTCCACTTTGAAAACTAAAGACTTTAAGTCATTACTTGAGTGTACAGTTCTTAATTATTTTATCTTCAGGCCATACAAAAAGGTAACATGGAAGGAGCAAGAATACATGCTGAAAACTCAATCAGACAAAAAAGCCAAGTGAGCTAAAGACTCAGTTTTACTCTGCTTTATAAACTTACCAGACCATATTCTTTTGTTTTCCATCGGTTATTAATGTTGGGGTAATAACCTCATTATCAAAGCAGGCGGTGGTATTTTATTAGTCCCAAGGGGAAAGGTGGAGTTGAAAATTGGATCTTTATTATAAGTAATAGCATGGCATTGAGGTTGATTAGTGATTAAATGTACCCGAAAGCCGAGGGAGGTTTAGTAAAACTTTTACTAAACCTCCTGAGGCTTGAGGGACATTTAATCACTAATCAACCGTAATGCCATGCTATCACTTTGTAATATTATATGGCTACCGAGACAATAAGAAATTCAACAAGTTGAAATGGAATAAAACTTTGTGAGTTGCTATTAATGGTATTGGGAATTCGACAATGAAGTAATGGTTCACTTTGTTAGTTATTCTATTGAAATGTTTTAGAGTAGTTTAGCATATATATAAGCTGGATGAGTAGCATGTTTGGCAGTGCAATTTGAGTAAAATAAAACAGGCTTTTGCATAAACATTAGGTATGATTAGTTACTAATCGTACCTAATGCACAAACATTAGGTAAGATTAGTTACTAATCGTACCTAATGTTTTATGCTGGTGATTGATCAGGTTATTTAGAGATTAATCGTCCCTCGTGAAACAAAGGATTTTGAGGTAGCCATGATATTACTTAAACTAATAACCTCCTACGTTATTAGCTGAATTCAATCATTTAAACCTTATTCGAGCAAAACATACGCATAAACACATAGTAACGATTTAAATATAATCAGAATTATGTCCCCAAGAATACGTTAACAATAAATCATAATAACTGCACACAACTCATCATAACACACAACACACCTTGAATTTTAAAATGCTTAATTCATAGTTGATTTAATCTGTCAAATTAAAATACAAAAACCTTTGGAAAACAAAAGAATATGGTCTGATGAGCATATAAAAAAGTTAAAGACTACAGGATCAGTTTTTATTCAACAGTAAATACCTCGGGCTTTGCCCTCGGTCTTCACAGTTGAATAAAAACCTCTCCCTATGTCTTTAACCTATTTAAAAATATACAGCATTGTCTTTATCTCATTATTGCTATACTGCTAATTAAAACTATTTTTGTTTGTCATTTAGGCTTTGAATTATTTGCGTATGAGTTCTCGAATTGATGCAGTTTCCCAAAGAGTACAAACTGCTGTAACTATGAAACAGGTAAGGTAGTTGCCAGATGTATTGACCATACACGGCAGGCCAGGGTGGAAAAACAGTCACTTTCAAAAGCAATGAAGCAAACAAGGGAGATCCAAAAAGTACTGAAATTATTTATGTTTGCTGCAGTGGAATTTTATGGGAGCAAATTATAATTTCTATAAATTTATAATTGATTATGTTATTCATAAAATAATATATTATAGTATAAATATACAGTATATATAAATATATATATAAATATATTATATGTTATTCCTGTTTAGGTGACAGGTTCTATGTCAGGTGTGGTGAAATCAATGGATGCAGCTTTGCGATCAATGAATTTAGAGAAGGTATTAAACATATTGGCGTGGTCAATTATGATATAACAATGGTAGCTCTGGAAAACATAAATTTATTTTATTACAAATTCAACATTTTGACCATAGTACTGCACACTAGAACAGTACTAATCACTAATGTTTTAATGATAAAGGAATTTTATACCATTCTTTTGCTGTAGGTCTCAGCTTTGATGGAGAAATTTGAGAAACAATTTGAAGACTTAGATGTGCAGTCTGGTGTGATGGAAAATGCAATGCATGATAGTGTTGCTACTTCAATACCAACTGTATGTATTCTTAATAATATTCCATCATACTACTAAAACCAGCTGTTGTGGTGTAGTGGTCACCATACATGTCTATGAACTGGGCAATACAGGTTGAATCCTGGTCAGACCACCACTCAGGGTCTTAAAAATAATTGAGGAGAAAGTGCTGCCTAATTGTAATAATATCAGCAAATGGTAAGACTTTCGGGTCTTCTTGGATAACAACCTCAAATTGTAGGCTCTCGGAACCCCTATCAATTGGGCTTCTAGCCTGTTGGGGTATTCCATTGACCAATGGTAATAATCATAAACATAAACTGGAGCAAACAAACAAACTTGGACTATCATAAGTTCACAGTATTGTCTGAATATAATAAACTAGAAATTACTATCGCAAGGGAAGTGCTGCCTCAAAAGCCATCAAATTATAAGTAAGATATAGCAATAATTCTCTTTTTTAATTCTGGACCTGTTTTTGTTTAAGGATGGTGTGGATAGATTGATGCACGAAGTTGCAGATGAGCATGGGTGAGCAAACTAACAATTATTTATTTTTAAAAGTCCAACAATGCACCTTTTCAAGTGTTATTTTATGAAACACTATCAGAATATCATCATGCATCAACACTGATATAAAATGCAGAATAAACCAACCAAATAATTTCATTAATAGAGATATGTTGGTTGTTTTATAGGTTAGACGTCAACATGGATTTACCTACCAGTCAGACAACCCAAATTGGTGGAGCATCTTCAGCATCTGTTGAGCAAGTAAGTCTAAAAAAAACAATCCAATAAAATAGATCTAAATGACTGAAAATCTATTTCATGCTTCCATTTTTACCTAGCCTCCTTCGCAGATGTTCTTTGTGGGCCGTGTATGCGGGCATACACGGTCCACATCGTCTGCAAAGGAGGTTAATATTTACCTCGATTATTAAACAAATTATTTCTTTTATAGGATGAATTGAGTCAGAGATTAGCTAAACTAAGACAGTGATTCTTCACATGAAAAAAGACGTCATTAGAAGTTGAAAATCTTGAACACATTTGAGACAATCAAGTTATATGACTACAATACAAACATTACCTTCACTGCAGTTTATAGCAGTTGGAATCATATTAATTACAAAAAGATGTTTAATCAACGTAGGCTGTGAGAGGAAGATACGTTATAAAAGATTTGTCTTTCTGTAAATAATTACCACCTAAGAATGTTTACTCCACTGTAGTAATATGGGGATACAATCATTAAAAGAAAACTGCAATGCTAATTTTTTATGAAATTCTGATCCTTAATCTTAATTTAATCAATAATTTAACTGCATGTACTGTACCAATAAAAAATGACATATATATAAAAAAAACGAACGAACAAACAAAAAAGAATGCAGTAAGGAAAGGAAGAAACATGAACCATACTAGCTATTCCACCCAAAAATTACAAACAAAACAGAAATGCCATACAGCCCAAGAAACATAAGGTCGATCAGGATCATTGGTAAAGTTTTATAATGACTCTTGCAAGATTTCTTGAATAGAGCAAGGCTGACATTAGTTGTTCTTAAGGCCCTGGAGAAAAATAGTCCCTTTTGTCACCAGACTTAAAAAATAAGGTTTTAGCAAGTAGTAAGCGTACTTTCATAAACGTCTTGTATCGATTGCAATTTTTGATAGAGGTTTACAATTACACTGATCTGTGAAACATAAAGACAGCTTTATATATATATATTATAACATACATCATATGCGTAGCACACATATGCGTCATGCGTGTCGAACATCCGCACATAGACTTTAGGTGTGCGTTCGCACATGTGCGAACGCACACACAGACTTTTATAAGAGTGCGTCCAAAAATGACCGAATTTTAAGTTATTTTCTCAAGTACATGACTCTATTGAAAAAAGTAGCCTTAAAGTGCCTATAACGTCTGTGGGGATTTAACATATTTGTAATCTATGGATTCTCCTGAGATAAATTGTAATATATCTTGTCAGCTGAAAATGTCATCTTCATAGACTTTTTTGCTGTTAAAATTGACGGAAATGATGTCAAATCGGGAATCTGTCTACATGAAAACCTCTTTACAGATGCCCGATTTGACGTCATTTCCGTCAACTTTAACAGCAAAAAAGTCTATGAAGATGACATTTTCAGCTGACAAGATATACTACAATTTATCTCAGGAGAATCAATAGATTACAACTATGTTAAATTCCCACAGACGTTATAGGCACTAATTTAAACAGTTCAGTTCTACATTGAGGAGTTTTTAGTTTCCCTTGCGAAAATGATCTTAACCTGGAATCTGTACAAAATTCCACGTAGGAGTCAATGTTGCAATTATAGAGATCAGTTTTCAACTTGTAAAAGGTGGTTAGGTCCTTGAGCTCTAAAAAAATTTAATTTTTACACCTGAAGTTTCATATAATTGATAATAAGTATCTGGAATTCTAAAACATTTCCCCTATCTCTAACGGTAATGATGCGTTATTACTATATAGTAAATTGTTTGCTACTCAAGCTTTTAACGCAAACGCAGAGTTTTTTCTGAGTTTGGGTTAAAGATTGAGTAGCAAACGTTATTACGTATATATAGCAAAGTGAAAAGGTGGTAAACTGCCAAAATTTATAGTGACGAAATACTGACGTTTCGAGCGGAGCCCTTCATCAGAGTAAAGGCCCTATTACACGGTGCAATTTTTCATGCACGGACCATTGCCCCGTGTAACGTGCTGTGTAATGGTCAAAATCGATGCCGCGAGACAAGTTGCACCAATCGTTGCACAAAGTAGAATCAGGTTCTACTTTCTGCCACGATTGCAACAATTTTTCAGCGTTGCATCGTGTAACACCCTTTCAGCAACTTGTCTCGCAATGTTTCCATAACAACGACTGCGAACGCATGCGCGTCATCCAGTATTCTCGCAAAACAAAATAGCTTTTATCGAAAAAAATGCACAAACGCGTCTAACACCCCTCACCTTACAACTGCAACACCGCACAAATCGTCATTGCGAGACAAGTAGTTGCATGAAAAATTGCCTTTAGACGAGATGAAATAAAATAAATAGGGTTTATATATATGCCAAAAGGATGCCACAAGTAGAACGTAGCCAATCAAATGCACGGGAGATGCAAAAAGTTAAATCATTTGCTATTTCTACAGTCGATCAGCAAACAGAGTGAAGGGGAGGGAGAAATGACAGGTCCAATATTCAAGCGTTAACCACCGGTTAAAAAAACTCTGCTTCACCCCGGCTTGTCCGTATTTAGAAATCAGAGGAAGAACGCTTACTCGTCAGTTAGAATTATTACTTAACGAATCCCAAGCGTGTAATAATGTCTAGGAAAACATGTGCTCACAAAAACGAATATCTTGTATTCTAGATGTTCTTAATTCGTTGAATATATTTATTGTGGCGTACATTAGATCACCTGACAAATTGCTGTAATTATGAAAACCTATTTGTCAATAGGTAGAACTAGCGGTTTAATAATGAATATAAGTTATGTACTTTACTGTTCCGCTGCAGTCATTGTGTACTAAACGTCGTGATAATTTGACAGCACACCGGAAGATTGGATACAATCAACTGATAGTTCATATTCTAATCAGTCCATCTGCAGGACAATGTTCTTCTGGTATTTCTTTTTATACTACCACTTCGCTACAACCCTATCAACTAGGCTTTGGCCCATTGTGCTAAAAAAATTGGCATATTATGCTAATAGCACTGCTCTCAATTTTGCCTAATTATGCTAAAAATTATGCTAGAATTCACAAATTATGCTCGATATTCTCACATAAATGCTCGATATTCTCACAGATTCTTACATAAATTCAACAACTCAAAAAATGTTTAACATTGAAAGTCAAGGCAGTAACTTAAGTCAAAGGCTCAAAGTCAAGCATCAAGGGGTCAAAATAACGGATATATAATATAAATAGCAAGACATCATTAGAATACTAGATCATCGATTATTGTACTGCAGCATTACGCTTGCTTGCAGGTAGTCACTAAGTAGTCACTATGAAAGCGGTCTTGTAACAAGTTTCTGACTTTCTAGACTACCAAATGAGTAATATTACCTTTTATGCTTAAAAAAGTGCTAAAATTTTAGGATTATGCTTGAGCAGTGCTCGTTTTAGAAATTATGCTTTTTTGCTCCCATTATGCTAAAAATTATGCTGGCACAATGGGCCAAAGCCTACTATCAACTTCATGTCAATGGTACAAGAAATGAAATATCCCTTTGGCTACACGCAACAACGACGAGGCTTGGTTGGGGCCAATGGCGCGCTACTGCGATCTATAGCGCGCTCTTTGCAATCTGTTTAAAATATCGAGATCAAATGAAAGGTGTCCGGAAATGAATCATATCTGCAAAGTTAGAAACTTTGACGGTCGATAAATAACAATATTGTCTCAAAATATAAATGTCTTGTAATCGTTTTAATCTTAAAAACATATAAATAATACCAAATTAGTTCGCTTTCTACGTTAAAATTTTAAACAATAAAATAAATAAAATATATCTACTGTACAACACTGTTTTGTATAGTTGAAGCGATACAGTAGCAGCATAGATATACTGGCCGCCATTGCTGTCTCTTCCACAGAGGCTTATTGGACTTTTAGATACATTGGAGTTATATTGCAGGGGTTTATAGAGGTTTTATTACATGGTTTATGGGTTCTGACGTGGAGTATCACTTACAATATCCTCATGTTCCTCAAAACCTCTATAAACCTCGGCAATAAACCCAATATATTGAAATTGCCCAAGAAGCCTCCGTCATGGAGGAGAGGCCTAATTGTGAGCATGCCATATATATGCAATCCGAGAGAACTATCAATATATAATAATACGAATAGAATACTCTAAAAAGTTGGTGTACTGCCGAAATAGTGTGTAGGAGGTCTGAAGTTTCGAGAGAGTGAACACGTTTATATAATAATGCGCTTGTTCGTGTGTCTGTCTGTCTGTGCGTAACGCCCTTTTCCAGGCTCCCTCGCACCGTGGAAATTCCACAAGGTCCTACTGGTATAAAGATAATATGTGAGTGACAAGAAGCAACTGATCATTGACGTCATACTGAATATGGTTGACGTCACGCCTATCATCCAAGCTCTATCGCTATCTTGGCCATAAATTACTTTCGACATAAATTCATGAAAAATTACAGGGCTGGGACTCCAAATGGCCGAGAGTGTTGAGACCATTGTTGATAAATATCACACATTTCATATTTTCCTGACTTGACAGCGAAAATCTCGATAAATCTTGTCGAATTATCCCACATAAAACAGTGGAAAAACCCAAAGCTGACTGTTCATTCCGTTACAGCCTGTCTGTCATGAAGTCGGATGAAGATCAGCGAAAAAGAGTTAGAGTCGGCCAAATTATTGAAGTGTTGTGTTGTGTTGCGTAGAAGTGTACAGTTTAGTTTAGTAGATTTATCACTCTTTTAGGTGGCTTACAAAAATCACATGTGATTTTGGAACAGTTCATGTGGAATTTTCGTAAGGGGAAGCGCAATTGATAGGGGTTCCGAGGGCCTACGATTTAAGGTCGTTATCCGAGAAGAGCCGAAAGTCTTACCATTTGCTGGTATTATTGCAAAGGCAGCACTTTCTCCTCAACTATTTTTAATACCCTGAGTAGTGGTCCGACCCAGTATTTGAACCTGTGTCTTAAACTCCCAGCTCATAGACATGTGTGGTCACAAATCGAATATTCTAAAAGGGTGGTGTACTGAAGAAATAGTGTATAGGTCTGAAGTTTCGAGTGAAGACCACTCCACGAGTTAGATTGAGGCTGCACTATCTCAGTCGAACACACATGAGTTTAGAGTATTCCATTATGAGTGGTCGCTGCCAATGTTGAAAGAAATAAAATGAGATAATGCAATTTAAGTTGAAGAACACTCAGACTCCTTGTGATCTTGAGTTTTTATACTGCGATGAAGAAACTAGGTCTAGGTCAAGTATATATAACAACATCGAAACCACTATAAATAGCATTATATATACGTTATCAGACCAGACAACCAGTAAACACTTAGAATTTAGGCAGTCACTCGAGTCCATGAACCATATGATGATTAGTTCATATAATCATTATTAGAAATTCAGTGGTTCTGTACAAGTTTAAAACCATCCTTCTTTCATCATAGTCCTAAAACTGCGTTAACTCCTTGTGCCGATCTCGAGTTTTTACACCGTGATGAAGAAACTAGGTCAAGGATATACAACATTGAAACCACTATAAATAGCATTATATATAGTTATCAGACCAAACAACCAGTAAACACTTAGAATTTCAGTCACTCGCCATTCAAGTCCATGAACCCGATAAGTTTAAAACCAACCTTCTTTCATCATAGTCCCAAAACTGCGTTAAGTGTATAATCATTCACATATGTAACCTTTCAAAATCAAAAGCGCTATATAGTGGTTACTCTGCGGAATATTAAAAGGATCATTAAGCCTCTCGGAGTTTGGTTAAGCAAATTAACAATAATTAAGCTAACCATCATTCCTCGTGGTCCATTTAGCTCGAGTGGGTATAACAACAACTCAAGTAAATTTTAAAAGATTACGGTAACGAATTTTTCTGAATAGTGGCTACGAAAGGCCTTCGTTCAAAACATTAGACATCCTCCTACATGCTATTTCTTCATTACACCAACCTTTTAGAGTATTTAATTTGTATTTCTACACTGTCTACGGAGCACTACAACGCTATGTCAAGAGGAAAGCAGTTTTTCATTGCTTTTGAGACTGCTATACATACCGTGAAGTAACTTTTATTTATTTATTTATTTATTTATTTAGCTTCGCCTCTTAAAAATACATAAACTAAGCAGGGTCACCACAACAGTTAAACACCAATTACAGTGGGCCCTTACAAAAATAAAATAATAACTAATAACAGCAAATTAAGGGTTCAGTGAGGCTTCGCGATGTGTTGCACTTTAGGCAGACAGTTTTCCAAGTTCGAGGATCGTCAACATTGTAACAGGATAATAGAGCATTATAATAGACTAATACTAATAGTGATTTCTTAAATTTTTTGAAGTTTAAATGATCTAGCCTTAAGTGTTCAGGGAGAGAGTTCCAAGTCCTAGTTGTTCTAATAAGAAATGAGCGATTGAAAGTAATTGTTTTACATTTACGTTGACGGAATGAGATTACATTGACATTTGCGGATGATCTAGTAAGCCTTAAGGGAACAAGACGTTCGGGTAGGATATCGCTTGATATAGGTACAATGCCATTGATGGCCTTAAAGAAGAACAGTAAGTCAAGATACTCGTGCCAGTAGGAAAGTGCTTGTAGTTTTGTAGAAACGAGTCTGTCTCTGTAGGATTCTTCGCACATAAATGGTAGCTTCAGTAAATTTTGATGCTCGGCGTTGGATGCGCTCTGTTCGTTTGATAAGCTCGATTGACTGCGGGGACAAGACTTGGAACTTAATGAAGAATGTTTTATTTACACAACACAATCACTAAAACGTGTGCTACGGAAATTATGCATGAAAAGAGATTTTTATCCACGCGCTGTGCATTAATTAAACAGTTCCTAAATCAGAAATATCTCGTGGTGCTAATAATGTGGTCGTCGGTGTCGTCCGGCGTCGTTTTATTCAGATAGATAGCGGCTGCACACTTGGTGTCAGATGATTGCACAGTTCGTGTGATACTATAGAGTCTTTAAAAGGAATTAATAATAGCCTCGCGGGCTGTCGCTGCATGGGAACCGTTTTCTGTCAGTCTTGTTTATTTTTATCACACCCATTATAGTTTGAAGTGAAGCCAAAAGGACGTGAAAGACAGATAAGACATGCACAATATGGTAAAGTTTTAATTCACTACAAAGCGAACCTAAAACGAGCTAAATTGATAGTACCGGCCGTCATTTTCCACGTGTGAAGTGTTCTCTTGTGCACAACACACAGGTCATGACTCAAACAAAAGAGTGGAAGGAAATAGAGGGCATGGAGGGGTAGTACCATCTATTTTATAATCTGCCAACAGTCCATAGGGGGCCGGTTTATCAAGATTATATCACTTAAGTTGAACTATTGGTCATAATATAATTACAGAAGGTGAAGGGGAAACAAAAGATTGCACTCCAAATAATTACTTCAGACTGCTGGTGGTGCGCGCGTCGTGAAACATGACAAGAATACAGCATCATTTACTGCTTGTTTCTCTTTCTTTCGTTCTCCTTTTTGGTCGAACTCGACTGGAATCGGGGAACGCGGCAGCAATGAGTGGAGATTCCGCCTACTGGGATGACGCAGACGACGTGAACGACATGGCTAATAAAACACAGCTCGGTCCGCTAGCCCGGCCCGCTAACGTCACAAGAAACGCGTCTGATTTTACTTACGCAAACCTAGTGGCGCGAGATAAACATGAAGTAATTCTGAACTTACAACGGACTAAGAACAAGTTATCGCCGCCGCGAAATCCAAGAAAAAAATGCATGGTAAGCTGTCGGTTGTTTCACTACCGTATAGACTAGTCGTGGATTATGGATATATGTTGTTTAAATTAGATAACAAACGGATATTATATCTAATTCTTTGAAACTTAACGATGTTTTATTTTATCAAACAACTAAATAAGTAGTATACAGATCATGTCAACATTGTCATGACTGGTTGCGGTCTTGGAGCCGTGAAGTCTAAATGAAACGCGAGAAAAACTAAGCGGTGATAATGATGTGCATTTATGGAAATTTTTAATTTGTGGAATCATCATTTGTGGTTTATTAGAACAGTTGCTTTTACGGTCTTGTTGACCAGTCGGGACTTCACCATCGTCTGCTTTAGTCGGAGTACGCCGATAAATATTCAGAAAGGTTATTGTTCAACACGGCGCAGTGTCTCATACTCCACTCAAATTCTGTTACCGAACAATTTCATTGTGAAACAAACGTTTAATGATATAACAACGACTAAATTACTTGAGAAATTCCGCTATTAGTCTGTTTTAACTGTTTTCCGATTCGACTTCATTCCGATAATTCCTAGGTATCATCCGCAGCATACCTTACTACATGTCTCACTAACACGAACCGTATGTTATTAGATTCACAGTCAAACGATTAATCACATTTTCCTCCGTCTATTTTCTCTTATATACCACAAGGATATTGTTAGTAACAGCACTTATAACATGCTACGGTCATGTACATTACATATACGAAACATTATCAATACATAAGAGACATTCAAGCTATGGTATACATCATTTCAAGTGAAAAATAAGTCATAATAGACGCCTTAGATTTTCCTACAGATAAAAATACCATGCTTCGTGAAGATATGGGATACACAATAGCATTAAAAAATTGACGTGACACAGATGTGCGGTGGAAGATTACGTTACTGAAATTCTGTGTCAGTCAGCATACAGGAAATATGAAAAGAGTATTGAGTGAGGTTCTCTATAACTGAACATATCACTAACTAAAACTGTGGTAGGTCGAGCAATTAAAAGCCGAGAGAAATATAGAAATGGCTCTGTCGCGTAGACCCGAATTCTCAAAAATTAAAGACAACTCACTTTTGATCGAGCCATCATCATCACTTTGGCTGTGAATGCGTGCAATTTTTTTCAAATATAGCATGCATGCAGCTGGTGTCATTTGCCGAATTCTTTGATGTTCAGTTTATTTGTTTACCAGTGGAGCGCGGTTCCTAATTGATTGGTTGTAAACAAAAAAAACGGTCGAAAACACGGCAGTCTGTAGTGACATTTCCGCGAGCAAGTAGTGTTCCGACACCGTTGATGACTTGGCACCACCAACACCTGGCCATATGGGTAACCTTTGAGTGTTTCCGACGTCATTTCGTCGTTTAGATGATGATGACGATTTAATAGAATACTGTTTTACAATTATTGTTACAAAAACAAAATTGAATTCTACAATATTACCAACGATGAATACAAAAAGATCATATCATACAAAAATATCGTCGAACTATGGCTAAAATGAGCCGAAGATAACAAGTATACATACAAGTTATTAAATCTACTATGAGTAGCGGACGGAATAAAGCTCTTTAGATATATATCCGTTCTACAACTTGGCAATTTAAAGAGAGGAGTGAGTGCTGTTTCTAAGACTTTATTTACCTCTCCTCCAAGGGGGATAATAGAATAAATTTTATGAATTTTATGATCAAGAATCTTACGAAACAAACGTTGGAACAACTGGCTGGAGATGTTCGCAGATTTCAAAGTATCGTTATATGCAAGCCTGGATATTAGTTACAATATTAATTCTGTCTGTCATTTTGTCCGATGTTCATCTTGTCCAAAGATTAACTCAACTTTTTGTGAAAGTTCAACATTTTTGTGTTGAATGGACTCTGCTTTATAATTTGTGTTGTATAATCTCAATGAGAGACATTACGCTAAGCGCGAAGTTTGGAGACCTGATTATGCTAAGTTTGGAGACATTGCGCTAAGTTTGGAGGCATTAAGCTTTGGAGACATTACGCTAAGTTATGAGACGTTACGCTAAGTTTGGAGATATTGTGTTATGTTATGAGACGTTACGCTAAGTTTTAAGTAAGTTGTAAGTTGGCCGGCCGTAGCCGGAGGCGACCCGTAGGCTCCTCTTTCATTTAGCTGCTACCCGAAGGTAGGGGTGGGCGCCACTCCTATCCTGGAATTAACCATGCACTTACCCCAGCCAGAGCTGGTCCCAATTTTATTTAAGGCTCTTGGTGAAAGCCCGACCTCCAATTAGCACTGCTCATTGGATTATGGCAACATTAATTTTCAGTCTTCCGGGACCGATATATGAACAAGGTGGTACCCTTTCTTCTTTCGAGATCAGTGATACATATGCTACGCGGTACTATGTGTACATAAATTGTTGGATATTTTCCTCAGAATTGAGAATTTTATTGAGTTCGTATGAATAAATGATGCCATAAGGTATATTTGCATATTTGGAAAACATGAATATCTTTGGAACAAGATGATATCTTCATTTGACGATTTCCCATCGTAGTTTAAACAATATTTATATAAACTTTAACACCAATCACTATATACTGCACGCACTATAGGTGAATAATATTTTTCGCGCAATTTAATTGGCTCCTCGTTGGCTTAGCGTTATGTCTCATAACTTAGCGCAATGACTTACAAGGCCATGAATCGTTTTACCCAGTAATTTGAAAAATGTCTTCTGGTCCTCTTTATAGTAAAATTATTTTATTTTGTAACAAAAAAGTAAAAAACCTCATTGGATCTTCAGTTGGTGCTTAACTTTGGAAAGTCAAGCAGCGATCACTGACCACTATATTATACCGGTCCTACCTACAGATTTATTGCGACTTTGGTCGCCATGGCTCTAATTATCCAGTGAGACAAGCCTAATATGAGACGTCAAATTAGGTGTTCAAGATTTTATGCATTTAATGTTAACAAAGAAACTACATTGGCCAAACACTAAACCTATTTCGCGAGCGTCACAGTTTTATTTGCTTGCAAACTCGGAGCTTCTAATGATCGGTCGTCAATTGACATTATACAAATATGCAAGCCTCAAAATCAGCTCATCAGATAAAATAGAAAGCTCAATCCCCTGTCCTATTTTTGAGATCAGTGATAAGTGTATACATCTGGAAAGTTTCTATACA
The DNA here is from genome assembly GCA_035772405.1 of Chrysogorgia sp. JL179-B06. Taxonomy (NCBI): domain Eukaryota; kingdom Metazoa; phylum Cnidaria; class Anthozoa; order Scleralcyonacea; family Chrysogorgiidae; genus Chrysogorgia; species Chrysogorgia sp. JL179-B06. The sequence continues at coordinate 892,990 of JAYKKM010000071.1, read as the reverse complement.
ACCTACCAATTGTTTCTGCAGATATTTGTCTGAGTATATGACGTCATAGTGTCTCATTTGTTGCATGTTTCAAAGACCTGAATATTTCTGGAATAACATGAGTTATCGATTAAGAAATAACGATATTTGTCCTCATTTCAAAAGAACTTCTAAATAAACTCAAAAATTGGATAGGCAATTATGCCGTCGTAGTACATTTTAAGCTTAAAACATCATTTTGTGAGATTTTTATTCAGACAGTGTTTATCGTCTAATATCTCATAGAAAACATCTGTTAAACCTATCAAAAGGCCACACCAAGCACATGATTGGAAAACAAATAAAGTGTTTTTTTAACATTACCGAACATTGGCAGAAATTTAACTGCATAACCACCAACGGATATTACTATAAATCATCGGCAAAAAACCCCGTTTTTTTCCTTAATATTAAAGTAATATATCTTCTGTTTTCCACTTCACCATTTCACTCGCCGCTAGAGAAACATTTCGCCGATGACATATAAGTGCCTATCCGAGGTTTGGGGATTTTACATATTTGTGATCTTTGGAATCTCTTGAGAAGAATTTTAAAATATCTTGTCGTGCGAAAATTTCATCTTCATACCTTTCCCCCCTGCTAAAGTGATTTACTATTCACAGGAAATGACGTCAAAGCAGGGACACGCAAAAACATTGCACATGAGTGATTCAGCAGTGAAATACAAAGAAAGTTTGGGAATTGAGCGAATTTTGTCTAAACATGTGTGTTTAAAGTTCAGAGCCAAACTTTCTTTGTATTTCACTGTTGAATTAGTGTGCAATGAGTTCGCGTGTCCCCTGCTTTGACGTCATTTCCTGTGAGTAGTAAATCAACTTTAGCAGGGAAAAAAGGCATGAAGATGAAATTTTCGAACGACAAGATATATTACATTTCTTCTTGGTAGAACCCAAAGATTACGAATATGTAAAATCCCCAAACCCGGATAGGCACTTTAATGAGGCTACACATAACAGCTGAGAAGCTGAGAAACCAGTGGGCCTCCTAACTACAGTATAATATATAATACAGTACGTATAATATATAATACAGTACGTATAATATATAATACAGTACGTATAATATATAATACAGTACGTATAATATATAATACAGTACGTATAATATATAATACAGTACGTATAATATATAATACAGTACGTATAATATATAATACAGTACGTATAATATATAATACAGTACGTATAATATATAATACAGTACGTATAATATATGATACAGTACGTATAATATATAATACAGTTGACGTATAATATATAATACAGTACGTATAATATATAATACAGTACGTATAATATATAATACAGTACGTATAATATATAAAACAGTACGTATAATATATAATACAGTACGTATAATATATAATACAGTACGTATAATATATAATACAGTACGTATAATATATAATACAGTACGTATAATATATAATACAGTACGTATAATACTAGAAGTTACTATCGTAAGGGAAGTGCTGCCTCAAAATCTAAGGCAGTCGTGATATTGTGCAAAATTGCAAAAATAAGCGGTGGGCTTATTGAAGTCAAAGTTGCAGTTGAGGTAGTACAGCTTCGTACCCATGCGGTAATATTACAGTATTAAGGTTATAAGGTGAGAACAATTTCACACCATCTAGAATTAATAATAAAATAAGATATGGGTAGAATAAAACAGAATAAATTACCTGGTAAAAATGCATATGTATACAACATCAAGTAAAATATTACGATAAAAAGATCAGTATATAAACATTATTATATAAACATTATTATAATATATTTTTTTCACGTTTTTATTGGTCGACAACTGAAAAAAAACGATGTCATTGTGGAAATATTTCGCTAGCGGTGAACGAAATGGTGAAGTGGAAAACGGACTGAGATCTTAAACTCAAGTACTAAATAATTATACGGTTTTAATTCAATATTTTTCGCATGGTTTCTTTGTAGAGAAATTGTCAGCGCCGTCACTTGGTTTGTTTACATGATTTGGGACATGCTGTGAGGAAAGATCATAAACCGTGTGCTATTTGTGTTTCTCAATGCAGTGGCCTGTCGACTGCGTCACCGCACGGTTAAGAAGTCACACAGGTATTTATTATTTTAGTTTTATTTAAGACATTTGTGACAAAAGAGGCCAACAGGAAACGAAGCAATAGGACACAGGGTCTCTTACAAAGGCTTGTCTCCAAATAAAAACACAAAATATAAATACAAAAAACTTACAAACAAAGTACGAACTAACATTAATGTTATTAAAAACAGACCCGCCATGAACGGATATTTTCCGAGTTAAAGATGGATTGTAGGCGAACTTTAAGTAAAGTTTTCAGACGAGTCTTAAAGACTGATGTACGCTCGGAGGTATACGAATAGCAAGAGGTAGCGTTCCACGAAATGTAGATGTGCGAGCAGAATTAAGGCGAAGATCCATCCCGGAGGATCCACAACGTGTCTGCATAGAGTGTGAAAACTGCACAAATTCTGATGTCAAGACGTATTTCGTCATTTATACAACGGAAGAGAAAAAGGAGATCAAGGTATTCAAGAAAATAGGATAGAGGTAGAAGATTAAGTTGAATGAGCCGGCACTTATAGTCGAGTTCAAAACCACGGAGGATGAAACGTGTGGCCCTCCTTTGTACTCTCTCCAAACGTTAAAACTCACATCCACTCAGTTATTTCACTTTACGTTTCCCTCTCTGACGAAGGGCCTTTGCTCGAAACGTTATGGACAACTTACACACTATTTCGGCAGTACATCAATCTTTTTAGATATTTTATTAAAATTAAAACAGAATTGTTTTACTCCCTGACAAACACAGGAACATGTATGGGTTACACACAAGTAAAAAACTCACAACTTGACAACAAGTTATGTTCGCAACAGGCTTGTAACAAGCCTGTGAACAAGTTGTAACAATGGTGTTATTTCATAAAGCTGCAACAAGTTTGCAACATCAACCTAATCGTTAAAAAACAATGCCGAACACCAAGTTGTTGGAACAACAAGCGACAGGCTTGTTGATCACAACAACTTGTTACAAACTTGCTAACAATTTGTTGCAGGGTAGTCTCAATAAACTGGAGCAAGCGAAGATATTCTAATACAAGCTCGGGATGACAAGTTGTAACAAGGCTACTTTGGAGACTTAGTGTTATAATTTGTGCGTTTTTACGTGTGTAGGTCATGATGCATACACTAACATCCAGATCTACAATATAACTGAAATCGAAGTGTAGAAAAACAAATCAAATTCTCTAAAAGGTACTACATTGATGTCAAAATAGTCTATTCAAGCAAGGGCCCTTCGTGCGGGCTTCGTCGGAGTGAAACTTGATGAAGGTCCTTCGAAACGTTAGACCACTTACATACTATTTCTGGAGTACACCAAGCTTTTAGAGTATTCTGTAAATACTACACTAGTACCAGCACAATACATCTCTGAGAAAAATATCTATGTTTTCAACAACATATTCACCAAGTTCGCAGGCATCACCGCGATCCACTGAACCGAGTTATTCCGGCCCTACCCGCACCCGGGCGGGGAACGGAGATAAGACCCTGGGTACGAGGTTGCATTCACCTGCTATTTCCGACGTCTAGCCCGCCCCGCCAAACCCTGGGAACGATGTTGCGTAATCTATTCTCACTATTTAGACTACTTATATATTTAATTTGTTTATTATTTTATTTTGCAACAGATGTATTACATCATATAATAATAAACCATTGATGACGTCACTTCCTGGAGAAGGCTGTTATTCATGAAGTGGATGAAGAGAATATATCTAACCCTGGTGCACATTATATAATTATTGCATAAATTATAATTATTACAAAATTATAATTATTACAAAATTATAATTATTTCACAAATTATAACGTGTGACAGTGTAGAATTGAGAAAAAGCAGAGAGATATAACAAAGATGTGGATCATAGTTTGGTTATATATATACATATATATATACTCAAATTAATTAATTACAAGTAAATTACTTCAGGAGAAATACAAGAGTTTGTAGAAAAAATCAGTTTCAGTAATGTGTATATCGAATGTGGTAGTTAAAGTGTCCCTAATTACCTCAAAAGTTTTTTATTGTCTTATTTGGAAGAACTTTTAAAATGATAAAGTAACTTCTTTTGAAGATTTTCGTTTCTTCGCTTTCTTTTTGAGATATATTATAAGTTTGTTTGATATGCAAATGTCCGGCATTTACGTCACACATGCATAATGACTTATTGAAGAAATGTGTGTATCTCTCAACGAACGAAATCCTTTAAAATCGAGAAGTTTGGTGTCGTGGGAGAAACACGGACACGTGTTATTCACACTTTTTTTACTTTACTTTTACACTATTTTAATTTGATGAACGCAAAGATATATAACATTCTCTGATAACTCATTATACATGTGTGACGTAAATTCCGGACATTTTTGCATATCAAACAAACTGATATATCTCAAAAAGAAAGCGAAGAAACGAAAATCTTCAAAAGAAGTTACTTTATCATTTATAAAACTTCTTCCAAATAAAACAATAAAAAATAGACGAACAAAAACTGATTATAATCAGCTACCTAGTAAATATAAAAATGTTTTATAAAAGTAGAAAAAATAAAGACTTTTTAAACCTAACAATTGGTTTTGTTACATAAGTTTGTCTTTTTTTGAGAGAGAGCTCTTAAAATAGTGAAGAACGTCAGCATATAGTAGTACAGCTCTTCCATCAACCTCGTGGCGCGTGGAGCGGAGATACGAGGTTGCTCTTCCATGACAACATGGTCTCTAAATCTATACCTTAAATTAACCATTATCCATAATTTACAAATCGCTCTGAATTAAGGATAATGGTCAATAACCCTAACCCCCCGCCTAATGAGTTTTCTAACCCTAACCCCCAACCTCGTACCCAGGGCATTTTGCCTCCACGGCGGAAGGTCGGCGAAAATGGTCCTGGGATCGGCTGGTCCATTCTATAATGCGATTGGCTTGTCATGAAACTCAATTAATTCAGCCGAGAATAATTTATTCATCTAAATCTGAATGCTGTCTTCAAATTTTACAGCAAATTAGAAGTGATAGCTTTCGCTAAATTGGATATATGCTTCTTCATACCTTTTGTAAGAGATAACCATGGAGGTATGGTGGATTATTAAGCTTGTTAGCTGCTTTTATGCCGATGAATGCTGACATGAACAACTCTGAAGAGCATTGAATATTTCTCAATGATTCATGTCAACAAAGTAGACAAAGGCAATGGAACAAAGACCACAAAAATTATCATATCTAAACACCCATAAATTCTGGGTGTCATGTGACCAGCCGATCCCAGGGCGATTTTCGCCGACATACTACCGTGGAGGCAAAATGCCCTGGGAACGAGGTTGCCTAACATCAGGCTGGGGAATTCAGTATAACGAATTTGCAAGTGTAAATAGAAATGCAAATGTATATTGTGGTTTTAGCCTGATGTTATGAACTGAAATAAGTTTTATCCCGACGCAAAACACGTCATTTTAATGCGCAGTCGACATTACGAACTGGCTTATTCAGAGTGATTTGTAACTTAAGGATAATGGTTAATTTAAGGAAGAGACCGTCACGAAATTATTGGGAAAATGTGTATATTATCTATAAGATAACCCTATTTATAAACCTCTTTCATAATGAAGGCCAAGCTTTTCTGGCCTCGTCACAGAGCAAAGATTCTTTGGAATTACAGACACACGAACGAAGTCAGATGGTGGTTACGATGCTGTCAGAAATCGCGCTCCCACGGGAAATGTCTCAATTAATTATTCCATGATTGTAGGTCCCATTGTAAGTTATACGCGCCGTCCAATCTGGTAATTGCGTCATCGAAACATTGTCACATGATCTTTCTACAATGATTCATTTCCAGTCTCCTCGCGGTTGGCGTTTGCAAATCCAAGATTTGGGTTCGATTACCTGCTTCTTTCGAGTAATTTTTCTTTGAATTTCAGTTGTTTCGACGCAGTTGTTGTTTTGATCGCAGCATGTGTAAGTATACTGTGGTTGTAAATGTTATCAATAATAAAACTAGCTCTGAAAGTCTGTATTATTTAAGGTGATGCGAGAGTATTATTTGATTACGATGCCGAAGCTGATGACGAACTGACGTTGAAGGAAGGGGAGTTTATAACGAATGTTGATAAAAAAGAAGATGGATGGTGGGAAGGAGAACTGCGTGGAAGACGAGGAATGTTTCCAGAGAATTTTGTAAAAGAAATTAAAAGATCTGTTGCGGAACCAACCGAGGAAAAAGGTGCAGATAAACAAGCTGGTATGTAGAAGTCAAAATTATGTCAACTGTAAGCAGGAAGTGAGATGATATACAGAAAATATTCTGTGTAGATCGTTATTTTAAACAGATTTTAACATGAATCATTGCTTGTAGACAGCGATCAATCCCTGATTTGATATAACAGTATATATCAACAAACATTTGATGCAGATCTTTATCACTTAAGAACACTTAATATCCATTTGTGACAATTGTGATACAATATAACTTATAAATTAGAACAATTCATTGCATTTGGAAATCACCAAAAATTGCGATGGATTAAAGGGATTTAAGAAGATCTGTGATTGTGTGTGACCATGATTTGGTTTTGTCATTATATCGACTGTGATTTTATCTTGCTGTTTGACATGACATAGATAGGTGTGATCTTGTTCAACGTGCACAAACAATTTGAAAAACGTCTTGTTGAACTTTTCATATTTTTAACAAACATTAATAATCTCATGGAGTTCGCTTTTTAGATGTACTGAGCACTTTAATTGACAATAATTAAGTCACACCTATACTTATTTATAAACAAGAGTTAATTAACATAAATTAGTCTTTGAATTAATATGGCTCGATTTCCATATAAATATCCCCAAATTTAAAACATAGTGGCTAACCCAAACCTTACCCTAATCCTAACCCTAACCCTCCACCTAATATATACTAACCCTAACTCTTACGATAATGTTTTATTTTAGAAATAACAGCTGATTTTAATTTCGACTTTTACTACCGATATATAGTCTATGTGACGTCATTTCGGGATTTTATATGGAAATTCAACCATTAATATATGCTTGGATTATTAATCCAATGAGTTTATATCACTGATCTCAAAAATAGGACTGGATTGAGCTTTCTATTGTATCTGATGAGCTGATTTTGAAGCTTGAATATTTGCATAATGGAAATTGACGAAGCTACGAGTTTGCAAGCAAATCAAACTGTGACACTTGCAAAATAGGTTTAGTGTCTGGCCAATATAGTTTCTTTGTTAACATTAAATGCATAAAATCTAGAACCTAATTTGACGTCTCGTATTAGGCTTCTCTCACTGGATAATTAGAGCCAACGGCGGCCATTACTAAGGGACCAAAGTCGCAGTAAATCTGTAGGTAGGCGATGAATCGTTTTACCCAGTAATTTGAAAAATGTCTTCTGGTCCTCTTTATAGTAAAATTATTTTATTTTGTCGATGGTAAGAGCACATAATCCAACAAAAAACCTCATAGGATCCTCAGTTGGTCCCTTAGTAATGGCGGACTTCCAGATTCATTTTCTGAACAATAGTTGCTCGATCCAGTCTTCTTTCGAGATCAGTGGTTTATATAAACATACATCACATAAAGTATTTTCAAAAACATAATTGAGTGATCTTAATTGCTGTCTTTTGTCATAATTATGTAAGATTGTTTTCTTTTTATTTAGTTCCTAATGCAAAGACTGCTGTAGCAAAAGTAACGTTCGATTATGACGCTGAAAATGACGATGAGCTATCTTTGAAGGAAGGTGAAATTGTCGAAGTAATTGCCCAAGAAGAGGAAGGTTGGTGGAAAGGTACACTGAATGGAAAAGTAGGAGTTTTTCCAACAAATTTTGTTGAGTTGGTGAAAGGTTCTATTCCTGTCCCAATCTCTCAACCTGCAGTTGGTGCAGGTAATGAAGAATCTGGTAAGTACCTAGATAATCTATTTTGACTTACTTGACTTATTTCAAGTGGTTTCCTCAAAACCTTTAGATTTCCACTCCCCTCTGTTGCTCATACATCAGTGTCCTTACATTTATCAATCATTGAATGAGGTTGAGCATGATATGAAGAATTATCAAGGCCTCAGTTTGTGTTATCCGCCGAAGGCTGAGGCAGATAACACAAACTGAGGCCTTGATAATTCGTCATATCATGTGAAAACCGAATTCAATAATTGTTTTATTATTTATTTAAAAGATTAACTTTATCAACTATTCAACTGCATCGTTGGAAAAACGTGATAGCGTGTAATATTAGTTTTTCATATTGCACCAGGTGACGTCAATCGTACAATAATCTTTTGTCATATTGCACCATGATGTCACAACTCCATATTTGGTAGGGCAATGAGTTGATATGACGATTTCACCGTTGGCTGTTAGCCAATTGGCTGTTGGCCAATCAGCGATCACGAATTATTTTAATGTACATTGTCCAGTAGCTGAAACATTATCCACGTCTCCTAACTGAACCCTATCAAGATTACCATAATAGGACCTTTCTAAGCACATTTTTCATTAGTTCTTGAAACAACGGCCAGCAAGTCTCTTGCTTCTCATCTTGTCTGTTAATTTGGCTATATCAGCATTTCATTTGTAATCTGGTCTTTCCACCTGACACTTAGCACCATTTGCAATACATATTTTATCTAAAGATGTCCCTAATAAATAATGTGAAAATAAAACAACCCAAAATGATGCCCTTTATCCTTCTGAAATTATTACAGCCATTATTAAAGCTTACATGGAACACATCAAATCAATATTATCATAGGTTACAATATTATACTGGTAATTTGAAAGTAGTCTGATTTGGATTTTTCTTTTCTTAGTTGTTGAGAAAGAGACACCTGAGAAAAGGGCAAAAGCATTGGGTGGTATAGGATTTGGTGGTTTACTAACACAAGATGCTCTTTCTGGTATTAAATTACGCAAAAGTAATAGCAATACAAAACTGAACCCAAGTCAAAAAACAGAAAAAACTACTGAACCTATAGAGTTTCATAAAAAGGTAACCTGAAAATTATCTTTGCTTCTCTTTTTATAAGATAACTTAATAATTTATTTAATTTTATATGTTTACAGGTCTCTATGAAACGAAACCCTCCAATGCATCTTGACCTGGATACACGTAATGGTATGTCATTTGGCAGACTAGTTATTTATGTAATTTTATCCAGATAGAGCTCAGACGATGGTCATTTTCTGAAAAGTGTGAAAGTCTCATTTTTGTATCTACACAATGCGCAGATATATTGCTATCGTGTTGTGGTTCTGTTAACTTTTTGGTGTGACCTGTAATGTGTGCATCAGTGTGACTATATTTCCTTGCCATGTTGTATGAATGTGCATTATATTGACAGAAGGTTTTCAACTCGTTGGGTGCAGTGACCATCTTCAAAGGACATACATTCCACTTCTTCGGAAGACAAAAACATCGAGTAATCGAAGTAAATTAACCGTCTTGCATTAGACAGAGTAAAATCATCTGGCGCTCTTGCCCAACGAGACGCAAGAAAACATGAAATTTGACACTTGGTATATAGTAATAATACATATTTTCGTCGCCACAATTCATAAAGACCTATTGTCCATAGGCATCGATGATCGAAGACCAAGCTCGAAGAAGGGCATTTCCACTTGACAAGATCTGGCTTTGGCGCAGATACATGTACGCATAGCGGACCTTTTGTTAAACTTGGCACCACATCCCCATGGCCTTAATGAACGTTTTTCTTTTATTTAATTTCCTACAAGTTTAGTTGTTGTTTTTTTATTTTAATTTGCAAGGAACTTTATTATAAGCTCATGCACTTTTGTTCCTTTTCAAGTTTTTGTTTCATACTGCTTTATTATATCCTTGAGTATTGGACCTGTCATTACATCCTTGGCTAGTTCTCCCCCTCCCCCTCAGTCTGTTTGCTGATTGATTGTAAAAAATAGCAAACTATTTAGCAAATGATGTAACCTTGTCTTGCCTGCGTCCCGCTATCAACACACTAGCATTAAGAAAGTTACAGCTTCAATACTTGTTTGGGACTAAAAGATGCTAGGGATGAGCCGATCAAGAAAAATCAAATTTACCGATCGGATAAATTCCGATACGATTTACGACCTGATCAGCCGATTTATCGGTGGTTACCAATATTTGTCAACAGGAATTCCCGACACGTAAATTTGCTGCAAAACAATAGCAAAACATAACATTGTACATTGCTTGGCAAAGATAATGTGATCATTAACCATCAATTATCCGCAAGATGGAATTTAAGTTGAAATATGAAAAATGAAATATGATTGACGAAAGTCGGAAACAAAAAAATGTTTCACCAAACAAAAAATGTGTGTTAACATGATGCAACTTATCAAATTAATTATTAATTACTACAACTTAGCATTTATCTTAAAAAAGAAAATGAAATTCACAAATATAAAACGCCGATATATGTTGATGTGATCAGCCGATCAGCCTGAAAGTTGCCGATTATCAGCTTCATCCTTAAAAGATGCTGTTGACTTTATCCAGCTTCTTCAAGAAGCAGTCAAGAAGATCTTGACTACCTGTAGCAAAACACTAAAACAATTCTGATTGCCTAGCAACATTTTTATATCACTCATTAAAAGAATTAATAAGTTTTATTGAAATTTGAGCCAATGGTTTTGTTAAGTATTACACAAACAAAACCATTTTTAAACAAACATCCTTTTGTTCTTGGATTAAGGTCCTTCTAAATCAAAAAGGAAAGCTTTAGTTGAATTTGACTATGAGAAGGAACAGACAGATGAGCTAACTTTATGTAAAGGAGATCTTGTGAATATACTAGAGAGTGATGTAAGTGAAGGATGGTCTAAAGGAGAAGTGCATGGTAAAGTTGGTCTTTTTCCAGACAATTTTGTTAAGTTCTTGCCTCCTGAACAACCAAAAAAGGTAAGAGATACTCAGATTACAGTCTGTTTGGAGAGAGTGTGCTGTATAAGTTGTCAATTTTAGTTGTACAGCTAGAACTTGGTAGCTCAAAATATGAAATGTTGATTAGATAAATGTAGGAAATCTTTATTTGATCAGAGTCAGGTTTCACTGTAATTAGACCCACTTGCCTTAGTTTTACAGTAACTTCCTTATGTTGGATAAAGTGGTCTAATGTCCACATTAGCACTCTACTTTGGCAATAAAAGAACCACATTTTGGTAACATACATCAATCAAAGTTTTAATATATCTTTATAATCTCTGCCATCAACTCGGGAACAATTTGTTATGTACTGTGGATAACTATATAATACCAAAACAATTTCCTAATTATTGAAGCTAAATCTCTATAAAAAATGTTGTTTGATCAATATTATTATGCAAGCCAACTGTCACCTTGGAATTATTGCACAATAACCAGGAAGTGCTGCATAAGTTTTATTACATTAAGGCAAATTTAACAACGTTTTACATGTATATTCTTATTTAAACTAGTTCATTGCATCTTTTTGTTGCAGGAGATCGACATTTTCAAAGGTAAGAACAAAAGATGACAAACACTTATGGAAAGAGTTCATTAATTTTGTGGTTTATTATAGATGTTTATTGAGTACATGTACGCATACTGTATGTATTTGTGTTTCAAGACAATTTGTGTTTCAAGACCATTGGTGCTTATACAACATGCCTGTAGTTTGTCATAGATTGAGAACCATATTGTATAAGCAAATCTAATAATTCAAATAAAATTAAATAGAAATGGATGCCCCCAAAAATCCAGAGACAGAAGATGTAGTGGATGCTAAACCAGGTCGTCCTGAACTTCCATTTGTCAAGTTAAAGAAACCTACTGTTGAGCGACCACCAACACAACTCCAAAATGAATTTGCTCAGCCTGCAGAGTTACCAGTCAATCTAAAACCAGTACCTAATTCCAAACCAGAGGAAACACTCAAGAAAACTGATGAATCAAAACCAGTTACTGACGAAAAACCTCCAAAGTTACAAGACAAACATGTCCGCAAGAAATCCCCACCATCATTACCCAAGAAGCCTGATAAACCAAAACCAGTGGATAATCCTCATACAACTAAAGTCCTAACACCACTTGCATTAAAAAAACCACCTATTGTACTGAGGAATCAAAATGGCCTGGATAAAGATCCAACTAAACGATTTTCAGCAATCACACCAAGTGAGCTGAATCCTGATCTTAAGTTAAAAAGACACTCTCAAGGATCAGGTTGGTTTAATTTGAGTATTTAATAAATTGCTAAGCTGTTAAAATAATAACTATGCTTGCTTGTTTGATAATGCCAGTCAAAAAGCTACCTTACTGCAAGGAAATAATACAGTGACTTTGCCAGGGCCCAGATGCCTATAGTTGCAATGCTAAGCATGTTTTAGCAATCCCTATAGGCATTGAAATACCTGTAGTGGTGATAAATGAATATTGTAAAAGGGGTATAATTCGCCAAGTTAACTCACCAGATACAGGTACTTCGGATTATTGTTAATTTGTTTACAAAACCTGGAGGTTTATTTACAATTGGAATAAAAATAAACAAATACAGTTGGCTGTGGAATAGATTATAATGTGGATTGCATAGACATTTATACTACCCAGTAGTTCGATTGATAGAAATATCCAAATATCGTTGTCTCTCAATTTTTAAGCATGTCAACCATATCGCAGACTTTGATTTTGAACTTCTGAAGACTTCCAACATTCACCACTACAACACACGTCGGCGAGACAATTTTCATCTACCGCGACCACGTCATTCTGTGTGCGATTGGAATTTATTGTCAACCGAGCTAAGGGAATCTTCAAGTTTAGAATTTTTTAAAACAAACAGAAACTATTCTAATCACACCAATTTTCAAATTACTTTATTTGTTTGAACGTAACTTTAATCTTATAGTTTTATTATATATTTATGACAGGACCTCCCTGAAAACCACCATATTGGTGAGCGGAGCATCCTGTATAAATATTAAATAAATAAATAAATACCATATTATATAGATATTAATAGGCAAATGATTAGTTAAGTTAGGTATTTGCAGCTTGAAGTTAGTAAGTTGTAAATGTTTTTCTGAGTATTGACAACTTAACACATCTTGCACAGCAAAACCTTTATAAGCAAATTATTATTTAGTAATGTTTACCATGTCTAAATTATATATTTTTCAGTTGTAGAACCTACTCTAAATCTCAATGATATCAAATCAACTGGGATATTACAACCACTTACAACTGACAGGCCTAAAAATACAGCTAAAAGCCCTCCCACAAAATATGGAAAGCCTCACTCACCGGTAAGAAGGTTGAAATTGTTTAGTGTATTAGATTGTTTCAGTTTGTGGATTAAACTTCTGTAGAAATCTCATTCCATCCTCTTCTGAGTCACCCTAAATTACCTATTCAAATTTGTAAAACCGTACAGTATTCAATATTTACATTCAGGATTTTATTTTGTTTGAAACTACAATATTAATTGTAGTTTAATTCCACCCCACCTTGGATGACTATCAAATACTCGAAAACATTGGTGTACTGAAGACTTTATGTTTTGCTTTCTGATAAAGGACATCCATGATTCCTACATACTATGTCAGCGTACACCATTAGTTTACCATTAGTCAGTGCACCATTAGTTAGTCGATTTTTCAGCCTGGCTTCATGCTAGATTGAATGAAAACATTTGAATGTTGAACAATGCCTACACGCCACAGACACTAGCCTTGTGACACTGCTCCTTTAAGTCCGTAGTATTCTTCACCTTGAATAATATACATTGTTTAATTTTACTTTTTCATATATTTGCATAATCAACAGAAGAACGTTTCTACACCTGAGGTATGAATTGGATCAGAATGTTTAATGATACAACTGTAAAAATAATGGTTTTGTGTCAGTTTATATATTTAATGAATAATATTCTGTAATACCACATGGTTTAGACGATATCATAATTGTCACAAGTGAGCACAGCGAACAAGGGACAATTATACAACCCGTAATACTTTTTGAATCTAGAAAACCAATGTTAATGAAGCTGATTGGCTTAAGGAAACTAAAGAAATGAAAAAAACTTTAGAGAAGGTATGTTGTAAAAGATCTCTTGTAGGTGTAAGATATAGTTTACAACAAATAATTGCTCAATTTTTGCAGGCAGGTGAAAATTTCAGACATTACACAGTAGTCTCAATGCTCTTACAATAATACATTCTTAAAGTTACTTAAAGTTACTTACATTATTTAGAGTCGATCATGCAGGATATACAGTAAAGTTGCCCTATTTAGCCGAGCCTCATGTTTTAAGCACTCGACTACTCAGTTTATCACTCTTAAGTGAACGGAAAACCCAACTGATAAGGATTCCGAGGGCCTACGATTTAAGGTTGTTTTCCGAGAAGACCTGAAAGTCTTACCATTTGCTGGTGTTGTTGCAAAGGCAGCACTTTCTCCTCAATTATTTTAAGACCCTGAGTGGTGATCCAACCCAGGATTTGAACCTTTGTCTCCCAGCTCATCCACTAGACCAATATGACATACAATCTTATTGATTTCATTTTTAAGCCGAAAAAGCCAGCACTTCCAGAGAATTCAAAACCAAAGACTGAATCAACAATGGTGGATTCCAATGTTGTAAAGAAACTACAAGATGATATAAATGGACTGAAAGAGTCACTGGAGTCAATTACAAAGAAACTCACAGAACATATAGAAAAAAGTGAAAAAAATGAAAGGAGATTTGAAAAGATGGAGAAGAGGTTGAATGGTGAAATTGAAGATATAACGAAAGAACTTGACGAAGAGAAAAAGGCTCGATCAGGTGTAGATGTAGAAGTAAAAAGACTGACAAAATTAATTAAAAATCAGCAACTTTCATAAAAGTGTGAGAAAAAATGAGAAGTGTTTGACCAAAACTATTTTGATGGCATCCTATGAATTGGATATTTTTTCAGATCAAAGTGATTTATAATTGGTATATTTTGAACCTGAAGTGAAATTACAAAATTGCAACCAAGCTTCATGTACATGAAATGTATAGATTACATTATGTTACATGTGTAGAAGTGATAATAATTCGAATGTACAATAACAGTGTTACAATTATGTTGCAATATAGATTGTACCTAAGATTGCAATATAGATTGTACCTAAGATAAGATTACAATATTATAGATGTAAACAATATCTTTAGACAGTTCATCAAAGAAACAAAGTGTTGAGAGCTTCAGCAACACAGGTCTTTAATTAACTACCAGATGTGCTAAGTTGACATAATGACTTTCCAAGTCTTAAATTTCCCCCAAATTATTTCTTGTTTATGTTATCTGAATTTTAAAGTTAAACAAAACTTCATTTCACCATGTACAGTACACTTTTTTATAACAACCAATGAACTTTTTCTGAGGCTAAATGTTATTAATTTCTTTGACGAGTCAGTGCATGTTTATGGGACATCTTAGTAAGGGCTGGTCATTATTTATGGCTATACTGGGTCAGGCATGAAATATTTTGCCCTCCTTTCTGTGGGCTATGAAATTTTTTGTTCATCAAAAACAAAAGTGTAACACACAATAAGATGAGCACACAAAAACACAAAATGTTTGTGTTTTTAGTGAGACAGAAAAAAACAAAACCATAAATTTTCTTACAGTATTTCTGTTCGTGTCACATGTGTGAAACACAGGAAATGCACCAGCCATGCAACTTTCAAAATAACATGCATTTCCATATTTCATATTGGATGATCTCACAAGGATCAACCAGGTTTTAAATTCACCAATTATGCTTGTTTGGATGGGCTTCAAGCATTTTATTCCCTGATAGAGCAGGTCATGAATATATTTGAATTTAGTTTTAAAATATTCCCGACCCAGTAAACCCTATAAATAATGATCCGTCCCTAATGACATTTTTACAACTGTCATACCCAGCTCCTCTGCCTCAGTATTCTCAAGCCTTGGCAATGCTTGAGAACAAATAATATATAAATACGTTTAATCTCTATGCTCCAGGGGTGATATAGCCACTTTCCATAAAATGATTGAACTAAGTGTAATGTTTCTGCTCTTTCTCGGTATAATATGCACAACCCAATTACGATCGCATCAAATTTCAATTTGATCAGTTTCTCTCCAACCAAAATTTCGATTGAAATTACTTTTTATACAGGTAACATATCCCTCGTTCTTTAAAAAACCACGGTTTTGTATTTTCTTTTTGAAAACCAGGGAGAATGTTTCGGTTGTGCATATATTGAGAAACCACCAATGTTTCCAACTCTATGGCATTGTTTGCTTTGCATGACATATAAAGTTTTGTTCATCTATAACCACTGTTTATGTAACATTTGACCAAAACCTTGGTTTCTCAATTAGTAGGTGCATGCATGGAATAGTTTTCAAGTATGTGTTAGGTAACGTTTTAAACAATTTAAAAAACAATTTTATAATAATACATGTAAATACATTTTTCTATAGTTTAACAATTAAATGTTTTGACCATTGTGTACATTTTTTGAACTTTTCACTGATCACTGTCATTTTGCCTCCTAATATTCCCACCACTGGTAATCTTGGGTGAAATTTCATAATTTCCCCGAGTGATGTCACCACGTCCGCTGAGAGCCAAGATAGGCACAGGCAAAGGTCCCTAGAAGCTTCACCCTTATTTGGCCCAATTAAGCCCTGGGGCAGTTGCCTCGGCTAACCCCACTATTGGCAGGGCTGGATGTCACACCACTTTTAAAAAAGGTCACACCACATTTTGTCACACCGCTTTTAAAAAATAATTTCAATGAAACTATTTCTAACCTGTATACTTTGTATGTATGTATATATTTTATATATTTATAATATTTGACACTCTAATATGGTAAAACTTGCTTAATATCATCATCAGCTAAAGTTTCATGTTCTGCAAAGACATTGCATAGTGATCCAAGAGTGTAATACAAAAAGTGTAGGAATTGAGTGAATTTTATCTTAACAGGTCTGTTTAAAGTTCAAAGCCAAACTTTCTTTGTATTTCATTGTTGAATTACTCTGTAATATCCCTAGTTTAATGTCCAACTTTAGTAGGGCCCCTCTGAATACCAGCCTTGGCTGGCTGAATGGGCACTACCCTACTAAAATAAATATATCTATAGTAGGGGAATGAGACATGAACATTATTTTATTATTTTTGACATAGAGGAAGAACATGGAAAACTGTATGCCCTCATGACTGTAGGTCTATTGGCAGAACTTTTTGTTGTTGAGATCCTGGTAGTTGTTTAGTGTTTTTTTTTACTGTATATGTCTCATATATAGTACTGTAGTTCTAATAACTGTATATGTACGGGGTTTGCCTAGTTGGCACTTTGTGTCCGTTCGCTAGCCCCTTATCAAATTCATTTTATTGCAGTGGCGGAAATTGTGGTGGGATGGGGGGGCAGCCGCCCCCCCACCTTTCGTCAAATTGCCAATTTGTCGGAAATTTTCAAATAAAATTTGTTACTTAGCAACCAAACTTGTCGGACATTTTGGGAGGCTTTGCCCACCACCTTAAAACGTGAATATCCGCCACTGTTTTATTGTAATTGTATATGCCATTGTATTATGTTCGATTTGAGTTTGATTAAAGTCTCTACAAACATAACATTTTAGCTGATGATAATATTAAGCATGTTATTATAAATATATAAAAAACTCAAACATGAGATAGGAACTTTAAAAATAAAATCAACGCAAACACATATCCAAACCCTTCCTTTATTGTGTGTTTTGACAAGGCAATTTTAGATATTTTCCTGAGTAACAACAAATACAGTGTAAAAAGACAAGCACAGAAATATTCCAAGTTTATTTATGCTCGGTGTGAATTTTTCGTCCTTGTCCGTAACCTGTCATGCCTGCTTGAGATGCTCCTTTATTTGTTCCCATTTGTAACCCAATAACATTTTGGCCTGCCTTCAGTTGTTCGTCGGTAAAGTTTCGTGTGTTGGGAGCAGATTCACCTCCTGTAACCTAAATTTATGAAATAAAATTATTATTGTTGAAATACAACTGCTGGCAAAGAAAATTCCATGTTTAAAGTGCCCCTAACCTCAAAATGTTTTATTTGGAAGAACTTTTAAAATGATAAAGTAACTTCTTTTGAAGCTTTTCGTTTCTTTGCTTTCTTTTTGAGATATATCAGTTTGTTTGTTACGTCCAGAATTTACATCACACATACATAACATATTGGAGAAATGTGTGTATCTCTTTCATTCTCGAACAAAATCCTTTAAAATCGAGAAGTTTGGTGTTGTGGGAGAAACACGCACACATGTTATTCACACTTTAGTGTTTTTATTTCATGAACACAAAGATATATAACATTCTCTGACAACTCATTATGCATATGCGTAAAGTCCGTACATTTGCATATCAAACAAACTGATATATCTCAAAAAGAAAGCGAAGAAACAGATTTCTGTAAATTCTTCAAAAGAAGTTACTTTATCATTTTAAAAGTTCTTCCAAATAAGACAATAAAATTTTTTGAGGTTAGGTGCACTTTAACCAGATGTAAAAGCTGATAGTGTTGTGCTGTGTAGGCAGTGTAGAAATACAATTTAATTGAATACTCTAAAAGTGACAATCTCATGCAAAATTGAGACACTTCAGGATTTTTGGTAAAAATAATGATATTGAGCAAATTTAAGAAAAAGCAGACTTCTGTTTATAATAATACACCCCTTCACCAATTCAATATTGTGCAGCTACTGTATTTACCTGTGTTTTAGTAGATTAATTATCACTCTTTTAGGTGAACAGGCTAGAAGCCCAATTGATATAGGGGGTTCCAAGGGCCTACGATTTAAGGTTGTTATCCGAGAAGACACAAATGTCTTACCATTTGCTAATTTTGCTGGTATTATTGCAAAGACAGCACTTTCTCCTCAATTATTTTTAAGACCCTTATAGTGGTGGTCCAACCCAGGATTTGAACCTGTGTCTCACAGCTCGTAGACATGTGTGGTAATATAACCACTAGATCACAACTGTATAGCTGGTTCTGACTTGATAATGGTATTTTTCCTCTTGGTTAACATTGATTGGGCTGGGGATGGGGTCAGGTTAAAGTCATAAGATCTACTCTCAATTAAATACGCAGCAAATTTGCCTCATTGGCACAAGTTATCTCAAGTCGTCTTGTACTCACTATTTTAGTTGATGACCAACCTTTTAGAGTATATAGAAAAAGAGAAAGTCAAGGGAAGCACTATAAAGTTAATTACCTTTCTTTTCACTGCTAAAATTCCATTTATAACCTGTCCAATGTAAACCAAAAAATTGACAAAGTTGTAATTATTTTATCTTGAATGACAAGATATGCAAATGGCAGCAAAATTTTCAAAAAGTTTTACTATAATTACTGTTACCTACAATAATGTTGCAATTTCCTTTTCCCTAAATTAGCCTTATTTCCTCAATATTTTTGGGTATATATTATATATATACATATATATATACAGTATATATCCTCTTCCTGCCTTATATGTTGAATAATAATCATCTTATATGCTGATAAAATCATTGATACTTCTAATTTTAAAATTCAATGGACAATGAAGTAATTACCTGAGGTATATTTTGATCTTCATAAAGATCAACTGTTTGAAATATATCAGTTTTTGCAACACCCAAACTTTCACACACTTTAAGGAAATTACTAATGTTCTCCATCTGTAGAAGAGAATAGGAGTGCGATCAGCATCTAACTTCTCCTAAATTAATATCAATGGTTAACCAAGTATAGGTAACGAGAATAAAGGGAATGATCGACACCAAAGGTGCTCTCAGACCTGTTTTAAAAAATAAATGCTTGGAAATTAAATGCTTGGACTGACCTTATACAGAGAATGTGTATAAGGGAAGTAAGGGAAGTAAGGGAAGTAAGAAATTATTTTATTTTTATTTTATTTTACTTCACCTTCATTATGTGGTTAATTATTTAGTGAAATTTACATTTAAAAAGACCCTATATTATAATAATAATAAAAACTTTATTTCACAAGTGTGACACATAACAGATAAACTGACAAACCAGTGGCCCTCCTAACCTAAGAATATAGCATATAAAAATATTACAATCAATAGATATAAATAAATGTAAATTTACGGTTAAAATACAAAATATAAGATAAAATTTATAAAACAGTCAATGTCTTTATAAGAAGTGGTAAAATAGCTTTTCAAAGCGTTTTTAGAAGACTTAAAAGTAGCTTTCTTCTTAATTTCAATAGGAAGACTATTCCAAAGTTTTATACCGGTTACAGAAAATGTTCTGCCTCCATCTCTCTCGCGATTGTATTTTGGACATACAAGGTTTATGAAGCCATATCGTGTATTCTTTTTATGTATGTCACTGTTCCTAATTGTAAGCAAGTTCTCGATATACTTCGGACACTCTTCCATTATGGGATCCAATTTAAGGTTTTGAATAAATCAATTGACCTTGTTCATGTATCAACTCCATGGAGTACTTGTGTAATCCATAATAATTACAAGGCTTGTAAAACCACAACAGCAATCGCCATTACTGCGGTTCCATTACAACAATACAACAAAATTAGTACAACAACGTTAATAATATGAATGCACTTGGTAAGGTATAAAAATTCACAGAATAATTTTAGACTTACCATTTTGAATGCCATCTTTGACTCATTGATTTTCTTAACAGATCCAGGTTTTAGTGCATTTGCAAGACTAAAATTATACATAGCAATATGAAAAAGAATGAGAACGAGAACTGTTAGATTTTAGATTTGTTGGATCTCTGTGCCTGTCGATTTTAAATTTTTAACTGTGTTAGTGCTGTGTGCCGGAGCACTGCCAGAGCACTGCCAGAGCTCCGTGTTTTTTGTGCAGGGTTCATGGGTTGTTTTCTTTTTGCTCTGGCTGAAAAATCAGAATTATGACAAAAAATGACAATTTTGACGAAGCTTTGTTCACAAATAATGGCATCACTGAATTTGCAGAATGTGTATATCATCTGAAGTCTTGTCTGTTGAGTCAAACCATTTCAGCTACCACAAACAGCCAAAGTTAATACTCAGGAATTATTGGTCTGCTTTGACGAGTCTAGCTCTCTCATATCTTTCTTGTCCACCGTCCTCTATCACTTCTTAGCGATTTTTCATTGACGGAGAACATCATCTCAAAGAAGCGTTGCGCACTCCTCCTTCCAGGCAACATCAGTCTCTTAGCCTTAGGGTTCATTAAATTTAATTGTAAGAAGTTTTAAAAACCCATGGTAATTTACACTTGTATTTTGTTATTTGTATTTTGTAGTAGCATAACTTATTCGGTTCTATAAAGTTTTCCTCATTTATGGCATTGCATTTCCTTGAGTCAAGTTGCTTGACAGTCTTATGGCTTTCACTAGGAGAAGACCCTGGGGACAAATTTGAGGTGAATAATATCTGGTTGGACTTTATCCCCAGCAAGCCAGAGCCGGATATCAAAGCTGGAGCTGAAAAACCGGAGTTTGCACACCTCTAAACTGTGTGCTAGTCTTTTGATTCACGACTTCATCAGTCTTGTGCGACCCATTTTGACTGGGCCAGACTGGAAAGATTTAAGCACCTTAGTGCAGTATAGTTATGCATTTATATATAAAAACCATATAGGGAAGCACCTTAAAACACAAAGCTTATATACACTGATTACATTATTGTCACACTCACTGGCATAAAATAACTCCATCTTTAAGACCCTCGTGAAAAGTGCCTTCCAATGGTCTGCCTGTTCTCTCTTGAACAAAGTCTTTGGCTTCTTTCTCCAAAATTGGATCATACTTGGCATTTTTCTTTGGGTTTTAATAGCCATTATGAAATGAAATATATACAATAAGAGAAAGAGCCAAAAGGAAGGACTTAATAGGAGAGATGAAAAGAGAGTGTATACAGTGTAGGTATACAGGCCAGGATAAATACAGGCCAGGATATGGGGTATACAGTGTAGGGTATACAGGCGTATACAGTGTAGGGTATATAGGACAGGCCGGGTATGGGGTATACAGAGGGAAAACATCAGCATGCAGAGTGGGAGAGATATATTTCATATTTTTACCATCCAAAGACAATTTTAAATAAGATAAGATGAATCACCAGACAGCAACATTTTTTAACATGTTTTTTTTATTGTCTTTTCGTTTGACTATTATCTGTCTGATCATGATAAACCTTGGTGTATAAAATATACCACAATCTAGGGCTAATAGTAGTAATCTGCCTGACTAATATCTGTCTGATGATGATAATAAACATCATCGAGTCACACTTCAAATGATATAATAAATCCCCATCCAACATGGGAACATTTACGAATCCTATAATAGCTTAAATATCACGGAGTTCAATATCCAATTCGATTACGAGTGATCGGTGATGAAGAATATCTACTCAGCTGTACGTTCTAATTGAATTTGCCTAGGTTCTTCTCGCAGGGTAATGAGCATGGTTTTGTTGTCTTTAATAATTATTTCAATAAAATGTACACAAATTCATTCTCATTAAGTACGATTTTATCTTATGAAATTGAAACGACAGAAGTCAATGGCCATCTTTAAAATATTATACCGATAACAAAGTATTATTAAATAACCTCACCTTGTCTTCAAGTTCAGCAGTCATACCAAAACCTTTAGGTCTACTAGCCATCTTGATTCTATATTCGTGCTTCGAAAGTGTTTTACACCGTGGTTTAAGGTCCAAGTTGTTGGTTTCAAATGACCTGATCGTCTCCGTTTTATAACAAACAAATTATGCAACCACGCCCAAAAGCACAACCAAAGCCAAGGGATTACGTAGTTAATGTTGAATGATTTAAAACATGTCACGCAAAATAATTTCGAAAGAAATTCGATTAACACAACAAATGCTTATTCACCGATGGCAACAAAACATTGAAAGGCAACAAATTTAATAACAAGATAATTTTCTCGATGATTCAGGCGAAGTATTTCCAATGTTGCATATTAGATTTGACGTAAATTACCGACTGAACCGGTAATCGAAATTAAAAACATTACCAAATATGGTAGGTTGTTCTACAGAATCTGAGCTTGGTAAAAATAATTAAAATACGTGAAGTGGTTGAGCTATGTCTGTAAGTTGTGACTTTTTTGTTTATCCAAATGCTTTTTTATTTGGGTTGGATTATAAAGCTAATAGCTTGGTAACTTAACAATACATGTCCCCAGCATTAGCCGCAGGAGATGGTGGTTGGTTATAAACCGTAATGTTGGGACTAGACGCACTCAGAGTGCACGCATTGTTGCGCGCGATTATGAAACTGAGGTTTGCCTATGTAAATTCTGCAAAAACACACCGTTCTTTCATGGTATATTATACACTCCTATATCCTGCATTAGTCATTACCAAGACTACTACCACAGACATTCTATAGTTACTGTAGAGTATAATTATAGTTGTTTGGATAGAACGTTCTGGAAAAATACTTATGTTTCCGATTAGAAATTCACATCAATATTGATGGCCTTAATTGGTTACAAAAGAATCTTGGGGGATTTTTGTGGATTCACCAAAACAGTTGCCTTGGCAACCAACCCAACCATTCAGCATTCTAGTACATTCTATGCAGAGTATAACTTTGTAGTTATTGATATTTGTGGAAAGTCAGATACATGCTAAATAATTTCTGAAATAATAGAAATCATTAGCCCTATAATTGTACCTTTATTATGCAGGGACATACTGTGTGGCATAGTGCAGGGTGTGACAACCCCCAGCCAGTAAAACAAAGGGGCTGAACCCTGACTTGTCTGTAAAATGGAGTAAAAAATTATTTTGGTTGGTGAAAAGCTAGTTTGGTTGTGAAAGAGACTTGGAAATGGTATATAGTGCCACTGTCATAATTTTTAAATTTAAATGTAGTATGCTTTATCTTATAATGAAACTGTAATTAGTTTTTATAAGTAACATTAAGAATATATTGTTGTAAGAGCATTGAGACTATTGTATAATGCTCCTAATACATCTTTATTATTATTATTATTATTATAATTTGATAGCAAATCTATTACTCTATAACAAGGTTGCTGTAGCCAAAATAGTAGTGTAGGATGTCAAATGTTTGGAGAGAAGAGCTTTTGTCAGAGAGTGAAATGTTAAACTTTCTGACAAAGGCTGCTTGAAATGTTAGATCACCAGTACACCAACTTTTAGAGTACTGGTAGTAAAAAAGTAGGTAGCCAGAGCAACTGCTCCAACGAAGCTTCTGGGGCATTTAGGGACCTGTGAAAGACCATAACCCCACCTTCCCCTGCCTGGCTCTTGGCAGACTTGGCTGCATAGGCAGTGTTTTAGATATATAGCAAAGTGAAAAGGTGGTGAACCCTGCCAAGATATTTTTAGTAACAAAATACTGATGTTTTGAGCTGAGCCGTTCATCAGAGTAAGACCAAGTGTTTGTTTCGTATTTTCACACTGCTTATGCAGAATAACACATTAATACATATATCACTTATTTGATATCATATATTATTTTATCACTTATTTGATATCATATATTATTTTATCACTTATTTGATATCATATCTTTCTCTACAATAATTTTATAGAGCTCCTTTTCTATAATTCATCTATTAGGTCTCACTGAACATGGAGAATCTCTCTGAGATAGAGCAAGAAGAGGAACATGCAGATATTGTCAAAAATAACAAAACGTTCAAGAAACATAACCTACATGAGTTGAGAACTTTGTTGAATAAAATAGTTGTAAGATCTCCAATAACCTCATACTGGCAACAATATAGGAAGATTATTTTAATATCTCTCTCAATCATAGCTCTTGGTATTTACTGTGTTCTTGCAATAATGATATCTGGTTTCCAAAAATGCATTGGATTATTTGTTTTTCTGGTGGCAGTTACAGTAATCTTAATGTATATTGTTATAAGAGATTATTTTGGAAAGCAAATAAGTGTTGTACTCATTGAACCAGTCAGTAGGAAAATTGATGACAACTGGAGGATTTTAAGATGGTATGTAATTCCTAATACGTACTGTACAAAAGATTAATTTCAATGTAAAAAAGTAGAATACTGCGCAGGCAGTAAAGTAAAAAGGTGGTTATAACTGCCGAGATTTTTAGCAATGAAATACTGACGTTTCTAGCAGAGCACTTCATTAGAGTAGACATGATGAAATATGGCTTAATAATGAGGTCAATTATCATCATCAATATACATTATAACAGGTTTTTACATGCTACAGTAGCATGGAAAATTCATAATACTCTTCAACTTTCTTCTGTCTTAGCTGAGCTAGGTCAGTACGCTGGTGTACTCCCATAGTTTTAAGATCACCACACACAACCTCGATCAAGTGTCTCCCTTTAGTACCGGTATTATATTATCGCTCTTTTAGGTGAACAGTGATACCCCAACAGGCTAGAAGCCCAATTGATATGGGGTTCTGAGGGCCTACAATTTAAGGCCGTTATCCAAGATCCGAAAGTCTTACCATTTGCTGGTATTATTACAGCACTTTCTCAATTATTTTAAGACCCTGAGTGGTGGTCTGACCCAGTGTCTTCCAGCTCATACGAGACATGTGTGGTAACCACTAGACCACAATTAACAGTCCATGACAATCTCCCTAGACCTGATCTTCACCCATTTGTCCACATTTTTTATACATGTTTTTTTTTTAAATTTCGAGGCCAAGAAAATTATTGTGACTTTTGTAAAGAAACATTTTTAAAAACTTATTACCTAACTTATCACTCCTGAAGTTGTTAGCTACTTTATTATTTGGTTTTGACTTAGTTTTTTCCCTGATAAAGTTTTTTTTAATATTATTGTACATTATATAGGTTTGTGTATGGTGCATTGCTGCTACTGATTTTATTATGGCTCCTTCTTGACACCATTCAGGACTTAAAAAGGTTGAGATCGGTTGCAGGATTGATTGTATTCACGTTATTAGCCTATCTTATGTCAAAACACAGGAAAAAGGTAACAGAGAACATAAAATAATAGAATCATAAAGAAACTTATATTAAGAGAACCACTGACATATACAAACTCATGATATTTAAATTTTCTCATAGGTTGTATGGCGTCCTGTTCTGTGGGGTCTGGCATTGCAGTTTATTTTTGGGATTTTGATTTTAAGAACCAAAGCAGGATTTCAGGCCTTGAAGTATCTTGGAGATGGTATAACAGAATTTTTGGATTTTACTGTAGTTGGGATTGAATTTGTTTTTGGAAAATCTTATTATTTGCATTTTGTTGCATTTAAGGTATATATACAAAGAGTGAAATAATCAGCATGTGTACTGGTAACCCTAACTATTATCAGTGGCATTGCCAGACCTGGAGAAGTGGGGGGACAAAATGATGACATCTGCTTGAAACCAGGTAGAATAGCTTGGTTTCCAGCATAAGCTCACAACTTAGCGTAACGTCTCACAACTTAGCGTAACGTCTCACAACTAAGCGTAACGTCTCACAACTTAGCGTAACGTCTCACAACTTAGCGTAACGTCTTACAACTTAGCGTAACGTCTTACAACGTAGCGTAACGTCTTACAAGTAGAGCGTAACATTACGTTATGAGACGTTACGCTAAGTTTGGAGATATTGCGCTAAGTTGTGAGCATGTCTCCAAATTTAGCGCAATGTGTGATCTCTCTCAACTGAGATTGTACAACACGAAATCTAAACGCAGTCCATTCAACACAAAAATGTTTTACTTTCACAAAAAGTTGAGTATAATCTTCGGACAAGATGAGCATCGGACAAAATTTCAGACACAATATTGTAACTGGACAATGTCCGTGACGCCCCCTGGCGACGCCCAATATAGTATGATAATGCTTTCTTTTAAAAATAATTACAGCTGATTTTAATTTCGAATTTTTCTATTGGAATTTATATGAAACTTAAAGCTATCATTGATTATTTTTTAGAATTTTTTATTTCATTATTATTTCATCATATTTTTTAGATTTCATT
Organism: Chrysogorgia sp. JL179-B06; assembly: GCA_035772405.1. Taxonomy (NCBI): domain Eukaryota; kingdom Metazoa; phylum Cnidaria; class Anthozoa; order Scleralcyonacea; family Chrysogorgiidae; genus Chrysogorgia; species Chrysogorgia sp. JL179-B06. Next base: position 865,883 of record JAYKKM010000071.1, on the reverse strand, counting down.
ATTTTATAGGAATCTTCAGAAATGAACATGATTAATGTCTATATGATTGCTCACTCAGCAGGGCTGCCAAGAGCTGGGCTGTCACTCAGTAATTGTATTTTCCTTTTTTTCAGGTTTTAATGGTGGTAATTTTCTTTAGTTCAGTAACATCAGTTCTATATTTCCTTGGCATCATGCAAGTTATCATAGTAAAATTAGCATGGCTCATGCAAGTCACCTTACAAGTGTCTGGAGTTGAAGCTCTCTGTGCAGCATCTAATATATTTGTTGGCTTGGTAATTATATCAAATTGATTTTTCTTATATATTTCGAATTTTATATTTTCCAACATGCTGTAAGAACTCATACCAGTGGATATATCAACTTTGGTACCAGTAATATACCAGCTATTAGTACCAGTAATATACCAGCTATTTAGTACCAGTAATAGCTATTTAGTACCAGTAATATACCAGCTATTTTGTACCATTAATATACCAGTTATTTTGTACCATTAATATACCAACTATTTTGTACCATTAATATACCAGCTATTTAGTACCAGTAATATACCACCTATTTTGTACCATTAATATACCATCTATTTTGTACCATTAATATACCAGCTATTTTGTACCAGTAATATACCAGCTATTTAGTATCAGTAATATGCCAGCTATTTAGTACCAGTGCTATTTTGTACCAGTAATATTCCAGATATTCAGTACCAGTAATACACCGCATGCTAAACATGCAAAATTAATATTACATTAATACATCAATTTAGTCAGAATTTATGATTACTGTTACCCTGAAATTTCTTACCTTACTATAGATAGAGGCCCCTCTCTTGATTGGTCAGTTGATTGAAAATGTCACAATGTCTGAACTTCATTCTATATTAACAAGTGGTTTAGCTACCATAGCAGGAGGTATGCTAGCAGCATATATTGGTCTTGGAGTGGATGCCCACCATGTGTTGTCTGCATCTGTTATGTCAGCACCAGCAGCACTTGCAATCTCAAAGTTAATGTACCCCGAAACAGAAACACCAGTAACATCAAGGGTGCATACTATAGAATTTAAAAAAAGGTAAGCATTTTTAACACAAACACCCGATAATAAGTGCAAAGTAATAAGCAACTCACATTTAGTCCCAAAAATCCTTTCAAAAATAAGCTCCCATAAAATAAGCCCATAGGCTTATGTGTAATGCAATATTGGCTAAAGCCAACAAACTTCTTGGTTTTATAAGGTCATTTATAAAAAAGAAATAAAAAACGTAAAACTACGCATTTAGGGATAAAACTGTTCATATAACGTTCAGTTCTGCATTTATACATTTGGGTAAGTGCGTGGGTTTCTTAGACGGTAACTGTGGAGTGTGGCATTGGGTAGAAGTTTTCTTATCTTGTTATCTGGGTATTGGTGGATATTCTTATAAAGTGACAGCCACTGGTTTTCTCTTCGTTGGTGCAGTGTAGAAATGTTAACGTTATTCAGTGAAGCTACGTACGAGGAGTGTGGCCGGAAGGCAATCTTTAATGTATGTTTTTGTATGTGCTGGATTTGGTCAAAGAGAGATTGTGGGAGAAGTGCCACACGGGATAGTTCCACACAAGAAGTGCCACACGGGATAGTTCTCAAATCTTTGGTTGGGGCACCAGACCGTTTGAGAATTCTCAAAGCGTAAATACGTCTAAACTCCAGTCTTCATTTTATTCTTTTTCAAACAGAAATGAAGAAAACATTCTTGAAGCAGCTGCACAAGGAGCATCCGTGGCTATTGGTCTAATTGCCAACATCGGAGCAAACCTAATTGCCTTTTTTGCATACCTTGCATTTATCAACTCAGTATTGTCATATCTGGGAAGTCTGGTTTTATACCCAGAGCTTTCATTTGAGGTACAAATGTTTTAAAGATTTAGAAATGAAACTATCTGAGAGAATGGAACGTAATTAGAGAGAGTGGAACATAAAGAGAAACATATTACGTTATACCTCCTACACACTATTTCGGTAGTACACCAACCTTTTAGATTATTTAGAATTAAATATCTTATTCAGGATCAGATCATCAGCCATTTATGTGCGAAGAATCCTCTACAGAGACAGACTCGTTTCAACAAAACTACAACCACTTTCCTACTGGCACGAGTATCTTGACTTACTGTTCTTCTTTAAGGCCATCAATGGCATTGTACCTATATATCAAGCGATATCGTACCCGAACGTCTTGTACTCGATCCTCCGCAAATATCAATGCAATTACATTCCGTCAACGTAAATGTAAAACAACTACGCTTTCAATCGCTCATTTCTTATTAGAACTAACTAGGACTTGGAACTCTCTCCCTGAACACTTAAGGCTAGATAATTTAAGTTGTCACTATTAGACTATATTATAATAATGCTCTATTATCCTGTTACAATGTTGACGATCCTCGAACTTGGAAAACTGTCTGCCTAAAGTGCAACGCATCGCAAAGACTCACTGAACCCATAACTTGATGTTATTAATTAATATTATTTTATTTTTGTAAGGGTCCACTGTAATTGGTGTTTAACTGTTGTGGTGCTGCTTCTTCTTGTATTTTTGAGAGGTGAAGATAAATAAATAAATAAATAAATAAACCTAGAAGCTGTCCAAGCGCGCTGCATTATATACAAGAAATTTTGTATGGGTCTGCCAAGCCCTTACTTTCCAAATATTCTTTCTTTCTCTTAGTTAATTTGTTCATACCTTTTTACACCTTTTGCATATCTTATGGGAGTGGAGTGGGATGACTGTACTGAAGTTGCAAGACTTATTGGCGTTAAAACATTCCTGAATGAATTCATTGCATTTGGTCAGTTGTCTGAGTTTATCAAAAACAGAAAGTCAATGCAACCTGGTCCAGTTTTGTCTGTAAGTGCAAATAAAGAACATCTTAAACGTTTTGGAGTTCCCCGGGGGTTGTCCTTCAGGTCTTCAAATACCTATCTTTACACATTCGTAATATTTGGGTCTTCCTGAGCAAAATCATAATATACATTGTCAGCCGAAAATTTCATCTTCATGGACTTTTTTTGCTGTTAAAGTTATCGGATGTGCTGTCACAAGAGGCATTTTTGTGGCAAGTAACAATGCCTCTTGTGACATCACATCCAGTAACTTTGACAGCGAAAAACTCCATGAAGATGACATTTTCGGCTGACAAGATATACTATGATTTTGCTCAGGAAGACCCAAATATTACGGATATGTAAAATCCCCAAACGTGAGATGGGCACTTTCAGTATTTTTTTGGACATATAATCAATTCTCTTCTTTCTCTTTATTATATTATATCCACTAAAATATATTTCACCAACATGTTTTTGAATGCGTCCATTCCACTTTGAAATGTCCAACCATTGAGAAGATGGTGTAATTTTTGTTTAGTTGAGATCAGAAACTCTAGCAACATATGTCCTTACTGGTTTTACAAATTTCCTATCAGTTGGAATATTTCTTGGAGGATATGGTCAGTTAGTTCCTAGTCGTAAGAATGATATGGCCAAAATAGCGATCCGTGGTTTAGTTGCGGGAACACTAGCATGTATGATGACTGCTTGTGTGGCTGGTAAGTATCTCTTATATGTATATTTAAGCTAAAGTAAAAACCCTCGGCCGAGGGTCGTTTATGAGACGAGTGCAAATATATTTCTATACGGACCGACCAAAACGGTAAATAACATGTTTACTTTTTATTTATTACAAGGTAAAAGACTTGAGTTACCGTAGAATCTCGAAAGTAGCCGCCCCCTCCAAAGTAGCCGCTTTTTTAAACAATTACTACGAAAATCCGAAAGTAGCCGCCCCGCCCCTCTTAACGTCACCGCCTCCCCGAATGTAGCCCCTTCCGATGTCTATAACTATTGTATAAATAAGTTGTAACATCTGTTTAACAATTTATTTTGAATGGCATGGATTAAAACATGTATAAAACAGTAATATCAAAGATTTCAGACAGTAGTTATAAGTTTGTCTTGGTCATCGTTCAGACGTCCTCTTCTATTTCGGTATCTGGGTATTCGGTATCCAGTACGGTAAATTATTAGCATCAGATAATAAGTAACAACTCTTATGTAATTTAATCAAAATAAAACAAAACTTTGAAACGTTGTGCAAAATGTACAGTTGTGGTTAAAACTTAGCCGATGCTAAAAGCGCCCTCCGAAAGTGGCCGCCCTTAGATGTCACTAATTTTCGGTAAAACTGCATTATTTCGATAAAGAAAGAAAAACAAACAAAAATACTTTTTGTATAATATAGAGTTATTTCCAGCTTAGCTGAATCAAATTCTGTGTTAGTTTTCCATTTTCCAGTTAATAATGAAACCAAAATCACGATAAAAATGTTGAGGATTTAGGATTCCGTGACCGTGGTCAAACATCGCAAAAAAACTGCCCGCTCAGGCAATCCTAGGCATTCCTTCAATTTGATTGGCTGCGCACGCTCAAGATTAATGAAAAGATAATTATTCTTATTTAGATATTTGATGAACACCAGGTTTTCTCCAATCCAGACAAAATGATATCTTCACGCATGAAGATAAAAATGATACAGTAAAAACCCGCGAGTAAGAACCTAGTTTTTAAGAACCTGTTAGGCTAAAATTTGCCAGTTATACCCCACAAGAACCTGTTTAGCCTAAAATTTGAAATAGGTTTTTATTTTCTAAAATCTATATAAAAAGATGTGTACACTTGGGTGAATAAGATACAGATCAACATTTTTGGAGACACAGGTGCCTTATTACTCCAATTTAATACAATGTAAATGCCAGTGTTGAAAATCAAATAGAATTGTTATTGTTGTAATTACACATAAATACTGTAACTGTATATATATTGTTTATACAGTATCTCCATATATGGAAGAGTCTGTTTTTTTCATGAATTTCTTTATAAATACTTACATGGTATGCAGATGTTATATTATAAGGAATACAGGCTGAATACCACTAAATTCTATTAGCTACAATGTATTTTTTTCTTTAGAAAGTAAGAACCTATTTAAGAACCTAAATAGCCTCAATTTGTGCTAAGTACCATTTATATAAGAACCTGTTTAGGCTAACTTGGGAAAACGCAGGTTCTTACTCGCGGGTTTTTACTGTATCTGGAAATGACATTTTTCATTCGTTAATGACCAGGTTATATCTTCATTTTTTATAGGAATATTGTATCAAGAAACTTGGGATAAAGCCTCAAGTGTTGTTGGAAGTTCAATTAACCATCCCTAATAAAAAAACTCGTATGTCAATGCTTTCAAGATTCTTAACGGTTGCGCCCCATCATATCTAATTAATCTGTTAGAACCTTATGTTCCTAGTCGTTCTTTACGTTCTAGTACACAAAGTCTACTAGTTGTCCCTAAATCGTACACCACTACCTATGGTGACAGGGCATTCTCTATAGCTGTGCCTAAACTACGGAATAGCCTTCCAGAAAGTATAAGAAGTACTAGTTGTATAAACTCATTTAAATCTATGATTAAGACCTACCTTTTTAATGATGCTTTTTTATAGCTATTCTATACTTATGTACTTAATTCTTATCCTCATTGATACATTCTATAATTATTTTATACTATGTACATTTTTATCCTGTATATTGTATTATATTATGTAAGCTACATACTAGTTTTAAGACTTATCAAATCATTGTAAACGCATTGAGGCGTAGCTAAATGCGTATATTAAGAACTGTAATTATTATTATTATTATGATTGTAAACTGGATACTATTTTTTTATATTTGTCTTTACGCTGCTTTTTTCCCTGCAATCATTCATACTAACATGCACACCTTTTTTATTTTCTTTATGCTAATATATATCATCTTAATTCCTATGTATCCCCAAAGTGAATTTGATATTAAATTTGATTCTATCCTGAGAGTTTTCTGATTATTTCTTGAGCCAGTTTAACACAGTTTTCTTGTAGTTTTGCTGCTTCTGATAGGTTCGTCAATGGCTGCACTCTTTTTCCTCACAGATAATTATGTAAGACTTTAGAAGTATTATCTAATATGAATAACCCTAACCCTAACCCTAAAAAAAAATTATTTAAAAAAAATAATTTAAATAAAAAAAAAATTTTTAAATAAATTTTCTAAAAAGAATTATCTTAAATATTATTAAATATTATCAAAAATATTATCATATAATATTATTCATAAAAAACACATATTTAATGCATAAAATAGCGATATTAATAAAAACAATAGATGATAATAATAATAATCATTATAATTAAAAAGTATATTTGAAAATAAATTTGAAAATAAATTAATAAAAAATAAGGATTACTACCGGGGAGAGTTTCACTCCCTGACGAATATTATTGATTATTGTTCACTTTTTTCACTCTCTGACGAAGGACCTTCACTCGAAACGTTAGACTTCTTATACACACTATTTCGGTAGTGACACCAACCTTTTTAAGATCATATGGTATATACTAGCTTGTTTTTAACTCCAATTATTAGTGGTTTTTTTTTTATTCATTCAAGACGAAAGAGGTTTATACTGACGTTTCAAACGGAGCCCTTCGTCAAAGTAAGAATAGAGACCTTTAGATTTGAGGACGAAGATGAGTACGAAGACGAGTTTACCAGTGCGCATGGTTCTTTTCCATTGTAGTGTTTCTCCCGGTTTCTCCACTGCGCAGAAAAGTTTGTCTTCGTACTCGTACAGTACTCAATCTAAAGGTCGCTAATTACTCTGATGAGGGGCTCCGCTCGAAACGCGATGTTCGCTACCATTTTTCTTGATCCGACCACACTGAGCACATAAAATATCTAAAAAGGTTGGTGACTGCCAAAATAGCGTGTGAGTAACTTACAACACCAACCTTTTTAGATATTTGATTTGTATTTCTACACTACCTACGAAGCACAACAGTCAACACGTTTTACACTGACCACATATGCATCTTTTACTCCAAGTTCGACATCCTAAATATATACACGCACAATATATAAAATTTCCATATACAAATTTACAATAAAATTATATGCTTGATTGAAATTTGAATCATGTTTGGTTAGGATCAAAGTACAGACAGGGGTCAAGTTACCAAACCATTTTGCAACAAAGAAACCCCGTTGTTGTTGATCAATGATTGTGTATTCCCTCAAAGACTAAGTATTTAGTATATCTATAATATCAAAGAGATGCGTTGGTTGGTAACTGTTGAACCGGTTATATTTCTAGTTATATTTACGTTTGCTCTATTGCAACCATTGTTGCAACAATATATATACGACGAGCTAAGTGCAGAACATAACTTTACGAAAAGAGATGAACGAGAATTGTGTGAAAATAGCACGACCGCCGCAGCTGGTGGTGATATCACAAGTTTGGAAAGTCAAGTTCAAACGGAAGCATCTCATTGGTTTCTCATCTTGAATCTTTGCAGTAAGTTTATACAAAACATGACCTTTTCACGCCATTTATATATTTTAAACGATACTAGTGCAGATATCGGCATCAAACTCAAATGCTCAGGAAAAATGCAGTTTCTGAGCTGCAGCAGACTAGCCTGCGTGCAGACGCTTGAAGCGCGGATAGTTTCTCCGGCGGTAGAAAACTTCTATCCATTCGATTTCAATACGGTTTTCTGAGAAAAAATAGCAGGTAAATATGTTGTTGAAAACATGGATAGTGGTATTTCACTCTCAGATGGCCATTCCGATAGGAAATTTATCCACTGGATATGATTACTGGATATGATTAATTATACACTGGCTGTTCAACAACCGACTCCTGTGAGACGCTCTAGCCATTGGAGCCAATGCGGATATACTGGTTTGTAATGATATCGTCCACAATCAGCACAGTAATTATCTATATTATTACTTATTGCATTCTTCTGAGCCCAATATTACAAAATATTTAAGTCGAGAATTCAATATTGGGCGAGACCGAAGGTCGAGCCTAATATTGCAAATCGAGACTTAAATATTTTGTAATATTGGGTGAAGATGAATCCAATAGGTGTTTTATTATATCGAACAAAATATCTTAACATAACGATGTTTCTTCGCACGTAAACAGTCAAAAGGTTACTGCACAATATCGTAAAATATTGGGCTGCCACGTGATGCTAATAGAGACAGTTGATTGGTGGATTATATGTGAGGGTATAATAAATATATATTATACAACGTTACTCTATTTTCATATTGTATTTGTTTATATTTCACCCCATGATTTATTGTTCCTGTGTATTGATGTTCTTTCTTTTTTGTTTTGTTTTTCTATCAGGTTGTATACCATCAATTTTTTCTAGTTTATTTTTGGGATCACTATCTGATATAACAGGAAGGAAACCAGTGATGCTTATTTCTGTGACTGGTACCTTTCTTCGCTGTTTGATCATTGCAATTACAGTGACTCTTGGTGAGGGTTATGTTTTAAATGTTATCATCATCATATTTTGGTCTTTTTCAATATCTACTAGACGGAGGTAGCCACCCCTTTCTGTCCGTTCATTGGGGTAGAATCCTCATCCACCCATGCCGTTGGAGTCCTCTGCGACTCGGCACCACTATACAAGTGAGACCACTTTTAAGGGATCTCCCAAAACCTGGGCCGTGACCCTAACAAGGGAGGCTTACAGGTGCTATACCCTGCCCACAGGTGACCTGGGATTATGCAAGGCAGGGACATCCATCTCCCTGAGATATCGCAATACACGTATATAGCAATACCTGCATACCTTAGTAACTAACAGGGGGTTGCAAATTACCCACCACTTAATTTGATTGAGGGTCTCTAGTTGAATTTACCTAATATTTTTTATTTATATAAAATTGACGAAATCTTATTTTACATACATTCAGACATCACAGATTCTCATAAATAATGAGTAACTCTTTCAGCTTTGCTGAGAGGCCTGGGGGGTTAGCTGGGGAACTACCCCAAGGCCAGGGTCAAAATCTTAATCTTTAATAAATGATAATCATCATGCAAATCCTACACGTAGAATGAAGATTCTAGGGTATTTAGGGGCCTGTGAAAGACCATAACCCCACCTTCTCCTAGGCCTATCTTGGCTCTCGACAGCCATGAACTCTTTGTCATGTAAATGCAAACCTCATGTTTTAAACCTTGTGTTAAATACATAAAATGCTAAAATATGTGATAAGACACTACAAGAAAAAGTGATGGACGATGGAGAAGAGAGACCATCAGGATGTGGCATCATCTTTGAACAAATTATATGGTTTTTAGCAAAGCGAAAAGGTGGTTAATTGCCGAAATTTTAGGAATGGTGTCACACCTCCCTGCAGTAATACCCCTGGCAACACCTACACTTAATGAAATTTCAATTAATTTTACTCATTCCTGATTGGCTGATGACATCATAATTTAACATGTGGCATTTCTTTCTAAATACACCACACATCCAAGACATTCCACTGTAAATGACAGCTTTTCTGCTTTCATGATAAAATAGTGTCAAAATATGAATTCCAACATTTTGAATTTTGATATTATTTGTCTACCAACAGGAAAATTAATGAAAAATCACACTTGTATATTAGGAAGGAAGTGTTGCTAAAGCTGAAGGGGAAGGGGAAGGTGTATGTGGCCTGTGTGAGGAGTGCTATGGTGTATGGAAGTGAGACGTGGGCCATGACTGTGGAGCTGAATAATAGACTGGAGAGGACAGAGATGCGGATGGTGCGGTGGATGGTGAGGAGCTGAGGGAAAGAATGGGTATTGAATCGGTGTCTGACGTGGAGCCGATTAAGGGGACTGGGACATGTGCTGCGGAAAGATGATGCAAGTGACTGGGTGAAGAGGTGTATGTCGCTTGAGGTTGATGGTGCAAGAGGAAGAGGAAGGCCAAGGATGACATGGAGCCAGGTAGTGGAGAGGGATATGAGAGAGTGGGCTGAAGAGGGAAGATGCACATGATCGTGGAAAGTGGAGGAAACTGTCGTGGGGAACCACCGGCCAACCCCTGCGTAAGCGGGGAAAACGGGCGTAAAACGTCTGTTGTTGTTTGTTTTTTATGTTATTTCCTATTTTTGTTAAAATGTATTTATGTTTTTTTAGGTCTTCCGTTTTATGTTGTTTTCCTGGGTTCAATCATCGATGGAATAACTGGTTCATTTCCTGCTATATTGGGGTCAAGTTTTGCTTATATCATTGACATTGCAAACAAAGATTCACGATCATTTAGATTAGGTGTACTTGAAGTAGCTATATCACTGGGAGCAACAGCAAGCTTATTTTCCAGTGGTGTATGGTTGAAGGTTGAAGGTTTGTTAGCAGCAGCTTGCATGGCTATTTCTTAGTCTCCAGTAATTATACAGAATTCTCTTGGATTAAGTTTATTATATCTTTATACAGTAGATTATATCTTACTACAGTACCATTACGATTAACATATATAGCACTCTACCTTCATGATCTATCAACATCTATTACCATAATCCATGTGTTAATAATATACAAAATGTGGGAGAGCTTGGAGTGGACAGACGATACATGGACGATCATCAAGCTCGTATCCTCAGAAAAATTATTCTGAGTGCCAGACAGGAATCGAACCTGTAACCTTCTGATCGCCGATATATAGTGACTGCCGCATAGGCAGTACATATATCAATCGAACCAGTACATCATTGTAACATTCGTACTCCATCTCGTGGCTCAATGGTTAGAGCATCTTACCGGCAATCAGAAGGTTACAGGTTCGATTCCTATCCGGGAATCATTTTTCTGAGGATATATGAGCTTGATGATCGTCGATGTATCGACTGTAATCCATGGTAGCATGGAAAAACAGATGTTATGATGTATAATTATGATGACGATGATGATGATGATGATGATTGAATATCTAAGAATGCTATCTCTCCCTTTTAGGTTATGCACAACCATTTTGGGCTGGAGTTGGATTATTATTTATCTGTGGTCTTTATATTATCTTTTTTCTCTCAGAGTCTTTGGTGGGAGAGAAAAAAAAGATTTGCAGTGTTTCTTGCAGGGTGCAAGTGAAAATAATTAAAGATTTCATTCTTGCAAAAAGGGCCCCCTATGTGAATATATGTCTTAAACTTCTGTTAATTGGTTATTTGTTTGCAGTTTTTGATTATTTTGGATTGGTGACCATACTTTTTGCTAAACATTATCCATTGTGCTGGGGCCCTGAATTAATTGGCTATTTTTTGGCAACAAGAATAGGAACAGCAGGTTTAGGAATATTATTTGGTTTTAAGGTTCTTGGAAAGATTTTTCCAGACACTATTTTGGTTATCATATCTTGTTTATTATATATTGTTGGTAATATTATGATTGGTTTTGCCACAACTACAATAATGATGTTTCTATCGTGTATTCCTACATTGTTGACTATGCTTGCACCTCCCTGTATGCGGAGTATTGCATCACATATGGTGAAACAAAACGAAGAAGGGACATTATGTAGTATCTTAGCTATAACAGAAGCATTAGCACAGATACTTGCTCCACTGTTACTCAATATCTTGTACCCAATTGGCATAACACAACTTCGTTGGAGTGGATTTATCTTTATTGTTCAGGCTGGTATTTTGCTAATTCCTGTTCTACTTTTCTCAATCATATATTATTTAATTAGAAAACATTCTCATATATTGAATGGTGATCAAGAGGATGCAGATTCTTTAGTACAAACTTAGGACATTGTTGCAGTGTGCTTCAGGCCTGTAACATTAGGTATAGTTGTAATCAAGAGGGTTTAAGGACTAATTTTTCTTAAAATAATATGCATAAAATACATGTATTAATGTAATTAACTTCACTGTTGTATTTACTAACAACATAAGCTGCATTTATACTAGCAGCCTTGGCCTGACCTAGGTCTAGGCCACGAAAATCAGGCCAGCAAAAGTGTGAGCGGGTTTTAATGAGGTTATGTAATAACCAAGGTTAACAACACGGGAACTGCGCAAGTGCAGGGGACATCGGAGTATCATCATATTATGACAAGCATGTTGGGATAAGGTCGGCCATTAGCGAGTGACCGTAGCCAGAGCAGGACACGGCTTAGGCCTGGCATAGGCCAGACAAGGTCTAGGCTTCTAGTGTGAATGCAGCTATAGTCATGGTCTGAAATTTACAAACATTCGTTAACCCTTTCATCCCGCCATTATCTACATATAAATTCTCCTTATTGGTCTGCAAACATTTCTTGTAGTACTAGTTGGGAGAAGTTGTTTTAGAAACATGTCAGTTTATCTTTGGTGATCATTTCTTTTATTCTCATTACCTCTATACTTGATTAACCAATGATATTATTAGGAGAAGTTAGATGTTGATCACTCCTGTGTCATAATTGGTTAAAACATCTGTTTGTTAACTAGTAACTTGTTAAATAGTTCAATGGTCATCCAAACTCTAGTATCACATGATTCTTACAGATATTTTAGCTAGCCATGATGTTTAATATATTAAACTAAAACATAATTTTATACCATTTTGTAATAAAATATGTCCACTATTTGGCCCTTTCTCAATATATGAGCAACCAAAATGTAAAATTATTATAGCATCAACCCAAGTCAGTTTAAGGATTAGGGCTAGGATTAGAGATTGCTTTGTATTTCGGTTGTTCATATATCGAGAAAGCGCCCACTATTTTAACTTATAATTTTATTCAATTTGTTGTTTAACTAAATACATTGACATTAAAATAAAGTTTATTATTGCTTAAAAAGTGTTGTTTCACTTTAAGTTTCACTTTTGACAAAGGGTATTGGCTCAAAGACCTCCTACACATTATTTCTTGTAGTTTATTGTGTATTTATGTCTAAGGTGAGGTGGATTTTAAGTGAGGGTAAATTACAAAAACATGCCAATATCTGAAGTGTCATAAATCATATATTTGAGAGATACGTTTTTGATATTGTGCATCACCTCCTTCTTCCTGTGGTGGTGTAAAAAATATTGGGTGAAGTTTCATATTTCTGAAATAAAGCATTATTGTTAAGAGTTAGGGTTAGTATTAGGTGTACGGTTAGGGTCAGGACTATGTTTTAAATTCTGGATATTAAAGCCAAAATATTTGTTGAAAATACAACAGTCGTCATAAAATTAATTAGAATTGGCTCAGAAGTGTCTAGGGCTTTCAAACTACTACAATATGGTAAGTTGTTTGAAAGGAATGTTAATTATTTTATGCCTGGTACATATATAATATAATTGCAATAAATAGATATTCTAATTAGCAATGAAAAGGTGGTAAACTGCCAAGATTTTTAGTAATGAATATATATTACAGACAAGCAAGATTTTTCAAAAGTTCTAGCTGTTATAGTCCACTGGACAACTAGCGCTTCCTGATCTCTCGGTAAAGTTAAAGAAAATACAGCGTATCCTTCATATTAATTTTTGATGCAAATGTTTTTTTATAATAACAGACACAAAAACGACAATGCTTTATTATTCAAGCAAACTCGACAATGGAATCGACAACTCGACAAATGGAATCGACAACGCGATGAATGAAATCGACAAACTAATTTAGAATATTTAAATGAATCTGTCACACGCGATCAAAAAGAATCATTGATTTACGTACATTCGAGAAATATTAGCGTCTAGTCTGTGTCTTTGTTATGGAGACAATCAGACCATTTCTTTGAGTGGGGAATTGTTCTGTTTTATCTCAATTGTACCTCCGCAAATACCGAAGTCAGAAATAGAACTCTGGCGCGTCACGCTGAGTCTAAGGCAGACATTCAGAAATCACGGTTAAATTTATTGTAACTTATCTCCATTAAATCGCTTAAATCAGAGAGGTATAAACTCACGCTTATTGCCACCATAAAGGTTTACTACCCTCTGCCACTATAAAGGTTCATCATTTATGTTTATGACGTACGCTATGTCGCTATATGAAGAATCATGTTTTGGAAGACAAATTATGGATCACCAGGCATTGCGTTTAATATACACTCGCTGAGTGTAGACTCAGCGGTATTTTAAAGATGGCAGGCGAGGTTTTTCTAATACAAATTAATCAATACGTTTTTTAATCCACCAATAATGAGGTGTTAATTGCTAGTGTTTTACCCCAGATTTTAATCATTTGTCTGTAAAATTAGCAAAGCAACTGGGGGTAACACGCTACAGCAATCTAGTTTACAACCATTGAACAAAAACTACAGGCACATCATTTAAGCACACATTAGGTCTAGGAAAAGAAAGCGAGTCATTTTATCTTTGCAATAATCTTTTGTCGAATTTTCTAGAGATAACTGCTCACCACGGTTGTGTCAGACTTCGGACTCGTATTGAAACGGCTGAACTGCAAGTGTTGCTTCGTTCCTCAAAGCCAAGTTATTACTTGAACCATTTTGAACAATAGCTTGTCTTAAACATTTGTTAAGGTAAAAGTTCTTCCACGATAGACACGTCTTTGGCGTCCACATCCACATGCCCGATATGATTCCGCCAAAAAGCGACATACATAATTTTAACATAAGAACATGGATGTTAGGCTGAGTTCGACCGTAAAGCCAGTTTTCTCGATTACTGTATTCGTAAAATTGACTCGCAATGATACTTGTTGCAGGAATAGTCGAAAGCAATGAGAAGACACCGATACGGATGATGAAACGATCAAGTTTGTCCGTCTTAGTTAGGCCTTCTTTGTGGATTGTCACACGAATACGGTAGAGGGCAATAAAGCCAGCGACAAGAAATAATGTACCAATAATTAAATAAGTAAACTGCGGTCCTAAAACAAAGCCTGTCAGAGCTAGTAAATCTTGATTACCTACATAACATAATCCAGTTAATTCGTCACCATCAACCTTTCTAAATATCAAAATTAATACAGTCTTGATGACAGGCAAAAGCCAAGCAACAAGATGGAAGAGATTCGAGTAACTACCGATTGCTTCGTAGCTCCACTTCATGCCAGCGGCGAGAAACCAGGTCAGCGCAAGAATTACCCACCAAATATTAGCCGCCATGCCAAAGAAGTATAAAATAAGAAACACAAAGGCGCACACTGGGTTACCAAGACCGTGCTGTGTCAAATAGGAATCACTCATATCATCATCTTCGCATGACACCGATTCCCGTCCCACGAAGATGCGGATGATGTATCCAACGGAGTAAAGATTATAACAGAAAGCAAGCACTACGATAGATCGTTCAGGATAACGAAAGCGTTGAGTGTCGACAAGAAATGTTAAAATTGCGACACCAGTTGAAATAAAACAAACAATAGCCCAGACAGTCATCCAAAGCTCAGCGAAATCTTTGTTGTCTGCTGTAAAAACACCGTCTTTCGAGCAAAGTAACACCCACGATCTTGTCCGTTTAAGATAAATGTAATTCTGGTTATTTTTAAACGACTTTTTCCCATATTGCGGTATTTGCGTTGTAGTCAAAGCGGTTTCAATGACGTTGCTGTTGTTATAGAGAGGATCTTGCATGCACATTTTCCCATCGCGGTTGTTATCCAAATGAAACTGTGAACAGTTCCATATCTTGAGCCACGGTAAGCCAAACTTCTCAGCAGTTGGTCGACACCGTTTCGTGACATGTTCACATAAAGGTCGACACGAAGTGATTAGAGTTCGCGTTTTCGGTGAACACATTGGGGCATACATTGAACAGAAGAAGAACCGCACTGGTTTAGCGCAATTCGAGGTTAAAAGAATATTAATAAGCTTGAGTTTACTTTCGACATCGACCTGTCGTGTGTCATCAAATATATTCGGTATTCCTGTGACATTATAGCCAACCTTTCCACGACATTGTTCAATGTTTAACGGTTCACATTTCGATAGTTCCTTCGTCTTTATCCCAAAGCAGAACACAAAAGAAAGCGACAACAACACACACATAATCCACAAATGCGTCGTATACGAAGATATCATCCAAATCGCCATCGCTAGACTTGAGTAGTACTCGTCAATTGTCAAAGCTTGATGTCTTCTCTGTGTTCGTTCTTCCCTTGATATTTACTTCATTTGTCTATATTTTATAGAAGCGGAAACTGTCTGACCGTGCGTCTCTCGTCTTCACCGTCTCTGTAAAACGCTCGCGGAATTCACTTAATTTAAGAAGGTGAATATGCCGCTATTCGCTTCTCGCAAGTGTTTAGTTGTTTTGTTTTTGTCAGCAGCACGAATCTGCTCGAACCAATGAGCACGTTGTATTCATATTACCAACCACGCCTCTTGTCCAATTTTGAATAGGATGTATCAATTAGTTGCGTCAAACCTCATCACGATTGGTTAATTTTTGTTTTGTACCATTAAGTTAAATAAACAACGTGCAGTTTGTTCAAGGTTCCACAAAGCAACATACCCGCCTCTTAAAAACCGCATTTTCAGCGTTTATCATTGACGTGTAAATTATTGATTTTAAAAATAAAAAAGTGTAAATGTTGTGGCCACTGGCCATAATGCGGTCGAGCAGTCTAGATTTTGTTAACATATACTTCTTGCTATAGCGCACGTCTCTGCTCAAGCGGTTTGTGGTGACAGACAGGTTTTCAATGGCCAGCACGTAAGGTGATATGCACTCTAGCTGCAAAACACAGGATAATAATTTACATATTTGGTAGTCTGACACCAGAAGACCTTGATAAAAACATTCAACAAAGTCATGAATGTAGACTAAACGAATAACGAAATATCTCTCACACGACGTATGTTATGGTTGATTTTTGAAAGTTTTTCTATAAAGAAACGTAGAAACTGCGGGAGAAAATCACTTGATAGCGACGTTACAAGATTTCAAATACCCCCGACCTTTGTATTTAGCCGCTAATTATCGTGTCGGGCCATCGGCGAAAATCTTTCAAGGCATATTTTTATTTATAACGCCAAGCGGCCTTGGCCTTTTAAACACCCTTGACGTGCACACAATGTTGGTGAAAACAGGATAAGCCTTAATAATGATAGAAATAAGAGCATGATGGAAATGATTCTTTTTAAAATAATAGATTAAAATTGCTTAAACGCAGCTCATTGCCCTCCTATTGCGCGAGACTATTGTCATGTAATGATTCATAACCTGAACGTTTCAACGATCAACGATAGAAGACCTCATGTTCGTTGTATATTTTACGAAATACGAAAAAAAGTAATCAAAGTTCGTGATTCGTGGATTCCATTCATCATTATCTATGATTAAGTAGTTGGCGCATTCTTCTTCCTTTAGAAGGTGCGCCGTATCCGCTCACGGCAGCCAGTATTGTTTTAGAAATGAGAAAGTTAATTCACGGACAAATCAAGCAGACAATATGTCATAATCTTACCAAGGAAAAGACATATATCAAAATGTCTCAGACAACGGAGGTCCAAATGAGTTTCGAAGTTCAAATGTCTGTGCGTTGCGCAAAGCGCATTAAAACGTTTCTTGTTTCAAATTATTGTCGATGGTGACGATTGAAGTGAAATGTCAGTATTTATTTTATGCAACCTTCTAGAGTTACCGTGACACACGCAAAAGCTTAATTTCGTTTTTTCTCAACGGTATCTATGTGTTCGTGCATGTGCATGTGTGACGCGCACTTGTGGTGTGAGGTGTGACGCGCACTTGACAGCGGTGTGACGCGCACTTGTGGTGTGACGCACAGTACTTCCATCATACTTCATCTTCGTCTTTTCGCGCAAATTACGCGATGAATGCTGTGCATGTTGTGCAGGTTCATGAACGATTAGGAAAGGTTTCAAGATATTAAAATGTAAAAGATTAGAACAGTGAAAAATTATGGGCTTTCGCTCGAAACGTTACAGGTCCTATTCTCAGTATTCACATTTTCGGCGTTCACCTCACCGCCAACCTTAGATACGTGTTCCTATCCTGCTTGGTGAGGATCTCAGCAGCCTGGTTTCCATATGAACGCGTGTAACGAAATGTTAGGGAAATAGTAGCCTATGTTTACACCCACGTAGCCTGGGGGAATGATTATAACGTACAAAGCCGATCGTGCAGGGCTTTACGAGTTAAAGGCATGGGAACGAGGTTGTACCAACTTTATATATGTAAGATATAGCCTCCTCCGCAGGCAACTTGCGGCGAGCGGAGTTTTTGCTCTGTGGCTTCTTTTTCCCGAGTCGCAATTTTTTTCCATTTCCCACCCCAGTTCCCCCGCGTCAATCCCTATCCGGAGGCTACTTTTCGCCATTTTTGGCCGACCCAAAGAAATTAACAAGAGCATGGGGAGAGGGAAATTAAATGCGCCAGGGGAGGGGAATAATCCCTTGCAGTCCCCTCTTCGTCAATCAATCCCTTCACACCTATATTTCCCTGCATTCCCAGCCAAAACATCGCTTTTACAAAATACTCCCAGTCCCATTTCCCAACAAACATTACAGCGTTGGATCATGATAATCAGGTACATAATTATTACGATAATCAATACGATTATTATAATCATCACGATAATCAGTACGATTATCATAATCATTACGTAATCAGTACATAATTACGATAATTAGTACGATGATCAGGTACATAATCAGGTACTAATAATTCACATGTGTTTAATTATCGAATTTATTAGTGGCGGTAATCCTTATAAAACACTGCTTTTTATATAAGAATTAATAATATATATATATATATTATATATTAACAAAGTAAATTAACAATTGCTGACCTGTTCTGAAGTACTCATGAACTTTTTCAGTCTTATTTCAGTATTTGAAACTTTTGGAGTACGCTTGTCCTGGAAAAATAAGTGAGTCGAAAATGAGTGTTAAGTTTGCTTCACTAGTTTTAAAAGAACAACAGCTGATATTAAAAAGTGTTTAAAATGGTGAATTTCGTCTTTATAAGGTTCTTGGACATATACCTCAGAGCTCTCGTTTGTCCCAGGCCATACGCGGTCATAAAAATGAACCGCGTCGCGTTGCTACAGCTTATAAACGACGGTACGTAGCCTATGGCCTGAATATACCCGGCCTGTATGTCACACAGGTTACGTATATTCAGGCTGTACACAGGCTACAAGGCGCGGCGACACCACGGAAATTCCCAACCTCTGCGATAATTGCAATCAGTTCAGCGACAAGCTTATCAGAGATATGCCTAATTAGTGACAACGGTGTCTATATAAGGATGTAGATAAGACAACCCCTCTTCTTAGGAGGATTACTTGCAGAGATAAACTGAAAATGGTTTAAATTTAGCATTTGTAACAATGACGGAGAACACAGATTCTATTTTTTAAACTCAAAATGTGGACAAAAAAACTGATTGTTCTGAAATATTTCCAAATGAATCCTATTGTTTAAGACTTAGATTTCGTCACTAAAATCTTGGCAGTTTACCAACTAATACTGATGTTTCGAGCGGAGCCCTTTATCAGAGTATTTTCACAGCAATTCTCTCCTATACGGCCTTCCAAAAAATCTTATAAAAAAATCTGTACAAAATCACTTTCTCCTGCAAACGTGACCACTATCCAGTTGCAGAACGTATATCAAGTTTAAAATCCTCATTCTTACATTCAAATCTCTTAATGGCCAAGTTCTAGCCTGCGAAAGCAGCCGCGTACTTTGTGCTCCTTTGGGGGAGGTACGAGCACAAAGTACGCGGCTGCTTTCGCAGGCTAGCCAAGTTCCTGTCCACATTTCGACATTATATTTAAAGAGATTTTAGAGCAACCTGGTTTGTATTTCTGCCTTTTAATGCGGTTTCAAAAGTGGATGGGTATTCTATATAATTGCTCCTTATTTTTGGCTGGTCTTTATTTTTAGTCAGGTTATAAATAGGGTTAGCTAAGGCCCAGGTTCAACGTTGAACTTCACATGTGTCGAATTACTCAATGCAAATGAGCTTAAACAAAAGACTACTCTCATTTCCATTGAGTTCGGCACAGGGGCGGCGTGGCTCAAAAATAGGGCCCGAGAAACTATTCGATAGGGGCCCCACTGCTCACAGCGGGACAACAGGGTGTGTCATTGTTTGGGGCCTGCTTAGGGCCCACCATCACCAGATTTTGGGGGGCCCACCGGGAAATCTCCTGGTGTCTCGGTGGGCCACGCCGCCCCTGGTTCGGCACATGTGCACTTCGACGTTCGACCTGGTTAGGACATAGATTATTGATAGTTCTTGAAAATGTCCTTTTGAGTTATCCTTTTTAGCCATGTAGTGTGGTGACCGTGAGGAAACTGGGACTCAATGTTACGT
Organism: Chrysogorgia sp. JL179-B06; assembly: GCA_035772405.1. Classification (NCBI taxonomy): domain Eukaryota; kingdom Metazoa; phylum Cnidaria; class Anthozoa; order Scleralcyonacea; family Chrysogorgiidae; genus Chrysogorgia; species Chrysogorgia sp. JL179-B06. The sequence goes on along the minus strand of JAYKKM010000071.1, from coordinate 845,713 downwards.
TTTGTGAAGATGGCGGAAGGTGGTGTCAGAAGAGAGAGCTTTGTGAAACAATCTATTCCGGCAATACGTAAGGTATTAAAAAAAATATCAGATGAGATTACGGAGGAAGAGTTAACAAAATTAAAATTCCTCGCAAGCGATGTGCTTCCAAAAGGCCGAATTCAAAACATGAATTGCTTGACGTTAATTTCGGCATTAGAAGAACGCCAGTTAATTGATACAAAGAACAACGATCTGAACTATCTCCTGGATTTGCTACATCAGCTTCCACGGATCGATCTCATCAACAGATTAAGCCCAAATACTCAAGTATCCGAAGAATATCTGCGATCCACAATAAGCGAAGAAGTATTTCAAGTGGACGCTGGGCCAGCGGCTATCATATCAAGCAGGGCTAGTGTAAACCACAGACCTATTGAAGGTGGGTTTGTACAAGACCCCCATGTGCTAAATTCAACGTTCGACGAGTATCATAACAAAGTTATTCAGCTTGAAGAAGTAACCAAAGAAAAGGATGAAATTTTGAAGGCCCTTGAGGTGTCTGAGACATGCAAAGCAGCATTACAAACTAAAGTGAATAACCTTGAAGTGGAATTAAGTGTTGCAAGGACTGATCAAAATAATTTAATTTGTGAAAGAAATAACGCTCGCGCTGGTAAATCAGAGTGGGCCTTTAAAGAAGCCGAGATGATAAAAGAAATCAGCGAAGTTAAAAGAACAAAGCTTTTGCTGGAAAAAAGCTTAACGAAGTGTAATCGTGAAGTGGAAAAACTAGAAGAGGAACTAAAGGAATCGAATGAAAAATCAGAAGAATTGCAAAATACCGTTAAAGAACAGGAACAGGAAATAGAAGAATTAAAGTCTAAATTAGAGAAGGTATCTTTTGAAAAAGAGACTATGGAAGAACAATTACAACAAGAAGCATGTGTCAAGTTGGAAGAAGATGGAAGAATAGAGTGTAAGAGGTGTGGTTTAATTTATATTGAGTCCAACAACCCTGGTGACGCATGCCGATACCATCCTGGGAAATATAATACGATCGGGTCAATCAGGAAAAAACATGAATGGTCATGTTGTAGAAATACCAGCAAGAATAGTGCTGGTTGCCAAAAGAAAAAGCATTTATCAATTCATTATCCATTATCACCTGGCATTGAAAGATTTGATACTATGTGATTTCACCTCTAATTTCACTGGAGCAAGGGATATTCAATAGACCTCTTTCATAATGGCACCCAAATTAAATATTCTTTTATATTCATTTAAATTAGCCTTTCTGACCTCGTTCGTGTGTCTGTAATTCCAAAGAATCTTTGCTTTGTAACGAGGCTAGAAAGGCTAATTTGCGTGCATATAAAAGAATATTTAAACTGGCCGCCATTATGAAAGAGGTCTATGTAATATTACCCTGAGGGATAATATATCCCAAGGGTAACATTTCATTGAACTCCCTGAAAGCAGAAGGTCGATAAATTATACATTATCAGGGTTCGAATTAATGTGTGCAATTTGCATCATCAAATAGTTCTGACAAACTAAGTTTAAGTTAAGTTAACAGTCCTATTTCCCAAAGGTGGACAAATTGCTATTAAAATTGTAAAGAAAAGCCATAATCGATTGTCGTTGATGCATTTTAAAACGCATAGGCCCGTTCAATTTCCAGGAGCTGCCCACAAAAACCTGTGGCCGAAATTTGATCTGTCGTGCATTTTAGTGATTTTATAAACTTTCCAATCTCTTAAACCAACAGGGGCAATGGCAACTAAAACTATTCACAAGCCTAGCCTTGAATTCCTTCAGACATTCAATTTCTTGCACACCATTATTTTGCTTATATTGAGACGGCCCGCCTGGATGTCGTGTTTTCAGGGGAAAATGTACATTGTTTTTGCTCAACTACAGTAATTCGAACCCTGCATTACACTGAAAAAATATTGAATACTTTTCTAATAACCAAATAATTTCCTTGTCATCCAATTCTCCAGGCTTGAACAAAGGGTGAAACATCTTTTTGTTCCTCCATTATTGACAGCTTAATTTTGGTTTAAATACTTCGCAAATAATGTTGCTTGTCTAAAAATACTTTTGGGCCATTGTAAACAAGAGAGTTTCTTACAATATTTTTATACATTATTATATGCACTTTTTAAATTTTTAACATTATATGCACTTCGCTCGAAATGTTAGACTACTTACACGCTATTTTGGCAATACACCAACCTTTTTTTAATAATTTGATTAAATACTCCCCAAGCTGTTGGCATTGCAATGTCGATGGAGGTTGCATACCACTTTAAAATGAGTGTGGCACTCCCTTTAGCTCCCAGATTTTTTTGAAGCACATTTAAAATCTACTTAAATAATTCGTACAGATGTTTGATTGGGAGTTAAAGGTTTAACATGGGGAACATGAAAAATTGTTCAATGTATTATACCAGTATAAATACAGTAACTCTCAAGTAGGCTTGTAAATCTTGGAAAATGCAATTACACTAGTTTACTTTAATTAGGAAGGAATGTAGAGTTTTCACTTTTAATAATTAATATCAATTCAAAAATATTTTTGTTATTAATTTTTGTAAGAAATAGATCTGTTATTGCTATTTGTATTGTACTTATTTAATAATAAATTGTTTTACAAAAATTAGTAATAAAATGTTGTTGTCTAGTGTAGGAATACAAATCAAATACAGTAAAAATCCACATATAAGAACTTAGATTTTAAGAACCTGTTAGGCTAAGATTTTCCATTTAGATCCCTTTACATAAGAACCTGTTTTAGGCTAAAATTTAAAAGCAGGTTATTATTTTATCAAATAGAGTCAAAACTAAAAATTTATAAATCAAAGAAAATAAACTCAACAAAGTAATGAAAATGAACCAGACAAATAGTGTATATATGTCTACAGTTGTATATGCTGTTTTGTCCATTTACTATGCACACAGTAAGCTGTACATTAAAGTGCATATAGGGTAAGGTTTGTATTTGCTTAGATTGCATTTATTTGGAGAAAATTTATGCATAATTTATATATAAATAATAGACCACACTACCAAAAGATATATACAATAACCTTTAGATATACAAGAACCTTTAATTTAGGCTAACTTGGAAAAATCTAGGTTCTTATACGCGGGTTTTTACTGTATATCTATTATCTAAAAAGGTTGGTGTACTGCTAGCATGTAAGTTGTCCAACATTTCGAGCGAAGGCCCTTCGTCCGAGAGTGAAACGTTTCATTCTCTGATGAAGGCCCTTCGCTCAAAACGTTAGACAACTTACACGCTATTTTGGCAGTACACCAACCTTTTTAGATATTTGATTTAAGCAAAAATTAGCATCTTGTCTCATTTGTAACTAGTTAATATCAGCTAAGGATCTGTTCATATCAGCCAGGGCAACATGGATAACTCATCAGAGACGGAAGGGGAATAGAAAAACTGCCGTTCTTAGCATTGTTAATTTATTTCAACAAACCAGGGTAGCCAATTGTGTTCATGTCAATTTTCTTCCCACTTCACAGAGATAGAATCTCACCTAACCAGCCTGGCCACTTTCCCACACAAAATATCAATCACTACGGGCATAGGCTCACAGGAAGTTTAAATTCAGGAAATTTTACGGGCAATTTTGGCCAATCAAAAACAGAGTTGATTATGTTCATTTGTCCTTTATTTTTCAGCTACACCTATGACTGTAGCATCTCATTTAAGTGCGTTATCTCGGCAAGCCAGCCATGGAGCCCATGCTCATATGAACAATGCCAAAAGGGGTTGAATTTAGTTTTGCTTAAATTAGTTTGATCAGTGTTGTATTTTTTGAATGGACAATAACATTTAATAGTTATGCTGGATTACCTGGGAAACCCCCCGGATGTGTGTGTATGTAATATTAACTTAGACAATACAATTTTCAAGTAGTATGTCCACAATAAAGAACTTTGAAACCTTTTCTCTAATACTCGATTATTCTTTTGTGAAATCTCAACTCTTTATACATCAATTCTCTATCTAGCGTTAGCCCCCATTTACATGGAGGTAGGGTGACCCGTCTGGAAAGGTTACCCTTGTCCATTATACACTTTCCAGGTTTCGTTTACATGTGTCCTAGGGTGACCCTGGGGGTAGGGTTACCCTATCTTCTTGCTAGGGTAACCCTGGCAGCAGAGCCATGTAAACGCATGGTCATATCTCCCAGACGGGTCATATTTCAGTGAAAAAGCGCGCAATAAAAGCACTTGTTCGGTGTATTTCAGATTCAAGTAAAACTCCATTATACAGGTTGAGCCACCACTGTTCTGTTCTACCAGGAATCCGCCAAAATAGATGATGACGACAAACAGCTCCCTTCGAACTCATCTCATCCAAGCTAAAGCAAGCATTGTATTGGTTTACTGCATGAATTGCTAACTGTTGTTGTTGATATTTTTAAAACAACAAAAAGCCAAGCAATAGACCACAGTATTAAAATGCAGCAACCAGAGACAAAAGAATAGTACTTGCTACCAAAACTCATCGTTTGTCTGCCATTTTCAATTTGTTTAGTGGCCATGCAAAGGGACGGTGACCCTACTAGAGGAGTTAGCCCTAAACAGAGGCTATCTTTAAACTTTTGATCCTCTTGGAAGGGTCACCCTACTAGGAAGGTAATCTTACCTAAGCTCCATGTAAACAGGACCTTAGACAAAAATGTTCTTGCCTTCTTCGAAATATAAACATCTAATACAACGACAATGACATACCTTTTTAATACTTTCTTTATAGTATTGACATAAGCCCATGAACTTTGCTTTCCACGATAAAATGTAAGGTCGAAAACGAGTTTTCACTTCACATTTGGCCAACTTAGACACATATTTAACAATACTAGACTTGTTTTCCACCATTGGAAAAGCTATTATCTTCCTGTTTGGGTGGTAACAAGTAATATATCTGTCAAATTTGCTATACTCTAATTTGCTATACTCGAATAGGTCTGGGTACTAGTTCGGTAACAGCGTCGCACGGCCAATCATCGTCGGCCGTGTATGCTAAGGAGGCTCTGATTGGTCAACACCCAGCATCCAAACACCGAAATTTCGCGCCAAAAAATTCCTTAAGTTTTGCTCCTCGTTCTCTTGTATTATTTTATAAAAGAAATACTTATTAATAGTTTTTCTATGTAATGGATACTGTGATCCAAACACTTGGGAAGTTGCTCGACTTTCAAAAAGCTAAAACACTCGCCTAGTGGCTCGTACTGGTCTTTTTACTCTTTTCTCCAGTATCCAAACACGGAAACCATCACCACCCCACCCCCCCATATATGGTCCCCAGTGCCCAGACCGCGTCTGTCGATAACAAATCCCAATAGGTCGGTTCGTGTTATCTCGGCCAATATTTACTAGATTTCAAATCTGAAAACAGATTTCGAATTAGCGAGTCTCAATACATAACATACGTGTCTATTATGTTACGATAACGTGCATACCCTTCGTAAAAACGGTTTATGTACTTAGAAATTATTCGGCAATCAGCCAGCCACCTCGTCGTATATTATTTGAACGTTATCTCGATCAATATTTAACCGTTTTCAATTATGAAAACAGATTTGGAATTAGCGAGTCAACGCAACACACATACGGATTATATTACGCAAACGTGTATATTACCCTTCGTAAAAAACTCTTTATGTAATTCGTCAGAGTCACAAAAGAAAGGAACCCATGACATGTAAGATTAGAATGCGTTCTCATTCGTCGAACGCAATAAACATACATACTTTATTGAGCAATTCCCAACTGGGCTTTTCAATGCCATTACAGATTAAAATTTATAATGTGAAATATGAAAATTTATAAAATCAAATGTATAACAGCTTAAATTATTAATTACTTGCTATTGATAAAATTGACTAACAAATAGTTTATCATTAACTTCTTTAAAGTGCCCCTCACCTCAAAATGTTTTATTGTGTTATTTGGAAGAACTTTTAAAATGATAAAGTAACTTCTTTTGAAGATTTTCACTTCTTCGCTTTCTTTTTGAGATATATCAGTTTGTTTGATATGCAAATATCTGGAATTTCGTCACACATGCATAATAAGTTATCAGAGAATGTTATATATCTTCGCGTTTATGAAATAAAAAAAAACTAAAGTGCAAATAACATGTGTGTACGTTTTTCCCACAACACCAAACTTCTTGATTTTAAAGGATTTCGTTCGAGAATGAAAGAGATATAAATTACACATTTCTCCAATAAGTCAATATGCATGTTGACGAAATTCCAGACATTTGCATATCAAACAAACTGATATATCTCAAAAAGAAAGCAAAGAAACGAAAATCTTCAAAAGAAGTTACTTTACATTCTAAAAGTTCTTCCAAACAAGACAATAAAACATTGAGGTTATGGGCACTTTAAGTGACTGAGAGATGTTGCCTGTTTAATATTATCTTGAATATCTTCTTAACTATTCCAAAGTTTTACTGCTCTGTAGTGAACGATCGTTGTCCAGAAGCAGTTCGGTAAAGAGGAATCTGTATTACTATCTTGGTTAATTACGCGTTTGTCGGTATTTCTAGGTCATAATTGAGTCTCTTTTCAGCAGTTGTTCACCGACAGGTAGCCCCAGCCAATCTGACCGGCGTAGCGCAGGAGTGATAAACGGGCATGTTGTAAAACATGGACTGGACCGATAAAACATGGACTGATAAAACATGGACTGGTAAAACATGGACTGGTAAAACATGGAGGGTTAGGATCTTTGTTTTGGGGTTAGCGATTATTTGTTATAAAACATGGACTGGTAAAACATGTAACGTGTAGCTGTGAAAGTATGTCTACATTAACAAATAATCGCTAACCCCAATACAACAAAGATCCTAATCCTCCATGTTTTACCAGTCCAGTCCAGGTTTTACAACATGCCTGATAAACGACGCTGGTCTTATTCGAAGCACTTGAGTGTGGAGTCTAGAGTAAAGTTTTTATCTTGATTTATTTTAGCTGTAAAGCACAGGGACCCATGACATGAAGTATACCTTCGTAAAAACGGTTTATCGCCTCGTATATTATTTTGAACGTTATCTCGATCAATATTTAACCGTTTTCAATTATGAAAACAGATTTGGAATTAGCGAGTCTAAATACATAACACACATACCAAATATATTACGCAAACATGTATACCCTTCGTAAAAACCTCTTTATGTTATTCGTCAGAGTCGTAAAAGCAGAGGAACCCATGACATGCAAAATTAGAATGCGTTCTCATTCGTCGAACGCAATAAACATAACATACTTTATTGAGCAATTCCCAACTGGGCTTTTCAAGGCCATTACAGATTAATTTATAATTCAAATATGAATATTTATAAAATCAATGTACAGTGTGTATCAAAAAAACCGCTACCCTTAGAAAATGAATTAGCATTCTTAAAGAGACCTATTGTAATTTTTAAAAAATTATACATCTGGGAAATTAAGATGGTCCAAGCGCTGCGTTAATCAAGAAGAGAGAAAGCAGTTTTCAATACGAATGCAATCCAAGTTATTTTTTACGCATTTGTTGCTCAGGTGTCTAAGCCTTCAAACTATTACAATGGGTTCTTTGAAAAAAATGCTATTAAATTCACAGTTGCTTCCGGTAGCGGTTTTTTTGATACACTGTATAACAGCTTAAAATATTAATTACTGGCTATTGATAAAATTGACTAACAAATAGTTTATCATATTAAACTTTTGAAGTGACCAAGAGATGTTGCCTGTTTAATATTATCTTCTAAACTATTCCAAAGTTTCACTGCGATCGTTGTCCAGAAGCAGTTCGGTAAAGAGGAATCTGTATTACTATCTTGGTTACGCGTGAGTCGGTTGTGTATTAGAGAGTTTACTAAATTTGTCACTTAAATATGGTGGAGCTTGCCAGTTCAACATTTGTAGGTCATAATGGAGTCTCTTTTCAGCAGTAGCCAATCTGACGTAGCCCAAGAGTGATGATCTGAAACGACGCAAGTGAGAGCAGAAAAACCAAACGCTGGTCTTATTCGGAGCACTTGAGTTTGCACATGTGGAGTTTACGTATTACAGTACGTTAAAAAAAAAGTACTGTAACAAGTAAACTCCACATTCTGTAAAGTTTTGTTGCCCAAGCACCTTTGAATCAAATTAAACGAGCAAGCTCCTAAGATTTTCTTGGAAACAGACCAGATAACCATTCCCCAATCCAGAACGGTTTCAATTCAAATTATTTGCGTAGGATAGGCGGTCTGTAGTCTTTGGGGTTCAAACACAGAAGTGTTTCTATATTGAATGTCGTTGATATTTATGATCAAGGATGGCTCTGTTAATCTCTCCAAGACCACCTTTGCTGTTCTTGTTTCAGCTGCGTCTTTGAATAGATAAATCTTTTTAGCTGTAATCCTCATTAGCAAAACAAGATGAAGATCTTCTTTTGGTATTGAGAACAGAAACAAAGATACGGTCAGACCATAATCTTCGTATTCTTTTGTTAACGAGTTTTTCTCAGCATAGATGTTCTTCATCAAGTCCATGTTCTTATCTAATTTTTTTCTGCCTCCCACTTAAACTAGCTACAGCCTACATGTATTTAGATATTGTATGCCGTGTAAAACTGGTGTAAGTTGTATAATAATTTCGGTTTTTTGGTCAAATAAACTTACTTAAATTTCAGTAATATCTGTTTCCTGTGTAACTTAAATTTCAGTCTTCATCTATTTCCTCACACATGAACCTCAGCAGCCGTCTTCAACTCAGTCTTTCAATTGAAAAATCAAACTCTCACAAATTCGTTTTCAAGAGAAGTTATAGATAAACGATAACTTCCCTTGAAACCAATCTGGAATGATGATAGGCAGTCTGTAGTTTGATGGGGTTCTATAACAAGTAGCAAACGTTTTAGTTAGTCGGTTATTTATATATATACATACAGCACAACATTGACAATTTATCTCACCTCAAAGAAACTTTGGACTACACTAATTTCCCTCCGCAGAGGCTACAAAATAGTTTTGGACCAGCTTTAGCCATACATCAAGTACCTACCAAAACCAATAACCACGACGCTGGGCTTATTCGGAGCACCATGAGTTTGAACATGTGGAGTTTACGTATTGCAGTACGTTCAAGAAAATGTACTGCAACAAGTAAACTTCACATTCTGTAAAGTTTTGTTGCCCAGGCACCTTTGAATCAAAATAAACGAACCCTTCCAGAGATTCTCATACTGTTCATTTTCTTCTTGGTTTTTAACGCAGTTTCTCGTCTTCGGGTGTTGCCGTTTTACCTTACTTCTTCACTAGTTTGTTTCACTCCTTTTTTTAGATCAGTTTAACACGGCTTATACAGTACGTTGTAACTACAATGTGCTGCATTAGCCGAGAAAACTGGTGTAAGTTGTATAATAATCTCGGTTTTTTTGGTCAAATAACTTAATTTCAGTCTTATCTATTTCCTCACACATGAACCTCAGCAGCTGTCTTCAACTCTGTCTTTCAATTGAAAAATCAAATCTCTCACAAATTGGTTTTCAAGAGAAGTGATAGATAAACGATAACATCCCTTAAAACCAATCTGGAATGATGATAGGCGGTCTGTAGTCTGATTGTGTTCTAAAACAAGTAGCAAACGTTTTAGTGAGTTGGTTAAAGATATTATATATACAGCACAACATTAACAACTTATCTCACTGACCTCAAAGAAACTTTGGACTACACTAATTTCCCTCCGCAGGCACATGAGCAGAAAAACCAAGGTTACTACTTCATGTTAGGATCACAAAATCGTTTGACAAAATTTTGTACCATGAGTACCAAAACCAATTCGGGGCACTTGAGTTTGCACATGTGGAGTTCACGTATTGCAGTACGTTCAAAAATAGTACTGTAACAAGTAAACTCCACATTCTGTAAAGTTTTGTTGCCCAGGCACCTTGGAATCAAATTAAACGAGCAAGCTCCTAAGATTGTCTTGGAAACAGACCACAGATAACCATTCCCCAATCCAGAACGGTTTCAATTCAAACCATTTACGTAGGATAGGCGGTCTGTAGTCTTTGGGGTTCAAACACAGAAGTGTTTCTATATTGAATGTCGTTGATATTTATGATCAAGGATGGCTCTGTTAATCTCTCCTTTGCTGTTCTTGTTTCAGCTGCGTCTTTGACCATAGATAAATCTTCTTTAGCTGTAATCCTCATCAGAAGATCTTCTTTTGGTCAACAGCAACAAAGACTCATTGATGCCATTTTGCATTAGGAAATCTCTGTACTCGGCTGACTGGAATGGGGGACCATAGTGTCACTTACAACGCATGGCATTTGTTGTGGCCTCTGCATTTGTGGTTTTCATCGGACCAACTACGTCAGGCCATTTCGAGTGAGCATCCACCATGATCAGGTAGTGATTTCCCTCATGGTAACGAGTTTTCCTCAGCATCGATATGTTCTTCATCAAGTCCGTGTTCTTGTCTCACAACTAGCTACATGTATTTAGATATTGAATGCCGTGTAAAACTGGTGTAAGTTGTATAATAATCTCGGTTTTTTGGTAAAATAACTTACACATGCAGGAAAGAGCTGAGGCCGTAATTAAGTGTAACTTACACTTAAATTTCAGTCTTAGCTCTTTCCTCACACATGAACCTCAGCAGCTGTCTTCAACTCCGTCTTTCAATTGAAAAATCAAATCTCTCACAAATTGGTTTAAGAGAAGTGATAGATAAACAATAACTTCCCTTGAAACCAATCTGGAATGATGATAGGCAGTCTGTAGTCTGATGGGGTTCTAAAACAAGCAGCGAACGTTTTAGTTAGTTGGTTAAAGATATTATATCAGCACAACATTGACAACTTATCTTACCTCAATGAAACTTTGGACTATACTAATTAGTAATTTCCCTCCGCAGCAGGCTACATGTCATGAATAAACGACGCACACCGCCAACTGACGAGCAGAAAAACCAAGGTCACTACTTCGTGTTAGGATCACAAAATGGTTTTGTACAAAATTTTGGACCACCTACCAAAACCACTAACCACGACGCTGGGCTTATTCGGAGCACGTGAGTTTGCACATGTGGAGTTTACGTATTGCAGTACGTTCAAAAAAAGTACTGCAACAAGTAAACTCCACATTCTGTAAAGTTTTGTTGCCAGGCACCTTTGAATCAAAATAAACGAACCCTTCCGGAGATTCTCATACTGTTCATTTTCTTCTTGGTTTTTAACGCAGTTTCTCGCCTTCGGGTGCTGCCGTACAGTACGTTGTAACTATACAATGTGCTGCATTTGCCGCGAAAACTGGTGTAGCTAAGTTGTATAATAATCTCGGTTTTTTGGTCAAATAACTTAATTTCAGTCTTATCTATTTCCTCACACATGAACCTCAGCAGCTGTCTTCAACTCAGTCTTTCAATTGAAAAATCAATCTCTCACAAATTGGTTTTCAAGAGAAGTGATAGATAAACAATAACTTCTCTTCAAACCAATCTGAATGATGATATATGGGCGGTCTGTAGTCTGTGATGGGTTTCTAAAACAAGTAGCAAACGTTTTAGGGAGTTGGTTAAAGATATTATTAATATACAGCACAACATTGACAACTTATCTCACCTCATGTCATGAATAAAGAAATAAGCACATGAGCAGAAAAACCAAGGTCACTACTTCATGTTAGGATCACAAAATGGTTTTCGACAAAATTTTGGTGTAGGTGAAGTAACCAGCTTTAGTCATAAATGAAGTACGGCTACCAAAACCAATAACCCGACGCTGGGCTTATTCGGAGCACTTGAGTATTCAAAAAAAGTACTGCAACAAGTAAATTCCACATTCTGTAAAGTTTTGTTGCCCAGGCACCTTTAAATTAGAGGTACCTGCGCAACAAAACTTTACAGAATGTGGAGTCTTTGAATCAAAATAAACGAGCAAGGTCCCGAGATTCTCATTCTGTTCATTTTCTTCTTGGTTTTTAACGCAGTTTCTCGCCTTTGGGTGCTGATCCCTACCCGTGCCAGTGCTGCCGTTTTACCTCAGTTTCACTCCTTTTTTACATCAGTTTAACACGCCTGATACAGAGTACGTTGTAACCTACAATGTGCTGCATTTGCCGCCAAAACTGGTGTAAGTTGTATAATAATCTCGGTTTTTTGGTCAAAGAACTTAATTTCAGTCTTATCTATTTCCTCACACATGAACCTCAGCAGCTGTCTTCAACTCCGTCATTCAATTGAAAAATCAATCTCTCACAAATTGGTTTTCAAGAGTAGTGATAGATAAACAATAACTTCTCTTCAAACCAATCTGGAATGATGATAGGCGGTCTGTAGTCTGTGATGGGGTTCTAAAACAAGTAGCAAACGTTTTAGTGAGTTGGTTAAAGATATATATATATACAGCAGTGCACCACATTGACAACTTATCTCACCTCAAAGAAACTTTGGGCTACACTAATTTCCCTCCGCAGGCTACTCATAATGTTTACTATTTATATAGCGCAAATCAGCATGTGTATATGATCAAATGCGCTTTACAACGTAGTATCCAGTAAAACCTTAGCTATTTATTTTTACAGTTTTCATCATCATTAGTTTTCCTAACTATTTAATCCTAACCCGCCCTGTCAACTTCCCTGTGGGAGGAAACCGGAGAACCCGGAGAAAACCCACGACTTTCCGCAGAGTGTTGACCAACTCTTTCCACGTGCGATCAAATGGCCGAACACAGGATTCGAACTCTTGAACTCAGGTGGGAGGCAGTGGCCCTGACCACTAGACCACCGAAGCTCACGTCATGAATAAACGACGCACATGAGCAGAAAAACCAAGGTTACTACTTCATGTTAGGATCACAAAATTTTGGACCATGAGTACCAAAACCAATAACGCTGGGCTTATTCGGAGCACTTCAGTTTGCACATGTGGAGTTTACGTATTGCAGTACGTTCAAAAAAAGTACTGCAACAAGTAAACTCCACATTCTGTAAAGTTTTGTTGGCCAGGCACCTTTGAATCAAAATAAACGAGCAAGGTCCTGAGATTCTCATACTGTTCATTTTCTTCTTGGTTTTTAACGCAGTTTCTCGCCTTCGGGTCCTGCCGTTTTACCTTACTTCTTCTCGTTTCACACCTTTTTTTAGATCAGTTTAACACGGCTTATACAGTACGTTGTAACTACAATGTGCTGCATTTGCCGCGAAAACTGGTGTAAGTTGTATAATAATCTCGGCGGTTTTTTGCTGGGCTTGTTATTTATTATTCGTTTACGATTTCTACCTGAGAGCGTGAAGCGGTATGGTCGTGACTATATAGTACTTCAACTATCTTTTTACAGGTTCAGCGGGTTTCCTTGTAGTCTTCTGACATAAATATCAACGAGATTCAGTAGAAACACTTGTGTTTCTACTGAATCTCGTTGATAAAATATCAACGAGATTCAGTAGAAACACTTCTGTGTTTCTACTGAATCTCGTTGATATTTATGTAGCTAAAGAATGAGTCGAGTTAATTTTCATCGTTTGGCTCTGATAATCTCCGAGACCTCCTTAATATTCCCTGTTCTCGTTTCAGCTGTGTCTTTGACCATAGATATATCTTTTTAGCTGTTCTTTTAAGATGTTCTGTTTTTTCACTTACTTGAGTTTATATTATGCCATTTGTAGGACATATCTCGTGCAGGATCGTGGCCATGGAGGAAGGGGCCTGGGTGACAATCGCGGAGCGCGTCTCGAGGACGCGCTCCGCTATTACCGCCCAGGTGTTTCCATACGTAGCCTGGGCGGTTATAAATGGCGGTTAAAATGTCTAATACTTTTTCGCTTTCGTTATCTTTTTAGCTGTTCTTTTAGGACATATCTCGTGCAGGATCGTGGCGATGGAGGAAGGGGCCTGGGTGACAATATCGGAGCACGTCTCGCGCTCCGCTATTACCACCCAGGTGTTTCCATAGGTAGCCCAATACTTTTTTTGCTAATCTGTTTTCCTATAGAAAAAGAGACGAATAGATCATAAGAAAGAACTCTGCACAGTCATTTTATATTGACGTCAACATAATTTGACGAGGTCACATCTCACTTGCATTTTGGAGAAATAAACCTTTCTAGAACATCAAACACAAAGCGAAATTATCATAACATATTTTGGTATTCAACTATTCACTTCATGTAGAATATATAGCAATAATATCATATATCAGTTGAAGTTATCCATGGCGCCCGAAGGTGACATAATCTCGACCTCTAGGAAACATTTCTCACCAAAAGTATTCTATCTATATGTCATATAAGTTAACTCTTGCTTGAGACAGAATTGCTAGACATCGTAGTACATTAATAAAATAGTGCAAAGGCCAGCCACGTGCCGGAAGCCGTTTTTTCCTCGGTATTGTGACACACGAAGCAATTGAACTTGGCTTAAACAGTATATTAGCATACACATGGCGCGTTTCCAACAAATGTAAATACCAATATTAATTGTTTTACCATTGTATATCTGTGCCACGATGGTAATTACGCCCCATCCCAAACGTAGACGCATGTACGCATTGCGTACCTATTTTCACTCTAGTTTTAGTTCAGTCTGATATTGATCACTCAAATTTGCTTGAACGTTTTTAATTCCCATTGTTTTTTCCTTTTTAGTGCAGGATTTAATGGCACATTGTATATTCACTTTGGCACAATCTTAAGGCCGCAACTTCAAGAGTTGAGGCCTTAAGATTGTGCCACTTAAAGGCCATGTCCCGCGATGAGTGACGGTGGAGGAAGCGCACGCGCTCCGATATATAATTTTTGACACATTTGTTTTCCTATAAAAAAAAAGAGACGAATAGATCATTAGAAAGAACTCTGCACAGTCATTTTATATTATTCGTCAACATAATTTGACAAGGTCACATCTCACTTGCATTTTGGAGAAACAAACCTTTCTAAAACATCAAACACAAAGTTCAAATCATAAAATATTTTGGTATTCAACTGCATTCACTTCATGTAGAATATTATAGCAGTAATATCATATATTAGTTGAAGTTATCCATGGCACCCGAAGGTGACATTATCTCGACCTCTAGGAATCATTTCTCACCAAAAGTTTATATCCATATAAATCTATCTATATATCCATATAAGTTAAGACATGAAAGTCTGTGCCATCCTTCCCATCTCAGGTGGCAACGATAACCGCAAGCGGCAAGAGAAGCGTCTCATTTCTAAATACTTGGCACCACACATCCTCTTGGTCTTAACGAACGTTTTTCTTTTATTTAATTTCCTACAAGTTTTTTTGTTATTTTAGTTTGCTTGGAATTATTAGCTTATATGCACTTGGATTCTTGAGAACAGATCTTAGAATAAATTCACCTATTCTCAAAACTGTAGCATACAAGAGCTTGGTCCGCCCAGTACTTGAATTCTCCTCGGCGGCATGGGACCCATATACTAAAGGCAACATCAACAAATTGGAAATGGTACAGAGGCATGCAGCCCGCTTTGTCTTAAATCGTTATCATAATACATCAAGTGTTAATGAAATGCTGGAAGAACTGCAATGGGATACTCTAGAAACGAGAAGGAAAAGGGATAGGCTATCCATCTTTTACAAAATATGCCATGGTCAAATTGAAACTGATGCTTTAAAGTATTTGACACCTCTGGAACATAAAAGTCGCCATGTGAATGCTAAAGCCTATAGAGTACCCTATAAATTTTCCTATTTTCCAAGGACCTTACGAGATTGGAACATTGCCGGAGGGAGCAGTCAATGCCCGACGGCATTTTGAAATTATCTTGTATAACTTTGACTAATTGACTCTTATTTTATTATTATTATTTTTCTCTTTCTTTGTAAACTTCTATTATTTCGATTTGCAAGAATCATCTTTGAGAGATGGAGGCAAATAAAGGCAGATAGAGATAGATAGATTCCTTTTCAAGTTTTGTTTCTTACTGCTTTAGCTATCACCTAATTGAACCTGTCATTACTCCACACCCCCCCCCCCCCTCAGTTTGTTTGCTGATCAACTGTAAAAATAAATGATTTAACTTTTTGCATCTCATTAGTTATTAGTTTGTTTATCTGCCGTGCATTTGATAGGCTACTTTCTACTTGTGACACCCTTTTGGCTAAGTGAATCCTTGCTTGACTGAGTATAATGAACTCATTGAAATTCTAAAGACAGAATTGCCAGCATGGTATAGTACATTAATAAATAGTACAATGCCAGAAGCCGTTTTTTCCTCGGTATTGGTCCAAAAAAGAATTTTTAAAACTTGTCAAATGTCAAGGGAAAGAAGCGAAGGTGGTGAGCGTACACGTGGCGCGTAGGAAAAATTGTCAAGAAAAAATTGTTGACGCACGAGGCAATTGAACATGGTCGAATCCGAAAATCACTTGAAAAATGTGTTGATCATGTGCAGCCATCTCGATGAAAACCAATTTCGTTGATGTTGAAATATATGTCCTCAAGGGACAGCGATTACTAAATGAGTGCACAATTTATTCATGAACTAGTCAAGTCTAAAATGTTGTTTGTCTGACAAGATGTATTGTTATAGCCGTGTTGACTCGGTCTTCTTAGTTTCAGATTTCAGCGCCGGATATATTCGGCAAGATACATAAACATACACGAGAAACGTACGTTCGCTGTAAACATTTGAATAGAAGTTTAGTGACAGAATTAATTTTAATAAAGCCATGTCGGCTTCGTTCCATCATAATTTTCGAAGCCTAATGCTCAAGGTTTAAGATTAAGATTTGGTTTAATGCTCAAGGTTTAAGTTTAAGATTTTGTCTAATTATGGGCGAAGCTGGTGAACGTACACGTGGCGAAGCTGGTGAACGTACACGTGGCGAAGCTGGTGAACGTACACGTGGCGAAGCGTACACGTGCGTTTCGTTAAACGTGGTGCGTTTTTATTCTTCAGTGGCTTTGTCAAGCCTTTCTACTCTCACTCTCTGATATATCATAAATAACTATAAATAAAGAAAATAACCGCATGCCTTACCTGCTTCCAGTGTTGAATTCCGTATTTTCGTTCACTCGTAATATATCCTACAAGTGAAGGAATGGCTTCCATATATTGATCCGCTGAAAGAAAGTTGACAGTTATTTTAGGTAACAACTAACTGAAATCCTCAAGAGTTAATTAATTAGTTCTTTCGAAACACGTTCTTGAAGGTTACTTATGTATTAAAAGGACTTGCCAAGTGTTACTTAGGCATGATGGTTGCCCGCCTTCTTCATGGTTTTCGCCACCAGAACTGCGATAGCTTTTTAGTTAAAGACATTACTCAAACCTTCCTATACGTCTCACTCTCTGGTATAGCATCAAAACGGCCATAGTACGTAGCCCACCATCATAAATACTAGAAATAAAAAAAGCTGCATGGCTTACCTACTTCCAATGTTGAAAAGCTATCTCAGAAGTAGCGACTTCCATATCAATCTGCTGAAAAAGAATTGACGGTTGTTTTTGGCCATAATTTATAGCTACTGAGTCCTGCACGCCCCTGCACGTGACATTCAAAATGACCAACCAAACTTCTCTTTAATATCTCAAGGGAATATATACAAACTATTCCTAACCTTAAAAGCCTGGTGCATATGCATGTAAGGAGTAGGACAAAACAAAAGGCAAAACAAAGGAATGAAGTCAAGCCTGTGACATAAGCCTAGTTTAAGCCTAGTTTTCGTATGAATCGTAACGCAGTACTGACATACGCAAGGCGCAGTGCAGAGCACGTTTATTTTTTTGAGGTCCGTACCTCTCGCAACTTTTCGCGCCAAAACGTTGCAATTTTTTTGACTTTGCTCGAAAAAAATAAACACGTTATTTACCGTTTTGGTCGGTCCGTAGGTCTCGGGCCGCTTCTGAGACTTCGGGAAAATATTTTTCCAGTACGGACCTCCCAGCCGGTAAATAACATATATATCTTCATTGTAGACTAAGTGCCATGGTACGTGATAAAAAAGTGATTTGGTATAATAATATAAAATATAAAGAGACCAAAAAATGTAGTGATGAGAATCAAGTAGTTTCTTTTATGTGGCCTAATGTGCATATTCGATCAGTACAAAGTAAAATAAATTTAAAAGAATAAATTTAAAAGAATATATAATACAGATTTTTAATTTTGTAAAATACATGTATTTACAGATTAGTAATCAGAAGACCTTTTCAAACAAACACTACAAAAAGTATTTTGGAAATAATAAACCCATTTTAGGAGTTAAGTTATGCTAAACTGCGCTGGCGTATGTTGCTGCGTTACGATTCTTACGACAAGTCAGTGTAAACTAAGAGTAGAACAAATTGGACGCAACAAAGAAAAATTCTCGTTGTTTTGTCTTCGCAAGTCCCAGAGGAGAAGACATGCTTTGTTTTCTACCAGACTTAAATCATCGGCCTACAAATTGTCGGACCTTCTTATTTCTTTAAAAGTACAGGACATAAAAACACAGCAAAGACGAAGTGTTCATTGCGTAAAGTTCTTTTAGTAATTAACATCCTTTTGCAGTAAAAAGACGCCTCTCCAGACCTTTACTTCAAAGACAAGCTACACTGAAACAAACATTGCTTCTTCACTGAGCTACGATGCAATGTAATATTATGAATTTATATGCAAGCAGGCGTTGGTATTTAATGTAATTCGCTAAGGTATTAAACCGATAAAACTATTGGTTACTGCTTAGTAGCGAAATGAGACCGCTTTTGGCTGATATGTTCGTTCTTTTATAGCCGATTTTCAGACAGTGGCATGTTGTTTTTAAGAATTTTACTCCTTTCTTTATCCGCAAGTTTACGCCAATGATCAGTCGTCATTTCATCCGCCAAAAACTCTGCCGAGATATTTTATTTATTAACGCCAATTACTGAAAGATAGTGGTTAAAACCAAGTGTATCACGTGAAAGTGACAAAATTTAGCCTAAGCCTCTGAAACGCTATTCCTGCATTTTGGAGGCAGTTATAACAAAAAAATTAAAATAAAAAACAGTGAAAATCTTGATTATATAGTCAGTATTTCCTTACTGTATACGAAACTAACTCTAACAATAATATTCACGCAAAAACTAGATGACAGCGAGCGTGCAAAACAACACAGAGGTGACAGAAAGTTGATTACTTAGCTTTGACGTTGTTTAGCGAAACGTTTGTTAAACGTGGGCTGTAGCCCCATGCAGTCTCTGAGTGACTTTGATAATAAATTGGTATTCTTACGTTTGGCAGTTTTAGACGTATTGCCATCCATTTCAGTAGATGTAAATTGCAAACATTTCCCGAAAACAAAATTACGCCCCAGGGGCAGAACTCGAAAAAGGGCACTTTCACAATTTAGTAGAAGACGTCTAACGGTCTTTATTAATTTAATATCTATTGGTGGAAGATGCACCAGGGCTGGCGCCAGAGGTACCTCCGCCAGCGGGTTATTTATTGAAGACATTTTATAAGGTAAATTTAGCAACAGACAGATTTTTATCAATATTTCATCAATAGCGTAGAGTCTGGCTGCTATTAATAGCTCAAAAAGCGGACAAACAAACCAAATTCGACTCACAAATGATTGCAAATGAGCTATTTCTTTTGTTATGGCCGCAAGAATTATGGGTAAAAGCGGACAAACATCGGTACTGACGGGGTCATCACCTATCTATATATACTATCAAGTTTTGTGATTGGTTGATTAAAACAATAAAACAATAGAATCAACCACAAAGAAACCAATGTCCTAACCTAACCACTTTTGTTCCATATAGCCAATCGCAAAACCTGTTCATTTTAGGTACGTATTTACTGTACTGACGTCATCTCGACGGAGCGCTATTGTTATCCAAATTGAACCAAAATTTAATGGATTGGTCCTTGGCATATGACCATCCGTTCTACAAACTTTCATGAAAATCTGTTCATTAATTTTTGAGATATCCTGCTTACAGACAGACAGACAGACAGACAGACAGACAGACAGACAGACAGACAGACAGACAAACAGACAGACAGACAAACAGAGGTAAAATCATAACCTCCAGGCGGAGGTGATATTACAATACCCTGGGTGCCAGAGGTTCTTCCGTGCGCAGAAATGTTTTGGGGGATCACTTTCCATGGGAAGCTATCAAGGTCCCAAAAAAATTGATCCCAAGAAAGAATTTTGCCTTCCGTGCTCGTAGCGATAATGGGGGCACGCGAGGATACGCCTCGCACCTGGCATGCCCCCATTATTCCTACGAGCGGGGTAGTATTACAAGTGAATAAAACTAAACAAAACAAAACGTCGAAGGCAAAAAAAGCGCACAGTCAGATTCTGTTGAAACGCTATTTGTCGTACCAGAGATCTACCTTCGCACGAAATCATTTTCTACATTGATGAGTCGCACCTAAAATACTTGTTGGTGAGCCGCTATTCTGCAGGGGACTGAAACTGGCGTACAAAATCACCGAAAATGTTCGTAAATATAGATAAATCAAGAAGATGGCGCCGTGCGGTTGGCACCATTAATTGACCTACATGCCAGAAGAATAAGGAATTATTCTTTATCTGCCAATATTCTCAGGAGTGCTAGTGGCGATGTTTTGATAACTTGGATCGACTTTTTCTCTTTTTTGATTACTTGGATTGTTTATATGTTATTTTAATGTTTTTAGTGGCGCAGCGCTGCTACTTAGCCCACTCCAGTCACTCAGACGGAAATAGAAAATAGTATGCTGTATACATATGCCATAAATATTAACTATACTTTGAGATGCTGCACTCAGTTGACGTATTATTCATCATTTTGATTCAATCATAACTGGATCATGGGTGGAGAAAGCTGTTTATTATACAGTCGTTAAGTTCACAGAGTAGCCATACACTGTAGGGAGGGACATACATCGATAAAACCGACAAAACAATTGCCCCCTTTTCCCACATTTTTAGTCTTTTGTTTACAAGTTCAAGCACCGTATTCATTTTGAATTAAAATTCGCGGGGAATATATTATATTTCGCGCAACGCGAAGATAGACCGAGCATTTTCCGACGAACTTCGTGAACTGTTCGTATGACATCACTATCGTTGCGATAGCTCACGTCAATGACAGTTGGTAAAACAGTCAACAAGGGCAATTTCTCAGCAACCAACAATTATTATTCCGCAAATAAGAACAAAGCTTAACGACGACATGTTACAAGGGTCGGAGTAGGACTAGAATTGTACACCATATTGGATTATGCGGCATATCCCCTTAGCGTGGGCGCAAGTTTCATGTTCTTACTAGTGTCTTGTTAGCAACCTCGTTCCCATGGTCTTATCTCCGCTCCCCGCCCGCCTGGGAACGAGGTTGTCTGATAAATCAGACATAGTTTGACGCTACTCTGGCTTTAAAAAGTTTGTTGAACGTAAAAGTTACTGTCCATGACCCAACGTTTCGACACTCCAATCTAGTGTCTTCATAAGGGGTGATCGTTGTAAAGTTAGGATCACTATTTATACCCTCATAGAACCGATGATGACATTATCTATTAACAAGATGCAAATAAGCTTCTGGTAATAAACCACTGTCATCGCGATTCAATGGGATGTGGGCGCTATTGATATCCGAAAAAGATGGCGATGGTACATTTAACCATAATTCCTTGCGCGCAGTAAACATTGAATCTCGTAGAAATAGCAGAGGAGTTTCAAAAAGATTAAGTTTGGTAAAAAGGAAGCTTTTACGTATTTAGTTCATGTTTACAAGGTAAACAATGTTTAGCTGTTATTACAGGTGATTTAAGGTCGCAAAGTATTCTGGCAAAATGTACAGCCGCCATCTTTTTCGGTACCGTCAATTATTTTAAGACCCTAAGTGGTGGTCCAAGTACCCAGGATTTGAACCTGTGTCTCCCAGCTCATAGCATGTGTGGTAACCACTAGACCACAACAGCTGGTTAGAGCATTTTCACATCTTTAGATCGACAATAACTCGCGGAGAGATGATAGCTGTTGTTTAAGATTCACTTTAATACAGACATCGTTTTGGACTGCAATCGTTTTGGCAATACTGGGCGTTTTAGAAATCTTAAGACAGGCCTCAAGTATCAATTATGGTAGTCATGACTATAACCTTCTTTTAAAAATATATATTCGACTCGTGCCATATCTTATATGATCCCTAATGTAATGGCACGAGCCCGGGTACCCGGGCCGGGTAACCGAGCTGATTTTCATTCGTGTTTACATGAGGAGGGCTAGCTAACAATCTCGTACCCAGGGTCTTACCACCGGGGTAGCGGAGGTAAGACCCTGGGTACGAGGTTGGCTAGCTAACTGCAATTATTTTCCCACGATGCCCGAAATCACGTTTTTATGAGTATGTTTTCAATTTTTAGCCAACACAGGAACAAACACAACTTGTGAAATGAAAAGTTGTTCAAAAAATTTCATTCAAGACAAACTTTGTCGCGTGTACGGAACTTTGACTTGCCTGGGACCTTGAAGTTGAATCACATTGACACATTGTGTATATTTTGAATAACTTTACATGCACCACAATAAACAATCCAAATTACAAACGGTATAGTTTCAGGTATTAATAATGTCACTGCACGCTTCTGTGGCAGTGCCTCAGTTTAGCAAAGCCTGCTGGGGCATCGCGTGACCGGGAGACTAATGTTGCGGCGCCCCAAAAAAATCGCAAAACCTAGACTCGTGCTACCAGCCCGAGTAACAAGAAATGGTAACAGACGCACTCTCGGCAAAGCGAGCCATCCCAGGCACCCTGGCTGGCTCGCCTCCATATATACACCTCCTTAAAAGGTAATGTTATAAAACAGAGGTACAGAAAATACAAGGTTGTCACATCAAACTATCAAACAAAATAATAAAGGATTTAAAATATACAAAAACAAATGGATTAACTATTAATCCATCTAAGTCCTCTTTCAACCTTGCTTGCATCATGCTCTATAATATTTGTAATTGAATCGAGATGTTGACAAATAGTCTTTTCCTGAGTTATGTTCAGGAAACAATCGCTTGGTAATCGGATGGGCAATACTTTAACAGGCAGTGATACAAGTGATACTCAATATCAGATATAGAAAATGACAATGTTGAGCGGAAACAGAGCACGATCGCGTAGCAATCCAATGTTCCTTTGAGACTGAAAAGATATATACATAACCTGTACAACGTAACGTTGTCATATGGCCAGTTGAGTGACTTGATACACAAAAACTCTTTTGTGCATGAGTAATTTTGCTTAAAGTGCCTATAACGTCTGTGGGGATTTAACATATTTGTAATCTATGGATTCTCTTGAGATAAATTGTAATATATCTTGTCAGCTGAAAATTTCATCTTCATAGACTTTTTTGCTGTTAAAGTTGACGGAAATGACGTCAAATCGGGCATCTGTAAAGAGGTTTTCATATAGACAGATTCCCGATTTGACGTCATTTCCGTCAACTTTAACAGCAAAAAAGTCTATGAAGATGAAATTTTCAGCTGACAAGATATATTACAATTTATCTCAGGAGAATCCATAGATTACAAATATGTTAAATTCCCACAGACGTTATTAAATTTGAGCTTGGTTGAATGTCTTGTCCGCCACAATCTCAAATTCAGTATATTTTAACCACTGTACAGCTCATTCATAACTTTCTCAACGGCTTACATGAGAATTGATCCATGACACAGGACCGGTTTCAGGCATTCTTTGATGGTTGTCTAGGTAAGAATGATAAGTGAACTTTATAAATATTGGATTCAAGAGGTGCTGTTTTAGGATTTACATAAGGTTCGACAAAACCAATAAAAAAAGGGACCAGTCATTATTTATGGTCAGGGTAGGAGGGCTAGAAATTCTCATGTAAACAAGGGATGAAATTCATCTGAGGAGAACTGGTGATGAGATTCCAATTTAAATGACGAATTTTGCTACTCCACCCTTCAGAGAAGTTAATTTTTTTGCCAACCATTTAGGTCTTAGAATTTTCAATTACCCAACCATTTTCTCTTCGGCCCCCAACCGAGCTGGCTCGCTCCCAAAATGGCTCGCTCGAATGGCTACGGCTGCATTTATTTCGCACGAAACCCAGAATCTCACTTTTGCGGACAAGTGTTCAATTTGTAACTTAAACACAAGCAAACAGGTCGTGCGAAATATAAAGTTGTCCAGAAAATACTGGTAAAGATAAACTTTGTCGCTTGTACGGAGCTTTTATTTCCCAGCCCTCCTAGGATGGCCAGCCCTCTTCAGTGCGTTTATATGGAAAATGTCCAGCCCTCCTAGGCGAGATCTCGGGTTGTCAATAGCGAGATCTCGGGTTGTCAATAGCGAGATCTCGGGTTGTCAATAGCGAGATCTCGGGTTGTCAATAGCGAGATCTCAAGTTGTCAATAGCGAGATCTCACCTAGGAGGGCTGGCCCTCTTGTCATGTAAACGCAAACAAATTTTTACAAGGAATTACACTGAGACGCAGGATCTCGGCAAAGAGGGTTAGCCCTACCAACGAGGGCTGGCCCTCCTCCATGTAAACACCCCCTTAGTCATCATTGTACATTAGCTTTTGTTATTGTATTCCTTGTTTTCCTTGGATTCCTGCTCTGTATAGTTACAGTTGGGATCTGTCTGTATATCTATTTGGGTTTGTTATTAAAACTTGTATCGACGACATGCTGGGAATTGGGCTTTATCTAACTTTTTTCTTCTTGGGTTGGGTAAAAGATTTTCTTTACTCATAAATGGTTGGTTAAATTTCTGATCTTAATTTGGTTGGGTAAAATGTTTTTCCAGCACCAAATCTATTTCTCTTCGTCCCCCACCCCGACCATAAATAATGACCGATTCCATATTAGGGTTAGCTACGGTTATGGTTAGGTTTAAGATTAGGATCAGGGTTATGGTATAGTTCTTGAAAATGAGAAGGTACTTTTGCGTCTCCCTTTTAACCTTGTCAAGTATTCTGGTGCGGTTAGTTTTATTTATTTTGTTTTCGTGTTTACATAGACAAGGCAAGACACGACAGGGATGTTCAGCCCTAGGGGTCATGGTATCTAACCCTAAGAATTAACAAACATACATTACACATATATACTATCATATACATATTGCTATATCACAGTCTGTGTTACTATATCGCTTATTATATATATCACTTATTACAACAAATACATTATAGACGATACGTGGACGATCGTCAAGATCTATCCTCAGAAAAATGATTCTGAGTCCCGTACAGGAATCAATACCAGGAATCGTTGGCTCAATGGTTAGAGCGTCTCACCGGCAATCAGAAGGTTACAGGTTCGATTCCTGTACGGGACTCAGAATCATTTTTCTGAGGATATGAGCTTGACGATCGTCCACGTATCGTCTGTCTCCAAGCTCTCTCACATTCACTACAACATTGTGTATATTAACGCAAATACATTATACTAACACACGCACGCCATGCGTACGCACAGTTAATATTAACAACAAATTCTGAAGTTCTGCGATTCAAGATCTCTAACAGAACTACAATTTAAAGATATAGTCCTTTGATCACAGTCAGATATCACATGGTGGTTTCGCGATCCGATTCATGCTTTGCCACACTCACTGAATAGCAGAGAAACCCCACAGAGCTTATCGTTCCATTTCGGGGTCCCAGTCCAGATTGGTTTAGAATCATTTCCGTGTAAACAGTATCTAAATCCATTTTTTGAAAATATTTTTAAAAAGAAAATAATACGCCGTTTGTTTAGCAAGAAGAGACTTGTATTTCTGCTACGTCACACAACACTTTGATATCATATCCAAATGACAAGCCCCATTGAGATATAGACATTTTGAACATTAAATAAGACATCGGGAAAAGACTATACTGTAGACTAAGAACAATGTTGTTTTCTGTGTTATATGTAAAAAAGAAGACCGTACTGTGCAGAACCTTCATAATGACCAGGCTAAAATGTCTACTGGATTACTATACAATGCCGTTTTTTAGGTTTTTAACGTTCTAATCCAAAAATGTTGCACCAACGTCTTAAAAAAAGACATCATGTAGTTTAGAGAGGATCAACAAGCACTTTTGTAATATAATCATCATCCGGTCGAACTTATTCGGATTTAAATCTTTCTATGGCTAATGAAGACCGCAGACACCAAACCTATGAACCTAGAGCAGTAATCGTTTACTGACACCACTGCAGGTCGCTCCATCACCACACCTCCACCCTGCTGTTCAGTCGAGTTTATTACAAGTCATATTTGGCATTTCACTCGATCAAACTACATGTTCTAAGCATTTATGGTGAAGGAAAATTTCGAGTGTTAGAATGTAACATTTTAAGACCAAACCAGAACCAGTTGCGAAAAATGCAACTTCAAGGTCTTCCGGCTGGAATTGAACCCGCGACCCTCCAGCGCTCTGACATAATGGACAACCAATATAACTCACATACGTTAATATACACAATGTTGCAGTGAATGTGGGAGAGCTCGGAGTAGACAGACGATACGTGGACGATCGTCAAGCTCATATCCTCAGAAAAATCCTCACATAGTGAGCAAGAGTTACTATCTCTCACACCCCAAATGTAACATAATATTTTAGGTTTATGATATAAAAAGCAGTGTTTTATATAAGGATTTCCGCTACTAAGAAATACGATAATCAAACACGTGTGAATTACTGGTGATAATCACACATGACAACGATTATGGTGAACGCCTTGATTGCTTACATTTACTTCCGTTGGCCTATCGTAGAAAAAATAGTGACATTATTTGTTTTCTTTAAGTGTTTCAGGAGTCTGTGATTCTTCTCGCTCATGTACTAAGCCTCTTAGAAATACTGACAATCTTACTCTGAAGATTCCTTTCTGTAGGTGACTGAGGCTGCGTTTACACTAGAGCAAAAGTATCCGGATTCATATTGTTTTGCATCCTCATGGGAATAAAAAACAATACGAATCCGATAACTTTTGCTCTAGTGTAAACGCAGCCTGAGTATGTGTCTGTCGTTTATGGAATTCTTTACCGTTATGTATTAGAGAATACCAGCTTTTATCTACTTTTCGTAACAAACTAATTGGCTACTTTTCAAATGATTCAACTAACCGGCGCTTTATAATAATTGTTATTGATTCTTCATTTTGTAAATAATGTTAGTTAATTCTACTGGCGGTTTATGCTATGGAATCTTGAATTCTGTTTTAAACTGTCCACAGATTTTCAAAATATAATGTACTCAATATAATAATGTAAATTTGAAATTTGATTAAATAAAACCAGGGAGACACAGGTTCAAATCCTGGGCCGGGCCACCACTCTTAAAAATAATCGAGGAGAAAGTGCTGCCTTTGCAATGATAATACCAGTAAATGGCCAATACAATATAAAAACTATCGGAGTAAAACCTTGTAGCCTGTATTCCGTTCACCTAAAATGGTGATAAATATACTAAACTAAGCATGGAAATATGGCATTTATTTCACATGTTAAACTACTGGATATCTCACGTGAGTGAGCCAAAAGAGGATCGCAGGATCAAATCTCAGTCGTGGTGGTCAAGTATACTTTTGCTTTGGTATGGTTGAGGTTCATTACTCGTAGTACTATCTAATAGCACAACAGAAAACGTTCTCACTATAAACGGAGTCACCCTTTCAGCACACAAAAGGCACTGTTATATCAACAGGAGCCCTGCATTAAAAACTAAATAGTACAAAAGTATTTATAAGAAAGTATTACAGTTTAGAATGAACGTACAGTTAAAAAAGTATTAGAAATAACATTAGATATAGACGATATTTACTTATTTGTTGCTATACTATTAAAAATAACAGAACCGTTATAAAAAATATTTCTTCGTTGAAGTCTAACCCGAGGTACGTACAATAAATTGCTCTGTCTAGTTATTCTATTGATAATATCCCTATTGTAAGTATAATGTTCAAAATATTGTGGCATAAAACCTTTAAGGCATTTATTTACTAGTTTTAATCTAAGCTATCCCATTTGAGGCTTTCAAGGGCGATCGCATCACTACTAGATATCTTTAGAACAATTCTGGCGGCTCGTCTCTGAAGACGTACCAAAGCATTATTGTCATTTCTGTTATAACAGGTCCAAGTGCAAGTACAGTCGTCAAATATCGGTAAAATAAACGATATGAAGATCTTGCTTGCTGAATATGTTGTCAATACCTCTCTTAGCCTACCGAAGTAGCTCCCCAGGATTTATAAATATTACGAATGCTTTTTGTTTTTCTTCGGACGGTACCGTAGCATTTACTCTAATAATGCCTTAACGAAGAGCGCCGAAAAACTGAAGCCAATATCAAGGTCAGAGATGCCAAGGTCTTGTCAAAGTACGACATTTGATCACTTCAATGGTGAAGTTGCACAGATATACGGTTTCAAACTACAATATGTTTTCTTTTCACAGTTTTAAGAGGAATTAAAACGTGTAAATTTTTCTAGCCTTGTGAATATCATACATAATTAAGTAAATTCAACTCTACTCGTGAATTAACTGCTATAATAAAATAACCGGAAGTAAATGAGCGAGTACACGCTATCTGATTGGTTACTGAGCTCAAAAACCGCGTGTTCCTCGCGTAGATTTTGTCGTTTTTGACGGATTTTAAGTAGTTTAAAGCACAAAAAAAGTCAAAGAATACCTGGATATAAGGCTAATCAAGGTACTAACACAGCAGAATGTTTTAACTGCAACGTTTAGTGCATTTTCATCGCTAAAATCGCCAACGGGTTTTCATCAAAGGCTTCCTAGCAACGTGCGTTGCTATGTGCTAGCAACGTCTCTTATAACAGGTAAATCTACATTGTTCATGGCTTTATTGTTAATTTAATGGCGTTATTTTATAAAAGAAATAAAAAACTTTGTCTTGTGTGATTATCGAGTTATAATGGCACTCGAGAAGCTAGTAAAACACTCGGCTATCGCCTCGTGTTTTACACGCATCTCTCGTGCCATTATAACTCGATAATCACACGACGAGACACGTTTTTTATTTCTTAATTAAATTTCTGTCATTATGTTACAAACACTTCCAAAGCGCTGCTGCAGATACGGGAAATGGAGGAATACAACAGAAACAAAGAGAAAAAAACAAGATCAATCTCATTTCCAGAAATTAGACTGACTTTTATGCAACCTCATCTCCGCTCGCCGGGCGGCGATGAGACCCTGGGAACGAGGTTGACTTTTATGTGATTTGTCGTCAAGAAAACCGACACAAAAATAGTCCGTCAATATCGCCAAATCTTAGACATACATTACCAAGGGTAACAAAGAAACTCACCAAAATCTATTTAATTAATAAATGCTCTGTAGGAGTCAGAATGGTATTAATTACAGAAGAACTTGTGGCGAACACCCATACGAATTTTAAAGCCAATTTACACGATAGTCGATACATTTTTAAGATTGTCTTACTGCCGTATATGATTTCTTAAACGGAGTAAAATGGCCCGGTTTACACTGCGGTAGGTATAAATAGCACATCAACATGCTCATTGTAAAGCACTGAAGGTAATCGTAGCGTCTATATTGAATTTTTGCGATTATTTCCATTGAATTAGGAAACTTATCGGGACGATTGAGCTATATATATATATATTATATTTCTAAATATTCTCATGAATCATCTTATCAGAATGTGTTATAATAAAGATATCAAAAGCTATTTTGATCCGTGGAACGTCTTTAGCCATTAACACCATTCGGTGTTTACCCAAGAGAGTGACAGTGATATCAAAAAGACACGATTAAAAAAATGAAAGGAGAGACCAAATGATTGAAACATTGTTTAAAAAAGTAACGAGTGTAGAACCATAATTAGGAATATATAAAATGTATACGTATGTAGTATTCTTGTGTGTCCCTAAACGAAATAGCGATAAACACAAGTACAGGAAACATTTTCAATTGCTTTTAAAATGGCGTTGCTACCGGTACTTTGACAATGACATTCTTACAGGATTGAGGTAAAATTAAAAGATTCTAAATATATGTCTGGTTGGAATATAAGTGAAACCGCGTAAAACATTTATGAACGGTATTAGGTTAAATTAATCGGACAGCCACCCATTGGCGAAACAATCAACAATCATTAGTAGCGCGACATAGCGATAAATAATTAAAAAGAACTCGTTGGCATGATGAGCAGAATAGAATTAAGACCACACCTGAAAAAGTATTTAACACAAATTTTAATAATAATAATGTAATTCTTTTCACTTAGAAGACCATACATCGTTTATACTACATGATATATCTATGAAAAGTCGTACCATGTGTTGGTTTTTTCCCACTAAGTCATGTTAGGAACGTTAAATCCAGCAACTCACGCTTTGTAATGTCTTAATTGTTAGCACCCTTTCTCGATGTCTTCATTACTTACGAATTCGCGGTTTAATTTAGGTCGACGACACACGTGTGTTGTCGATTGTCGATTTTAACGATGTTGTTTTAAATCGTTAGAGTTTCACCGCCTTAGAACTAACAGCTAAATACGTAACAAGCAATAATATACATTAATTTTAAAAAAGCGTTCACTACAAGACAATAGCAATAGACAGTTTGTAGAGAATTACCCGGCTGTTTAGCTAGAGCTTAACACCTTCGAAAGAATGCGCTCAAGAGAAGGAAATTTAAGTTTAAGTAGAACGAAAGCAAAGCTGATTACAACGAACAACTTCATTGCGCGCGCTCGCACGACAAGGTGGTCTTAAAGACACAACGCTCGCGTTTGACCCGCGGAGCATCGCAACTTTGGTATGACGACCAGCATGTTGATATTAGGTTTCTAAACGGGAACCGATGGTCCATGGCCATTCTCATTGGTTGGACTGCCTGGGTTTGTTATTGGATGCGACGCATTTGATGTTCCACACTGCTCGGAATACACTATTGCCGGAGTTCGGGTCTGGGTAGTATTTTCTGTCGTTATCTGTACGAGTAGTGGTTGTTTTCGTAGAGGTTTTCGTTGATGATTCTTTTTGAAGTATCGGTTGTAACAAAGCTGCCATGACTGGCAGGTTTTCGACGACCATACCCACATCCCTGATGTAATTCCGACCACAAGCGACATGAAGTGTCGCACCATGTAGATCTCCTCTTTCGGCCGTGTTGCTAAATTGCATTCGTCTGTCAACACGTTCATACAATTGGTCTGCACATCCTTGCGCCAGGCCTCCATGTTCGAATATTCATAAACAAAACACGCGATTACGGCTGTCGCAGGTAGAGTATAGAGCACAGAAAATACACCAATTCTTACCATTAATTTCTCGAGCTTTTGTGTGTTTGTGTCTCGGTCTTTGAGCACGGAACGTATGCGGAATAATGAGATGAATCCAGCCAACAGAAAGGTAGTGCCAATAACTAAGTAAATACAAAGAGGTGCCAAAACAAATCCAGCCAAACTTTCCACATTTTGATTTCCGACGTAACATAACCCCGTTAACTCGTCCGCATCGACTGTTCTCGTTGCTAACACTGCGATGGTTTGAATAGTGGGAATTACCCAGGCAATCGCGTGGAAATAAGTCGACTTGTTCGCTATGGCTTCTTGGCTCCATTTAAGAGCGGCAGATAGAAACCAGGTTAGCGTTAAGAGTACCCACCAAAGGGACGAAGCCATACCAAAGAAGTAAAGTAATAAAAAGACAACTGAACAGCCCGCCGTGTTTAGTCCATCAATGATCAAATGTTCTCCATTTGCACTGCAGGATATCGCTTCTGCCTTAGCAATCATTCGGATTAAATAAGCAACGGAATACAAATTATAGCAAAAAGCTAAATATATGATCGGCCTTTCTGGATACTTGAATCGAGGTCGGTCTATTAGGTAAGTCAGAACAGTAACCATCGTAGAAATGAAACAAATTGTCGACCAAATCAGCAACCAGATATTTGAAAATTGCTTATTCGCTTTGTTAAAGTAAACATCTTCGCCGCACTTCGATGAGCAACGGTCCTTTTTCTTGATGTAAACAAATTTCTTGCTGTTGATGCATTTCTTACGTACAAAATTAGGACCAGAAGTCATCGGAACAGAATTCACACCTTCGCCTTTCGTATTGCCAATTATCCTAGGCACGATTGTCCCAAAAGGCGTCGGAAATGTTCCGCCGTCGCCTTGCGGCCCTTGCGTTGGTGCCATACAAATCTTTCCTTTTGGAGAGTATTTTGGGAATCTATTACAGTCAAAAGATTCAGGCCATTTATAACCAAATCTCCTCATAATTCCAATGCATCCTTTCTTAGCTTCTTCACACATTGAGCGACATGCGAGCACCGGATAATCGAAACCCGGAGAGCACATTGGAGCAAATGCAGAACAAATAAAGTGTTTAACGTTGGGCGAACATCCAACTCTTGCTAAAGGTTCAAACTCCTGTATTTTCCCCTTAGCCTCCACTTGATTCTCGTTCCCCATATGATTTGGCATAGTTGTCATATTGTAGCCGATATCGAGACACAAAGGGATCTTTATCGGCTCGCAAACCAGCTTCTTCGTTGCATCACTTTTTCTCATCAAATATAAGGCTATTCCAAGGATGTAAACGTGAAAATTCAGCGTCGACCACGCCATAACCTGCTAAATTGAACGCGATCGCTAATTAACGCGTCTTGAAAAACGGATGGAGAGGACAGTTTACGGGATTCTCTGTTTGAATAAAACACCTTTGCACATGAGAAGAGACCGCTCTGCGAGTCGAAGCAAACTGGCCTTTGTTATTATTATCTCTTAATTTAAAATGTCAAGCTACGACCTCAGTCGGAACTCATTATATGTCACTCAAACTTTAGAATAGCAGATGTTTGCAAACAAAAGCAATGGCACAAATCCAGCAGCCAATCACATCGCAGATATCACGCTGCGCGGGGGTTTTTATCCAATCAAAAACGTCCTCCCATACACTTTCCATTTAAGTTGACGAACCGCGATAAATTAGTGAAAGTAAACTGGAGAGATTACTTAATGTGAATTTCTGAGCTTCTTGCTCGCGGAAGACGAACAAGTGTGAAGATAAATATCGCTGTTTATGCTCAAAACACGGGTGGTAGTGTTTCATTGATGAAACAGCACGAGAGATTCATGATCGTGGTGTATTTCAACAGGGAATATATTGTCTTGCAGAAATATAATTGATTGTAATAAATAACTCCTTGAATGAAATTCTTTATTTATTGTTTTGTCAGATTCTATGTAAAAGCTAAATATCAAACAACACAGTGGCGAACCGAAAACATGGAGGACTGCCAAATAATGGAAAGTGAAGAATGATGAGCTGACGGGACCATCACAAGGTGGTGAGTCGTGAAATGTGCAACGTAAGGATGCTGATGCTGGATAGCATGGTGCCGCTAAACCGTGGTTAAAACAAAGAAAAGTGAAAACATAGGACATTTTTAAAAACTAATTTGAAACATTTTAAAGAGAATATTTTAGAAATAACGGCAGACGATTTGAAAACAATTGATAAACATCTTGTCATGTGAGGCCATCTTATCTATTGAGACAGCTTATCTGAAAACGGCGTTCTTTTTTTCTCGAGATAACTCATGGAGAAGTGACGAGAGAAATACAAAGTAGGTATAAACAGGTGGAAGAAAGGAACAATAATATTCTAAACTGTCGTCGAAAGATTATCGCAAAACAACCGGTGTACCTGCTGAATATTGCTAATCAACAAATTAAAGGAAAAGAGAAAACGAACCTATAGGCTATACAATAAAAACAATTAAATGAAATTCTAAATTTAGAAAAAAAGTCTGAGTTGATTTGGTATAGGGACTCAACGCATTTTCTCAATTTGTGGAAACAACCACTGTCTCCTTTCGGGAGAAACAAACAGCATATACAAAGATGAAACCATCCTATGTCGTAACATGAAATTAAACGAGTCAAATCCCGATTGAGTCGGCAATTTTCCGTCGACTAAATAGTATAACTTGAACATTTTTTCGACATGATTACTACACTACTTAGTCAACGCAAATTGTTGATTCGAGTGGTGATTGTTGAATCAATTGTTGAATCCCGAAGGTGCGAGTTCGAATCTAGTGTGTACATGTAGGTTAATCATGTAGACAACTACTCATGTTACACAGATATGTGATAGACAAAATTAGTGGGAAAAGAGATGGGAAGCGATGCTATTTTATTGTCAGTTATCGCATAACCAACTTCAAGATCGTTTCTCTAGCAGCTCCCTGCTGCCATTATGACCACGCAGAAAATAAACATAGACCAGGTGTTGATATTAAGGTGAAGACGTAAGGAAAATGATCCTAAACGGATAAACGTCGAGCGATGTTCCGTTTAGGAAGGGCTTTGGCAAAATTCTTTATATATTGAACATTGGTTAACCAATATAAGCGCCTAACAACTGTATGTATGACGGATTACCGCCTTTTGATTCTTCCGACAAATTGTTTAGGAATAGGTAGCTTTCGTGTTATTAAAAAATGCCGACGAAGGCTCCGCCTTAAGCCTTAAGTATTCACAACACACTTACGTTTGTAAATATAATTTTCGAGTCGCTGTGAATGTTGATATGTGTCATACAATTCATTTGCTCACGTTTAGATATATAATGACGCCATCACACACACACAGAGTTTGAGCAAGAATTGTTTTCTTACAGGATAAACTAATTTCCAACGAGAGATTTCAAAAGGACAAAGCCTTGTTCTGTGTTCTTGATGCGACAAATGTTTAAAAGGAAATAGAGGCTATCATACAATTGACAATAGAGTCAAAAGGGGTATCTACAGGGGACATCTATAAGGGCATCTTGCTTCTTTAGTTGTGTTACACGCGATCAGATATTCAGAATTGCTACTTGCCTAAGTAACTATATTAAAATATTTTGTCTGTCACCAGCAAGTCTTGCAAATACTTGTTGTGCAAATGTTTATATAGACATTCGTGTACAGCATTCTAAAACCATCAGAAACCATCAGAAGTGTTCATGGACATGGAGAAGGAACCGGCGGGAAATGCGGAGGCCTCCCAGAAGAATCTCCAAAAGGCGACAATAAGATTGTTTACAAACCAAACATAGAAGACGTCATGGCCTACTTGAAAGAACATCGGCCGTTTAAAACAACAAAAAAACACTTACACATCAGGGTGAAGCCGCGAAGCAATCTAAGCAATCTAACTTCAACAATTTCATAAATAATTTACTTTGATCATATATCCAAAGACAAAACAACATTTACAGGCAGTAAAAATCATATCTATGCACAGATACTTCTGAGAACAAGAGAGAACAAGAACCAAAGGTTTCTGTCAATGGATATTATCATTCACTAATTGTCTGTAATCCTGCTCACGAGATAATAAGCCACATCGGTACATCGCCATTCCGACAGCTGTGTGTTATCTCTCTGGCTACCTACTATCTCAAGACCAGTACATTTGTACGTTAGTCTAGATTTCGATTGGGGCCCATGCAGGGAACGTAACCGCGAGTCACGAATAAACCAAACTGCCAGGGCGCCTTTCGTACACACTTGAAATCTAATCATTACAGTAAGCACTCCTCCTATAGGCAAGAATCTATATGTTCTAAGGATTTACGGTGAAGGAAAATTTCGAGTGTTGGAATATATACATTTAAAAACCAAACTGGGACCAGTTGCGAAAAATCCAACTTCAAGGCCTTCCGGCTGGAATTGAACCCACGACCCTGCGATGCTAGTGCAGTGCTCTGACCACTGAGCTACGGAAGCCGTTGCCGAGAGCTTAGTCACGAGTTCTGTATATATAGTGGCAATGCCGCGGGAGAAGATTCTGGGTATATTACAATAATATAGTTTGACGAAGGGCCTTCGTTCAAAACACTAGACCACCTGCACAAGATTTCGGCTGGCAGCACACAATGCATTTAGACTTGAGTATACAAAAAAAAAACTAAGCTTCCTTGCCCTTGGATTAAAATTTGGCTAACCTTGACCTACCAAAACAAACTCTCTTTTATAAAGTGAATGTTAAAAAATTAGAAGCAGCCGATGAGTTATTGACAATTTGTTGATCGGAACTGGAAAAAAAGGAAATTTAAACATGCTAGTAATGTGGAAGTGAGATAATCAGGTCATTTAACGACTCGCCGACTCCATGATTTGTGAAATATAGAACATCGCCATCGGAAAATATCGATTATTTTATCAGGAATAGCTTAAGGATAAAAGCAAAGGGATTAGTTCTTCTTCTGTTTGCTTTTCTGCGCCGGTTAAGAAAATATCTATGACCTTATGAAGGCATAAAGATGACATCAAAACCACAGACTGTTTATGTGTAAATTACTAGTCCATGGAGACCCATCGACGTAAACACATTAAATTTAATGTCCAATCTCGCGGCAAACGTGGGTTTTAATAGAAAGAGAAATTCAAATTGTGCCGACTCTTTTAAAGACGATTCTTTAGAAGAGTCGGCACAATTTGAATTTCTAAAGCAACAAACAGATCATCATTGGACTAATGATTTACTTCAACAACAATAATTGATATTTTGTGTTAAACATGCTACTGAAACTTTCAAAAAAAAACTGGTTTCCTTGCGATTATACACTGCCAACCACAAAGTGTAGTCTCAAAGTTTCCGCAATGATCATATAAAAAATGACAGGTTTCAGAACCTAGTAATTATATAAAAATGTATTGTATTCTATGATAATTTTATCTCAAATGTTATGCCGGCGAAGTTTGTTGACAACATATGGAAACAGACCGTGAGAAATGACCAGTTTTGAACATTTTCGACGATTACGGAAGCACATTGTGAGCAATCACACATGCTTTCTATTAAGTGATCAATCATATCCAAACCAAGGCCTTATACGATTAGGAAGCGATATCTTATGACTCTTTTCTGAAGGAACCCGGCATATAAGAGACATAAAACGTGTTGTGCTGCGTAGGTATAGTGTAGAAATACAAATCAAATATCTAAACTAAAGGTTGGTGTACTGCCGAAATAGCGTGTAAGAAGTCTAACGTTTCGAGCGAAGGCCCTTTGTCAGAGAGTGAACGGCACGTAAATATAGAATGGTGATTCATGGTAGTAATATTTCAGGGTTTGACAATGACCCTAAAATAGAGTCCAAATATCCGCACGACGATTGGCAATTGCTCTTTGACGATTGGCAATTGTGAATTCTTGAATATCAAGTTGCAAAATAACAATTTATGTTTTATTTTTTGAAATTGTCGGCTGGTTATGTTTTTTAATAATCAACAACCTTATGAGAAACAGTTCGGAATAGCTTAATTACCAACGAGTATTTGACACCACCCACCTAGTACACTATATGTTTATATAACATATATAATCTTAATCTCACTCAAACTAAGGAAAAGGATGGAGTGAAGGAGTTTATAAAAAGCTTGACATGTGTTTTATTTCCAGAAGAGACAACGCAGAAACAAGGGCAAAATAATTATCAAGGGAACGGAAGGTTAACGAAGGAGGGGTCCGTAATTGACAAAAAGATATTCGTCATTAGGGTGTAGCTGCTGCATAGTGATAATGAGAAGTCATAACATGTGGTCTCACTCCGTTGGAAACTAAATAACCAAGAAAAGACCAGCTGGATATGGTATTAAACAACAAATATCCTCACTTTGGCAATCAATCAAGCCATTAATAAATCAGGACGAGACTCCAACTGTTCAAAGCGGACACGCCATTACTGAATAGCGCTGTGATAAGAAACGGTGGTCCACTTGGCAGTTCGTTAGCTAGGGCCGAGAAACGAAGAGGGTTACACTGGGTTAATAAAGTAATAAAAATTAAATCAAAGGTTTCCTTCCAAAAGGGGGAGAGGAGAATAGAATGTTAGGATATAGCAGAGTGGGATATTAAAGTGTTAAATTGCGTAGGCAGTGATTACGTAGGCCGCAGTGTATAGTCTATAGAAATACAAATTAAATACTCTAAAAGGTTTGCCCGTACTGCCGAAAGGGGTGTAGGAGGTTTTAATGTTTTGAGAGAAAAGCCTTCGTCGGAAAGACATGAAGTGTCTTTAAAACAATCTTTAGAATAATAAAATGTGTTGTGCTACGTAGGCAGTGTAGAAATACAAATCAAATACAGTGAACTCTCTCTTTGTTGTCCGTTTTAGAGAGGTGTCCGCCTTAGAGAGAGTTTTATTATAGTAAATAATGTAGAAGCGGCCAAGATTATGTGTCCACCTTAGAGAAGTGTCCGCCTTAGAAGTGTATCCGCTTAGAGAGAGTTCACTGTACTCTAAAAGATTGGTGTACTACCAAAATAATGTGAAGGAGATCAAAGTGTTGTGCTGTTGTAGAAATACAAATCAAATACTATAAAAGGTTGGTGTACTACCAAAATAATGTGTAGGAGATCAAAGTGTTGTGCTGTGTAGGTAGTGTAGAAATACAAATCAAATACTATAAAAGGTTTAAGGTTGGTGTATTACCAAAATAATGTTAAGCAGGTTTAATGTTTTAAGAGAAAGCCCTTCGTCAGTGAAACACAAACCTTTAGAGTAATAAGTGTATCCGATTTATGATGAAGGCTAACCTCGTACCCGGGGTCTTACCTCCGCTACCCCGCCGCCGGAGGTAAGACCCTGGGTACGAGGTTGGATGAAGGCTTCAATTAGAGGTTATAGCAGAAAATGATGGATGATGATCAGTTCCACAATTCTTATTTCTTTTAAAAATACATTCATCTGATAACAATCTTAATTTTTCTCGCCAAAAATTAATCCAGACAAGTTCTTTTGGATATTTCCATGATCCGCGCGATTTCCAGGATTTCCGGCATCTATACTTAATTCCAGGATATTCATGATCTTCTCAAATATTTATATTTACATTTCTCCATGTACACCAACAATTCGATTGAGCATAAAATGAATGGAAAATACACTTTTCCTTTTTCATAAAGAACATTAGAGAGTTCTTGTTTATTATATTTTTGCGACGTACTGGGGCCTGAATTTGGGAACCAATTGAAAGCCGCCATTTTGGGAAAATTGGAGGGCAAACGTCTTGGTTCCAGGCCTTTTTCTGCAATTCGAGAACGGCTCGCGGTCCAAAACAAGGAATCGTAAATTCTACAATTTTTGCTTTTCTTTTTCACTATTTGGCGATTAAGCCTGTTGTTCTATTGTTACTTGGACCATTTTCTGCTGAGTAAAAAATCAAAATGATTGCTTTAATATGAAATATAAAATTGCCACCCCCAATTATTATCCGAGATGGCAGCCTTCCTTCGGATGACAATCTCGTTCCCAGGCTCTGGGAACGAGATTGCGCGGGTGGCTGAAATCAGTTTAAGACATCCGCGCGGAGATAAGACCCTGGGTACGAGGTTGCACTCGAAGATAAAATTCGTGTCTCCGCACGGTCATGTAGTACCCTCTCTTTCTCGACCAAATATGGTTCTGTTTTCGACTTTTTTCTACTCTTGTAAGCCCCAATCTCTGATAGGACTCCAAAACAACAACTCTCTGCCTACGCTAACTAATCACTCCTCGTGTTTTGTTAACTCTAGTAAACAACCATGGTCCACATCGATTTCAAAACACTGACAAGCTGAGCTGCAGTGAGCCCCCTCAAGTGAACCCCTGCACGCGTCTTCGTAAACTCCGCCCACCTATTTAGAAAACCAATAACAAAAAGAGAAGAAACGAGAAGCTTAATGGCTTTGGGAAATCACAAAAGACGTTTGTGTTGTTCCTCTCATGTACGCAGAGTAACGCAGCATCACTTTGGAATCAGAAATATGTCACCAATGTTCACACTACATAACCTGTGATATAACTTGGTTACACTGTGAAATTCATCAGAAGCCTCACAAAAGCTACTTCTTGGCAACATGTACTTTATAGTTTAATGTATAACAGGATTAATGAGATGGTGTTTTCTTTTGCATATTACATAAACAAAGCGGTTGCCTTGGTTGCAGAATAAGTCTTGGGGCTTAATGCTCAAAAAGTTTGATTATAAGACCACAGTAGTTCAACGAATTATCACTGACGCGTACCAAAAGGACAGTTTCTTCTTCATTGTAAGTACCAGTAGGTTATCATGTGTAGTCTGTTTCAAGCACGTATCTCTTTAGATTTTTATAATCCTGCTTAAACGTCGGCTTATGTTCACATCCCCTTGAATCACCGCACTGAAAATATTTCATGTTGATACACGAACTACTAATCTTTCTCACTCTCTTCAACTGCAGCTGGTACAGAGAAGAGTAATACATTCTCAATTATTTATAAATATGAACACTACTTACTATACAAGGACTACCTAATACACTGACCAAGGAATTATGTAATATTGACACTCGTGTTCTCTTGTAATATTCCTTAACACTCTGAGTGTTTCTCGAAGTTAAATGCGTTGTATATTCCGGCTTCAAGCCAGAAGGGATGTTTTTTAACAATACGGTCATTTGTACATTGAAGAGGAGTACGGAACTATAAATTAGTGGTTAATCAGCCCCTCAATTACTCTTCGTGGGGGAACATCTTGTGTTCTTGTTCAGTACTAAAACATATAGACATCCGATATTATACTAGGTAATGCTTCTGTTTAGATCAAGGAATAGCTTTAGTGCCACCAAGACAACCAGACTCCAGTACACAAACACTATATTACACTCAAGGACATTGCGTTAGAATTTCCAACAAAACTGCAAAACGACAAGATATATTTGAACCTCGTGGTCAAAACGTTTTGTTATTTCTTACTATGAGAAGTCCTGCTTGTTTATAAATAAAGAAATAAGTTACGACATAACAAGGAAGATTTTTTACAGCCCCACAGGTGTCGCCATATTTTCTGTCAAGTATCACTTTGCGTGTAATGTATAGATTGTGGTTAGGATTATATTTCAAAGCGACCTCTAGTGAGTTCTTCAACGCTTCCAACGCATAAATAGCAAATTACGCACAAATAACTATAATAAGCATCATCTTAAATCTTGTTAGTCAAGCTTCACACTTAATATATGTACGTTAACAAATAATCTTACTATACGTCTTCATTCTAACATCACAGTTCGGGTTTAGAATAATGATTCTGGGTATATTACAAGTAATATTTGGCATTTCACTCGATTAAACTACATGTTATAAGGATTTATGGCGAAGGAAATTTTCGAGTGTTGGAATATATACATTTTAAGACCAAATCGGGAGCAGTTGCGAAAAATGCAACTTCAAGGCCTTCCGGCTGGAATTGAACCCGCGACCCTGCGATGCTGAGAGCCTAATCACGAGTTCTGTATATATAGTGGTGGTATTATGCCGGGATAAGATTCTGGGTATATTACAAGTAATATTTGGCATTTCACTCGAGAACCTGAATTGTCGTAATCTCTTCACAACTGTCCATAACTCGTTTTAAACAATCTGTACAATGCATAATCTCGTTTAAATAAACACTTTTCCTATGTCAAAAGAAAAATATTTTAACAAATTCATAAAATTCTATGTAACAACCAAACACTTATCTGGTGTAAATCAATTGTTCTTCTGCCAATAAAATAATCTTGTAATTAATTTTCACAGGTCTGGAAGAAATGTCTGAAACCTCAGCTAGTGAACCGCCAATTATGGCAAAGAATGTCGCAGTATTGGACAACACATTGGAACAAATCATATTTCAACAACTTAATGTAAGTATCAGTCATTTTATATATCAACACATGCAATGATACAGACGCCAAGAGATTTTTTCTTTCACAGTTGTTTTGTGTTGTGCTTTTTTTCTAATATATAGTATTTCATTTCGTTTTTTCGCGAAATTTAATAGCTGATTTTTTCACGTCAAACCCACGAGATATAAATCAATAAATATGACGCAAAGGCTAATCAAGGTTCCTTATAAGATTGCGATTATTCCAACAGCTAACTTCACCTAAAGCATATTGTACTTTGGATTGATTACAAAAGTATTTCTCACGGTGTTTTGCCGATATTACTACTAGAATATTAAGTAACCTAACAACGTCTGTAACGAGTATAATCTTCTATACTTCGTCTGTAATGTTGTATCCACAGCAGAGAGAAGACCACGAAAGTCGAGTTCTAAGCAGAACGACACAGCATCGTGGTTTGACGACGTCATCCGTTTCAGAAACAAGCGATCATTCCGCGTCATCCGTACTCTGGACTCCACAGTCACAGACTTTACCACAAATTTCGAAGGTAAGAGTCAACCTTGAGTTGATACGCCAGTGAAATACTTCAAGGATAAGAATTGGCTGCCGGTCTAGATGGTTCCAATTTTGCAGGCATAATTCATGAAACGTTCAATACGCGCATGCATTAAAATAAAGGAAACGAAAAGAAGGGAGAGAAGGTCCTTCGTCAGAGAGGAACGTAAAGTGGAGAAGGGCCTGGGTCAGACAGTGAAATACATAGACCATGTATGTATGTATGTTCAGACGCCGTACTTCTCATGAGTTGAACCTAATGTCAACAAGATGCCCGCTTGCGCTTAATTATGTCCTGTAAAACACACAATAGAATAGACATAAATCAACGTTCTCCGGCTTTGCAAATTCCGCGAATTGTAACCCTAGGTAAGGTACAGATAACCGCGATCGGCGTGTGCGATTGTAAGCATTGTAAGCGTGTTTATGATCAAGATACTTGCCAGCCACATTCCTTATGAATCTTGTCACAAATTTGCTATATTTCTTTGGATAGTTTGAGCGAACATTCGAACAATAGCGACCAAAGAAGATGATGCATGAAGATGATGCATGAAGATGAGCGCGTGGTTTCGCAAAGCCTATCGAGATGATGATGCAATAATTACAATTTGTCGACACGAAAAATAAAAATAAAGGAAAGCCATCGAAACCTAGACTCGGCTACCACAGGTAGCCCGAGTAATTAGAAAAAACCTTTGTTGAAGCTCATTTATTTCCAAACAGACTTTACGTTTCACTTGCGAAGTAGTACATCAACCTTTCGGTGCTTGTCTACAGCTCGACAACGTGGACGCTCAGAGAGAGGCTCAAAAAAACACACGTAGGCTCAGAGCAGCGCTAAATATATCGTGGCAAACACACCCCACAATTCAACAATTATACAACAACATACCCCGAATATCAAACACGATACAAGTACGAAGATTACGTTTTGCTATGGCGTAGCAGTAACGAGCTTATAAGCGACTTACTCACATGAAAACCAAAACATGGGCTAACATGGAAGGACGTCGGTTGGCCGTCCTGCTAAAACACATATTGACAAATTAGTAATGGACACAGAATGTCTTCCGGAAGAGCTGCCGAC
The DNA here is from genome assembly GCA_035772405.1 of Chrysogorgia sp. JL179-B06. Classification (NCBI taxonomy): domain Eukaryota; kingdom Metazoa; phylum Cnidaria; class Anthozoa; order Scleralcyonacea; family Chrysogorgiidae; genus Chrysogorgia; species Chrysogorgia sp. JL179-B06. Next base: position 802,431 of record JAYKKM010000071.1, on the reverse strand, counting down.
AGCCATGTCAGATCGCGATGGTTGGAAGGACAGAGTCAACTAGTCAAGTAAAGTAAATACGAGCAATCTCGACCGGATAATGATGACACCAACCTTCAGTGTTTAGGATTCCTATTTCATCACAATAACTACGCATGAGGGCAATACTTTCATATACAGATATATACTTTTATGGTCTTCCTTTTCCATAGAATATCGATATACGTTACCAACTACAGCAGCACGGTTTGAAATTCATCGCCATTAATAAAATGCATAAATAAGGCCACATAAAAAAAATTCTCATCACCGCCCGACCTTATTTTGAAGCCCGCGTACAAATGTATTTTTATTTTGTTATAAAATATAAATGTGCTGCCCGACCGATTGAAGTCGGAAGTTGCAGGAAAATATAGGAACTGTCATTCTACGCATGTGCAAAAGGTACGTCATTACAACTCACAGATCTCGCACGAAATGCAATAATAATGTTTACTATTTATATAGCGCAAATTAGCATGTGTATATGATCAAATGCGCTTTACAACATCGACAATTTATTCTATTATATTCAGTACCCAGTACCCCCAATCAATTAACCTTAGCTATTTAATATTTTTACAGTTTTTATCATCATTAGTTTTCCTAACTATTTATCCTAACCCGCCCTGTCAACTTCCCTGTGGGAGGAAACCGGAGAACCTGGAGAAAACCCACGACTTTCGGCAGAGTGTTGACCAACTCTTTCCACGTGCAATCAAATGTCCGAACACAGGATTCGAACTCTTGACCTCAGAGGTAGGAGGCATGGCCCTGACCATTAGACCACCGAAGCCCCCAATATGCCATTTGCATGTAGTTGTGCAAGTACGAATGGTATGGTCTAAACTGGCTTTCAATTTGCAAGTTTCAACTTCGTATGTGTGAACTACGTAACTTCAAGATAAGAATATTTCGGAAAACAAGGAAATATAAAAACACCTCTCGCGCCAATTTCAAAATTTTCAGGAATATTTTTTTATATTTTGATATAAAATATAATAAACTGCCTGCGCCTCGACGTTTTCAAAATGTATAGTGATGAGAATCAAGTAATTTATTTTATGTGGCCTAAAGCAAAAAGAAGTCAAACTACAAGGGGAACCGAGCCCACAAATCATTCCGCTGACAGTTTCTCGACCTTAACATGCGTCTAAACCATAAATTAAGTCGACTACACCGTTTTATAAAAAGTTAAACCTCTTACACACTATTTTGGCAGTACACCAACCCTTTTAGGATATTCAAATTATATTTCTATGCTCCCTACGAGACACAACAGATTTATTTCCTAATTCCTATATTTCATTTCATATTATACTTCTTTCAGAAAACAAAAACTCGGAGAAGTCAACGAAAGAGACAAGGCCGACGTCTTTGGCATGAAGGAGACATGAACAATGAAGCCGAAACATCACCATTCTTGACAACACAAAGTCAACAAACTTATTCAATAAAACCTGCAGAAGAATACTCGTTTGAAAGAGATTATCAACACAACGGTAGTAGTCATGAGAAAAGATTGAGAAAAAATACAGAAAAACCCAGAAGATCTCAGAGACATAAAAGGAGACACGAGCTTAATAATGATTACACCAAATATCATCATCACCATCATCATCATCGAAGATCACACAGAGTAAGTCGAGCAAACGTTGTGGTCGAGTGGTTACCATACATGTCTATGAGCTGGGAGACACAGGTAGTCAAATCCTGAGTCGGACCACCACTCAGGGTATTAAAAAGAGGAGAAAGTGCTGCGTTTGCAAGTTAAGACTTTCGGGTCTTGTTGTCCTGTTGTCATTATAACCAGCTGTTGTGGTCTAGTGGTTACCACACATGTCTATGAGCTGGGAGACACGGGTTCAAATCCTGGGTTAGACCACCACTCAAAAATAAAATAATTGAGGAGAAAGTGCTGCCTTTGCAATAATACCAGCAAATGGTAAGACTTTCGGGTCTTCTCGGATAACGACCTTAATTCGTAGGCGCTCGGAACCCTATCAATTGGGATTTCCGTTCACCTAAAAGAGTGATACTAATAAATCTAATAACCTAAACTAAAACGTTTGATAGCAACGGAAATGATGACATATTATTTGATCTCTTTTCATGTGTCGAACTAAATGTAAACAAGGCAAATTTAAGTGCTTCTTCCTTTGTATCAGGAAAAGAATGACAACAACATAATACAATGGTACAATACCACGACCGCAAATCATGGCTTTCTCCTTCCTTTAGCTTTGACGATGCTTAGATGACAAAAATAGAAAGTGTGGGTGGTCTTTTTGTTTCACAATACCAATTATTTCCCCAATGGTCTTAAGATCAAAATGTGACAACTAATGCAAGTTTTGATTTCTCTACAGAATAAACATAGAAAACACAATTCATTGCACAAAGACGAAACTGCAAACAAGTAAGTATACTATCATCTAGTGAGGTAACAAGATTATATATCCGAGGTTGTGTTTATGTTGGATCGGAATGTTAAACCACTTTTGTGGTCAAGTTATGATAACACGAATTATTACTGCACCATTTCGTAATTTGTAACACAATAGACCGTTTAATGTATTATGCATAAAAAACGCCATATCCAAGTTACGACCAAGTTACTATCCGACGGATAACCAGTGATCCGGCAGACGATTATGAACTGTATCTGACCTAAGTTTCAATTATAATAATCAATAAAGACGTTTTAGGAGCATTATATAAATACTGTAGCCTCAATGTTATTTCAACAATATGTTCTCAAAGTAACTTAAAGTGCCTATGTCACGAAAATTAAGTTTGCCTTATTTGAAAGAATACTTCAAATGACAGAGGGACATCTTTTGTAGTTTTTCGTTTCCTTGCTTCGTTCTTGAGATATTTCAGTTTGTATTATATGCAAATAGACGAGTTTCAGGGTCATGCGCAGTAGCAATTTTATTTCAAATTTTCATATGAGGTAAAAACAACTGTTTTAGCTAGAAAGATCATATTAAAAATAGTAAAAATGCAAAGTTTGAAACTAATCGTGCAAATAGTGCGAAAGCTACACACTTTGGAAGTTTTGCTCTTCACTATGGATTTAATAGGGATTTTGGCTTGGCGTGCAACGCCCGCCCGCCAAGCCAAAATCCTTATTAAATCACTAATAAATCCCTTTTGAAATGGCCAACTTTCTGTTTGTGTAACTTCTTCCTTTTTTACACAATTCCTTTCAAACTTTGCACTTCTACTATTTTCAATATGCTCTTTCCAGCTGAAACAGTTGTTTTTACCTACGATGAAAATTTGAATATTTGTTGCTACTGCGCATGATCGTGAAAGTCGTCTATTGTATTATCACACAAAATCACTTGAAATTGTACAAGTTCCATGTTTTTCGAAATACTCACGCACATGCTTCATTCAAATTAAATTTGGTTTTATAATAACAAAGATGTATAAGTCATTATTCACGTGTACGTCACACCATTGTCATTTGATATTATACAAACTGAAATATCTTGACAACGAAGCAAGGAAACGAATAACCTCAAAAGATGTCCTTCTGTCATTTGAAGAGTTCTTTCAAATAAGACAAACTTAATTTTCGTGTCATAGGCACTTTAAGTCACTTATAAAACTAATTACATTTCCTTATAAAATCAATATAAACAATGAAAACTACGAAAACTATTAATTCGGAAAAACAACTCATTTGCTCTGGTAATGAATTCCATAGTTGTACAGCAGCAACCGAGAATGTTCTGTCTCAATGAGCAACGGTCTTCGTTTTTTTGGTACAAATAGCAGATTTTGGTTAGATGATCTTAAAGTACAAGTATATCACTGATATTAAAGTGCATATATATTACAATTTTTCTCAGGAGAATCGATAGATTACATATATGTTAAATTCCTACAGACGTTATATGCACTTTAATAGGTGCCTGGCCATGTAAAGCTTTGAAAGTAATCAACAGTATCGTGAAAATAATCCTTGATCTTACTGGGAACCAGTGAAGATTATTAAGCACAGGGAAGGTGTGATCTGATCTTTTTTAACCCTCACAAGATTTGTCTGGCAGCTGTATTCTGAATTCGTCGTAACATGCTCATGCATGAATATAAAGTTATCGGGGTTTTTGAACAACCAGCCTCAGAGACATAAAGATCTCGAAAAAAGGAGGCCAGTTCAAGCGAGATCACACAATCTTGTGTTCATATATTGTAGTTCATCCTGCCTACCGGGATGAAATTGGCAAAGGCCGCGTTCTATTTGGTCAGCAATGGTTTGTTCGCATGCACACTTGAAGATTTCAATATATTTCAATATATTGAGATATAAGTTCGAGGCGATGCCAGCCCGCTGGGCCTTAGGTAGACTTTGAGAGATACAGCGATAAGTTATGGTCTGATGCGATATAGATAAGCGCCTTAAAAACAATATACAAGATTACTTTTTTATTACAGCGTAAAGAGTGGTCTGCCAAGGATTATCCAAAGAATTAAAGATTTCTTCCTTGGAAAAAAGCCAGAGAAAAGAAAGCAGCACACAACGAGAGATCCCACGGAACACGGGTTAGTTCATGGAAATTCAAGACATGGCAAGAATAATAGAAGGCAGGTTTCTGAGAAACTGTTCCGGAGCGCGAGTGATTCTGATATTGAAGTAGTAAAGCATCTCCATCGAAGACAATGTGGAAATGACTCGCGGGTAAAAGATGATTTATGTAAAGATGGCCGACATTGGAAAACCAAACGAATACGCAATGAGAATAAATTATCTAGCATTTGCGAGAGCAGTGAGAAGTTAGGAGGCCTGGATCGAGGATCGGGCAGTGATGGAAGACTGGTTCTAGAGAAGAATGGCTCTACGATGTATAATGATATAAACTTTAACGCGGGGCATAAAAATAAAAAATATAAAAGTCCAACGAAAAATGGACATAATATTAAAACAGAGACAAGCGATGATAGTCATTCACAAGAGTCATCTAAAACGAAAGAGAAACGTCGAAGACGAAGCAAAGATTATCAAAACTTGAAAAGAAAATGGGCGAAGCAACACCAGAGTTTTGAAAACGATTTAGAGAAATTGGAAAAACTTGTTAAATCAATCAACATGAAGAAACCGCAGTCGTGGTCAGGAAAACAGGTGAGACATAAAAATTGTCAAAATGACAATTGGATTTGGAAATTCTTTTGTTTCTATTAATAATACGTCAGTCACCAACAATAGTCTTTCTCAAGACTAAGTAATTTACAATTTTCAAAGTCCTAGGACTTTGAAATATTTCAAAACGTCATCACGTGATCAGCTAGATGGATCTTCCTCCGGTTTCAAAACATTAATTAAACATTAATTTCTTTTGTTTTTGGTTCATGCATGAATTATTAAATATGAGTTTGAGAATATTTAATCATGGAGCTCAATAACTTGATATGATATGAAAAGGAGAAATTGGAGAACTTCAATGATCGAGTCCAATTGTAGCTCAATAACTTGAGCATCGCACGGAGTTCGATTCCACTTATATTCGAGTAGCGAGTAAAATTATTTGTATTTTAATATTTTTATTGAAATTTTGGAGAAACACTGGAAACATCTTTCATGTACTTGTCATGGTTTAAACCTTGAATGTTTCTAAACTCAATAAAATGAAAGTTCTCTGTTTCTCTTAAGCCGTTGGAGGATACAACATTACTGGAAAGATTGGAAGCCAAGCAAGAAAAATGCGTAGCTGAGGTGGACTTTACGAGACATGTACTGGTTTGTAAATTACAGAGACTTGAAAATAAACTAGAAGAGAGTTTATCTTTAGCTGACAATAATAACAATAATACTGAGGAAAGAGAGAGAAGTATTGATGAAATACGAGAGGAAATGTCGAAGGAATGTCGTGATCTAAGGAAACTACTACAGGAAACTAGTGATCAATTAAAACAAGTCTTGGAAGAAAAACCTTCTGCAGCACAGAATGATAAAGATACAATGAATGAGAAAAAATATCAGAGGGGTAAACAAGAAACACAGCAAGGTAAATCATATGAACGCTGGTCATGAAATAAGGGAAGGAAGTAATATAATGTTACATATCCTATGTAAGAAAACGTACAGGTTTGAGGTCAGGATTGGAGAAGGACAAATATGAAAGTTGATAAGTTCGCAAAAGAACTGGATATAATACGAAAAGGAGAAATAAGAGAACTTCAATGTGTTGAAAAATACTTAAGTAAGAGTACTTACAGTACGTATATTCATGGACGACGTTTAGGACGATGTGACCTTCTTCAGGTCAGATAGGAAACATCTCCGAAACGTCGCCATTAATATACGTAAGTACTCTTACTTAAGTATTTTTCGACACATTGAAGTTCGAAGGACGACAGTCTTAAACTGCTAGCAAAAATTAGCATTTATTAAAGCATTATCAAAAACTGAAACAAGTATAAAGGATAGTAGAACAGATATACAACAGCGTACTATCAATGTACATCTCTCCGTTTCACTCTCTGTCGAAGGGCCTTCGCTCAAAACGTTAGACTTCCTACACACTATTTGAGTAGTACACCAACCTTTTAGAGTTTTCGATTTCTATTTCTACACTGCCTACACAACGGAACACTTTTATATCAATGTACAACTATGTCGGATTTGCTCAATATCCTAACAAAAACTTTCCATGGACCATGTACAATGAGTTGCGAAACCCCAGACCTTGGAAACTAACGCTGTGTGATCTTTTTCTGTAGAGAGATTATGTGAAGAGAAATGTCCAAGTAACAAGAGAGATACCATTGGCGTTTTAAAAGGAAATCCAAATATTCCATTTCCAGAGCTATCTCATCATCCACTCAATATTGTCCACACTGCTACAAGCCACCACATCCTAGCAAGTTGTGTTAATGAAGATTACAACACTGTCGAAAAACATCAACATAATAATCACATTGTAGCCACCTGTGTCAGTGAAGATAGCAGTAACAAACAATATACAAGAGTATCGACATACGTGTGAATACTGCTTCAGTAGAAAATATCTTATCATTTTACAATGAAAGGATAGCTTATGCAGAATGTTTGTTAAACGTGAAGTACAGTGAAATTAAGAACGATGTAAATACATTAGTGAAATAAAATATTGAGCTAATTTTGTCATTTGTACCACAATACATTACTAAATGTATACTACATTCAACATATGCGTTCCTCAAAACAAAATCAGTTCTTAAAGTCAGTTCCCAATATCAACATACAAAGTCAGTTCACTTTTGGTGATCATTTCCTTTATTCTCATTACCTCTATGCTTGATTAACCATTAATATTATTAGGAGAAGTTAGATGTTGATCACTCCTGGAGTCCTGGGGTATACATGGTCAAGCTCTGGCACATTTCAAATACCTCGCAGATCACTTTGTTTTTTAAAAAACGATGCAGAGTGTTAGCTTCATTGTACTTCTTCAGTGGATCTTCTTCTCCAGTGTCAGGCCGGGGAGAGTTGGCCAACAAATCGTGTTCGTCTTCAAGGACATGAAGGTCCTCAATATTTCCATTAGGTAGATTGGATTCGCTTTTAAGTTTTTTTGTGTCGAAGACTCGTCAACACAACTGACTGCTCAAAATCTACACTCGAACTGATTGTTCATAGCGACAACAAGCAAGACGGTGCAAGGAGCTACCTACGAAAATAGGGCGAGGATCTTGGTGGAATAGAAGTAAGCCAGGAACTGGATGCGGGATTTGGTCACATGTGACAAGGTTCAACCAAAAATCTCACAAACGGTGCGGTAACGAAATGATGATGATTGATTAAGAAGTCGTTTTGAGCCTTTTTCTACCAATATAAATACTACAGATACATTGAATTACCAGGGAAGCTGCATTAACTTACATTGTGTCTTTCTCATTTCATCAAATTCTTTCAATCACTATAGCTGCTGCTCCACCACCTCCGTTACAAATACTAGCCAGACCTTTGCAACCAGGTTGTAAATTATGAGTCATATGACCAACCAAACGAGCTCCTGACATTCTGCATGACAAAATTTGAAAAATATAAATAGCAATGCACCATGTCTTATAAATGAACTATTAAATAAATTGCAGTGTTCACCCTAACGTACATGGATCTAAAAACACTATAGTTTTGTTGATTGCAAATTTAACAGGCAAAATCTTGATGCAAATTTGGATATTAAACATGATGATAATGATGGTGGTGATGATGATGATGATGGTGATGATTATGAATGTGATGATGGTGATGATGATGGTGATGATGATAGTGATGATGGTGGTGATGATGATAGTGGTGGACCATCATCACCACCATCATCATCATCACCTGGTGGTGATGATGGTGATGATGGTGATGATGGTGGTGGTGATGATGGTGGTGGTGATGATGGTGATGATGGTGGTGGTGATGGTGGTGATGATGGTGGTGGTGGTGATGATGGTGATGATGGTGGTGGTGATGATGGTGGTGATGATGGTGGTGGTGATGATGATGGTGGTGGTGGTGATGATGGTGGTGGTGATGGTGGTGGTGATGATGGTGGTGATGGTGGTGATGATGGTGGTGGTGCTGATAATGGTGATGATGGTGATGGTGGTAATGATGATGATGGTGATGATGATGGTGGTGGTGATGGTGGTAATGATGGTGGTAATGATGATGGTGGTGGTGATGGTGGTGATGATGATGGTGATGATGGTGGTGGTGGTAATGATGATGGTGGTAATGATGATGGTGGTAATGATGATGGTGGTAATGATGATGGTGGTAATGATGATGGTGGTGGTGATGGTGGTAATGATGATGATGATGGTGGTAATGATTATGATATTACTTACAAAAGTAACAAATGTTTGAAACAAACCCAAAAGCAGTAACAATCATACTGCTTACATAAAGAAGTTTGAGTCAAAGCTTAATTTAGCATTCAACCCTTACCTGAAAGCTTCATTAGATTCAGCTTCAGATACACAAAGAATGCAGTTGGAATTAAATAATTAGTATACATAGCTACAGTAGTTAAAAGTATGACTACATGTATGTTTTTAAATTAAAAGACATTTATCCAAGCAAAACGTACCCAATGGGATGACCAAGGGACACTGCACCTCCATTAATGTTGACTTTCTCTGGGTCTAAATCCATTATCTATGCAGTATAAAGAAATAAAAACATTCATGATATTGGGAATTAACATAAAGTACAGTATTCTTATACTATGTGATAGATTAGAAGTGTGAAGTTGATCATCCAGGTTGTTGTGGTTGAGTAAAGAGTGTTTGTCAGGTTTGCCTATACATACAGACAATAGACATACATGTACTGTACATACATACATACAATACAAACACACAGACACATATGTACATACATATAGCTTTGTCTGATCACCATAGCTTCTAATTATGTATCATTTACTTTAATGTCATACATCTTCAATATACAGTATTTAATAGTACTTTATTGTAGACAATATTTGTGGATAATTTGTACCTTAATGTTGGCAAGAACTACAGCACTGAAAGCCTCATTGATTTCCCACATATCAATATCATCTTTCTTCAATCCAGTTTGTTGCAATAGCTAAAAGGATTAAGGACAGGAAACCAAAAGTTACCAAAAACATTCACAAAACATGTCAATGTGTTATTTTATCAAAAATTCAAAATGAAAATGATATTACATGCTCATGATGCTGGCAAAGATTATCAAGCAGAGAATTAAAGTACCTTAGGCATAGCCGCAGCTGGAGCAACAGGAAAATCAATAGGTGCAACTGCAGCATCACAAAAACCTACAAACAAGTCACATCAATTTAAATATCACAGACTATCAGCTTGATGTTGCCCTTTAGTACAAGTTTTCTGTAGTAAAATGCATTTCTTATTTCATTTAATGCCGGTAATGTTGATAGGTACAGTATTTCCCAAATAACATTAACTAAGTGTTGGGAACCAATTCCTTAAATACAGGATCATTAAACCTGTGATTTAAATCATTGTAACTTTCATTGCAAAAACGAAATTTACCAATAATTCTTGCCAGTGGTTTAACTCCCATTTTATCAGCTAATTTCCTTGTCATCATGACGACAGCAGCAGCTCCATCATTCAAAGTACTTGCATTTGCAGCAGTTATAGTGCCTGATAAAAGAAGATTAAATTCAGTTACCATAATATTTTAACATCAATAAATGGTTAACACTTAATGTCAGTTAAAAGTGATCACAATCTAGCTCTTAATAATATTGATGATTGACAACGCACAGGTCGAATAATGTGAATAAAGGAAAGGTAAACTAGCATGTTTTTAAAATAACTTCCTCAAACTCGTACTATACAAAATGTTTGAAGTTCAACAAGGATAACTTGAGCTACAAGGTTAACCCTTTGACTCCAAGCTCCAAAACTGGTCCCTTTTGTTATTTTACGCTGTCTAATGCCAAATGATTTTACTCGTAAAGGGAGAACCTCTAGGAGTCAAAAGGTTAAATACATGTACAGTAGTAAAACATACAGTAAGGCTAATCTTTAATAATCATGTCTCAATGTCTGATACCACCATGTTACAAAAACAATAATCTTTGTATTTGCAAAAATATGATGTTGTCAAAATATGTTTATTTTGCATTCAATCCTTTTCCAGAAGCTTCAGAAGTGATCAGCCACAGATTACACACAGAATGCAGTCAATAATTGTATTACAAAAAGAGTACTTTGTATCATAAAATACATTTTGAAGTAATTACCATTGTCTTTCTGGAAAACAGGCTTCAGTTGACTAATTTTATCAAAATTCACCTTTGTGAATTCTTCGTCTTCATTGACAACAATATCTGGTTTTCCTGGAATAAAGCAAGAAAATCATCAAGTTTGAATGCTAGTGAAATAAAGATGGTGTAAGAGAGGTTAGGGTACATACTGTATATACATGCACAATTCAAATACTTCAGTCCAGGATATCTGGGTAATCAGACAATAAGTTGGCTGCTACTTTGTGTATTGGACACAGAATATTACATCATTGAAATATTGGGTTTAAAAGTATGGTTAGTATTCCTTTATTTCAGGGTTAGGACTAGAGTTTTTATTTGGGTTATGGTTAGAGTTTTTGTTGTTGTATTAAAGCTTCTGAATCCCAAGAAAACAACCTTGATGTGGCTATGACGTAGTTTGTGTCCATTGTGTGTGTCCAGTACACAAAAAGATGCTGATAAGCTCAAATCATATTGGCCATAATATTGGCTAGAAAATCAAGAATCTGTATCTGCAATGTGGATATAACTTCTCACCTTTTTTCTGTGGAATAGAAACAGGTGCTATTTCAGCCTTGAATATTCCTCGCTATGAACGAATGAGAAAGAAGTAGCAAAATCATTTTCAACCTGACAAGTACAGTACTTTTTACTTTTGGCCTAAAAACATTCATACATAAGGTATTATGAACATATATACCTCATGAGCTGAAGCTGTCTTCCTATATGAATTGATAGCAAATTTATCTTGATCTTCTCTTGACAACTGATAATCTTTCGCTGTTTTTTCTGCACACGAACCCTGACAATTTACACAACATGAAATATATATTTCCCAAATGGATGACACTTCTTATGGATGACAAAATTTCAAACATAAATCAACTATTAAATAAATTGCAGTGTTCACCCGAAAGCTACATGGTGAGTACAGTAGTACAGTTCTGTTGCTCACAAATAAAACAGGTACCCTGTAAAATCAAGATGTTACATGTACAAGATCAAGACAAGATCATTGTTTAACTCATACAATTTAGTATAGTTACTGCTAATTTAATTATTAAAGATAATGATTATAATAATAATTAACCTCTCCAAATTGCAACAGTAACAAATGTTTGAAACAAACCCAAAAGCAATAACAATTATACTGCTTACACAAATAAGTTTGCATCAAAGCTTAATTTAGCATTCAACCCTTACCTGAAAGCTTCATTAGATTCAGCTTCAGATACACAAAGAATGCAGTTGGGATTAAATATTATGTTTTTTCTATACATGAACCAGTTATAAAATATATCTCTAAGCATGAAATACTGCTTATTGTTTTAGCTTGGAAGAAATATTCAAAATATATGTACCTAAAACTTACCATATGAATTTGATTATAAACATCCCATAAACCATCCTTAACTATACCATCCTATATAACATAACCAAATTGTTTTGGATGAAATGTTATGCAAGCACAGCATTTCTCATTTCTCCTTCATCTTTTCATTCTCTACACAGTTGTATAAAAATAAATATGAAAGCTGCTAAGTTCTCAAAAGAACTGGATATAATATGAAAAGGAGAAATAAGAGAACTTCAATGTGTTGAAAAAATACTGACATGGAAATATTTTCATGAAAATAGGTAAACCCTTACATAAGTATTTTTCAAATATTGAAATTCTCTTATTTCTCCTTTTCATTTTATTGGTTATCTTATAAATACCTGAAGCGTATGACCTCCAAACATTGGCGCATCACGGTTCATATAAAATGGGACATTAGACATGCTTTCCATTCCTCCAGCCACCATTATATCCTAAAATGGAAAGTTTACATAATAATAGCCTCTTCTTTTTTGAAACTATTTGGGAATCATTATAGTAGTAGGAATAATACACAGATATCTCAAATCTATTGAAAATCTTTATTTAAGAAAAAATTCCACTTTTTACATATACATTGACGATCGTCAAGCTTGTATCCTAGATATCAAAACACAAGCACTCAATGACGTTAACATTGAAAAGAAAACCACTGCTGTATAGTGCTGTACATCAACTTTGAACCATCGAGCAAACTCTAAAATGGCAGCGTCCAAGGCATAAAATATGAGAATGAAAACATCATTTCTCAAGTACAAGAGCAGATATGGTAAAACTATTAACATTTCTAAATATTATACTTAAAGGCCTTTTATATAAAAGAAATTTATTTGTTACTATTGTTCTACTTTCACTATTATACCTGACTTCCACAGGCCAATGACTGTGCAGCCAACATAATTGCTTTCATTCCTGATGCACAAACTTTGTTAATAGTTGTACATGGAGTGGAAATGGGTAAGCCTTAAAGGAATTAACAAACAATAACAACAGTTTAGGAAAGACTGTTCTGTTTGCCACAGGTTTTTTACAAAAGTATATCTAATAATAAATAACAAAGCCCAGCAAAAAACACAAAATATAGGCGTATTTGAAAGGACGTTTATTTAGAGAAGATCTTACGTTTTGTATATCTATATTATTTTGTATATCTATATCTATATTAATATAGCTAGTAAGATTTTATACAGTAATACTGGTAGCTTGTAAGATTTCAGACCACTCAGCATGCATTAGTTTGTGTATGGACCAGAAAAGCCACACAATTCACAAGATTTCTATGTCCGTTTTTCATTTTTAGCATGAAAAACACAATGAAATATATACTGCATTCCCACCCAACCAATTACTTTATTAACATTTGGGCGATTCTCCCGTCACACATGTGACATTGCTATTCCTTTGGGCTTCACACTAAGTATGAAGCCCAAAGGAATAGCAATGTCACGTGTGTGACAGGAGAATCACCCATTTCCCCAGGGGCTACTAATTCTCCCCTCTCATCCCTTCAATTCCCTATAGACCAAAGTATCCTCACCTGCACCCAATGCAGCTTGACGTGTGGGGGCCTGACCTGCCCCTGCTGAACAAACATTACCCATGAACACTTCTTGAACATCTTTATTAGCAATACCTGTAATAATTAACATAATATATGTAATAATTAACATAATTAATGTATGTAATAATTAACATAATTAATGTCTGTAATAATTAACATAATTAATGTCTGTAATAATTAACATAATTAATGTCTGTAATAATTAACATAATTATGCATGTCATAATTAACATAAATAATATTAAATATATAATACAATAAGTAAGATCACAACCACTATATGCCAGATTTATAATGCCTATAAACTGTATAATTCATAAATGGCTGCGAATTTAATATTATTTCATATGTATTTAATAATTTTGAGCCTCGTTCTTGTGTAAACATTATTTTGAATTATAAACAGAAGAACAAGGCTCAAAAGGATGATTTAAATGCACATAAAAGATTATTAAATTGACATCTATGATCTATCTGCTCGAATTGACCAATTATTGCCATTACCTGCCCTTTCAATTGCTGCTTTAATAGCAACTGACCCCAACTGTGTGGCAGGAACTGTTGATAATGAACTCCTAAATGATCCAATTGGAGTTCTAGCTGCACTCACAATCACCACATCCTATTGAAGAAAAACCAAACTGTGTTTTTGAACTTATTTCAGTTGACCCAAAATACAGCGAATAACACGTCGATAATAAATACCTTACCTCACTTGAAAATTTTCTTACACCCTTACGGAGCTAATACAAGTTAAGGATTAAACTATTTACATCTAAATGAATAAACATTCGTCAGTTTTAAAAACACAAGAGTTATTTCAAAGGATACAGAACTGTGAAACCAGTTCACACGTGTTGCATAACGAAGATACATGGTTGCTGCCATGTTGACGTGACGTCATTGATGGAGAAATAATACGCGGCCTACAAAATAAAAAGACTGGTACTAAAAACTTTATATTTTCATTTTTCGTTTTTATTTTCATTTTAATGCAAAAATATGATTTTAAAATCTAAAAGCAAATCCAAGTATTTTTCGTAGGGTTAAGGCTTTACTCGTTTGTGTGTGTGATAATTTATTTAAATTTTAAAACGTATTTTTCGTAAATTAAAGTATAACGGACAGATAATTTCACAAATTGAAAAATCTTTCACAGTAATTTGATTCCGAAAAACAATAGTGGAAGCCAGTGAGGTACAAACAACAATGACAAGAACGATTTATACCTAAAGTTTTTACGTTTGACCAGGACGACGTCATCGCGGTCTCTGTAGTAAACATTAATTCATAAACCCCAATTTATGTCAATAGTTACGTATAAAACAGCGAAACCACTTACCTTAGTTACCTACAGACAGTAGCTCTTTGTTCACACTTCTGTATCGTTTCTGGATTAAGCGAGAGAAAAATGCTTAACACAGAAGAACAAAAACATTGCATGATTCCTACATTAGTCGTGAATTATTATGCATAAATTAAAATTTAAAGCCATTTATTTATAAAATATTTTCAAAATATAAGTGTCAATTTCAAGTATCCGGGATATGGCCTCACCAAAATAACACGTGATCTCGTTATTTTCAACATGGTTTCTCTGTTCAGTTTCATTTTATTTCGATCTGTGAAAAGGACTATTTGATTTCTTAAATCACGATCTATTTCCTAGATCAACGTTGGTAACAAAAGATCGTTGTAATTACTGGTATATTTGGCGATAATATTGAGCCTCAGTTAACGTGCTAAATAAAAACGTGCAGAGACACCCAGGACATTTGCTCAAAATGTGCTAGCCCAAGGAATTCATCTATTTTCAGGGAGACTGTCCAATAGTGAAAGGATATTTTGTATCGGATTATTTCCCAATGACGTTCTGGTCGGTTGATTTGTGCTTTGTCTCATAAACAAGCCTTCGGCATAAGGTAAGTTATTCAATTGCTTGTTCAGTTGTCTTTTGGACAATAATACTTGGCACAATATACGTTAGACAATGCAATGTATTCTTTCTGTTGTATTCTTTCTGTATAACATTTTGAAACACTTGCTAGAAAGTAAAAGATCCTAACTCTGCCAGTCTGTATATCTAGCTAATGCAAGTAAGCTACGCATAATAAAAAGCACGCAAATAAATTACAAAATGTATTTGTTGACAGTGTAGTATATTTTATTCAAAAGTAGCAATGTTGTAATTTTGTTAATGGCTATTAATTGTTTTTAGCTGTTTTATTTAAGCATTACCATGGAACATGAGCTGCTACATGATGAACCAGTTTACAATGCAAGGATTGCAAACAAAGGGAAGAAGGAGAAAGAAAAAGTGGACCCAGGTTAGATATACGTTTAATACCTGTAATTTTCTGCATATACTGTAGTTGATTCCACTCCTGCCTTGGAAACTTACATAAGAAGTCATTCTCCCTAAAACAGGAGATTCTGACATTACAAAAGTGTTGTACTATACATAGCCATTGTCGCATCTATTTTTTCCCCATTACCCACAAGATTCTAACATTACGTTGATTCAATTTAGGTGAAAGGAAAAAATGGAATTTTCGTAAAACTAATACAATGGAACTGGGGCCAGGTAACAGAAGTCCATCTCCAACATCAGGACTTGTTAATCCATCTGCTGAAATGAACTCTAAAGGCATCGTCTCCACAACAATGATATTTGAGAACAAGATTAGCGATACTGAATACAACATCGCCGAGGAAACTGAATTACAAGCATATTCACCTCCAAATGTATTTAACTTACCTCCACCTACATCTCAAAGAAAGCGTACAACTTCACCAAACTCTGTCAGTTTTGATCATCAATCAACACCAAATACAAGCCGACATCGACAGCAATCTTTAGGTACAAGTCCTCCACCTATCAACATACCTCATTCACCCAGAACACCACCTGAGAGATATTACAGACAAACTTCTATGCCTGTCATTGGGTCACCCGTACAGCCCTTGTCGACCGTGAACTACTCACATAGCACTGAATCCAATGAATCATTCACACAAACATCACCATTGCAAACAGGTACAGGTAATAACATTGTATTGTAACTATTGAGGCAGGAAACAGTCTAAACAAATAAGTAAAAATCCAAGCAAATTATTTTAAAATATCCCTTGTAAAATTCATTAATAATTCATGAAGAAAATTCAAAAGAAATTAATATTTAATCAGCATCTTTTACTCAGGATAAAACATTGATTAATAAAACATTAATGTTTTATCAAAGTTAACTTGCTCAAATTGAGCTTTTTTGGAGTTAAAATAATGTATGTATTATCTATTATATTAATTTTACAAGTTTGTTAAAATATTCGCGGCCGATGTTTATGGGCAGTTACAACGAGCGGCTCGTCATTGTAACTGCCCATAAACATTGGCCGCTCACTTTTTAACCACTCCGTTTTAACTACTACATAACATATAAGACACAAGGTAAAAGATCAAAATATTTTATTATGCTATTGATGCTATGTCAAAACATCATGGTTAATCACAACAAAATTGAAAATAAATTATTGACTTGATTGACTCCTAACAGGATTGACTCCTAACGATGATGCATTGTTCTATTCAGAATTAATCAAACAAACAGTTTTAATATTTTACCTCGTGTGTGTTGTACACATGAGCTTTTACAAAATAATTAATTGCTTGGCTTTTATCTTTCCAATAAGATAACATCATTACTTATCAATTTTTAAGATGTCTTTACCTCTGATTGACATCATCACTGATATTATTTCGTAGCATCCTGTAGGTTCCCAATCATATCACAAATTTATGCTGTTTATTTTAGCTTTCTGGCCATGACTTACAACTTCTGCAGCAGCATGTTTTTATCCATAAATTACTACTGTTCAATCATTGGTTTTTGTAGATAGACCTATACAATCAAATAGTCCATGGAAATCAGTGCAGCAACCTATATTAGTAACTTCTGATAAATTATCAAATGTTATTGATGTGTCGCAAGAGGAATGTCACAAGAAGAGAACCATGGAGAAAGGTAAATAATGTCCAAATTCTTGACTTTAATATTACAAACCATATTTAAACTCAACTGTAGTGATATATGTTAGTAAAAAGTCCACTAAAATATCCTTTTCACTACAAAGATCATCTATAGGAATTTCCTTTTTGGCTTGTACAGCTTGCAGTACACCAGACAATTCATTAATATATTTACTAATCTTATAGCATAAAACAAAATATACATTTGTTGTAACTTACCATTTGAAGGCTAAAATACTGTTAAATATTCTTGGACTTCACTGGATATGATGTTAATATATCATGGTCACATGAAACATCTGCAAATCAAATCCAGCTTTTTGAAGAAAATACCTTCATATATTTTACATCTGAAGAAGAACCAGATGCTGACCATATTATATATAACATATCTATATTATTAATATCATTTGATTGATTTCCAACTATGTTGTTTGTAGTTCAAATATCACGTTATGCAAATCATGTAACAAATTAATGACATTAGTTACCAATCCCCCATATGCTGCTGTTTCTGGCAAGATCTGTTTGGAGTTTTTACAAATAAAGCAGCATGTGTAATTCCCTAGATTATATTTGATGTTTGACTTTCTAAAGGTAAATTATGATTGTTTTATAATTATGATGTGTGATTCTCTCTAGTTACTAAAAGGTTTATAAGCATTAAACTTGTATTAAAGAGAGAATGTAACGTGGTTCTTGTCATAGTTCATTAGCTGCATCATAATTGTTCATCTTCAAAAACAGGAAGGATGACACAAGAGTCTTTCAACAAGTTATCTTGATGGTTTTCCATTAATGTTTTGTAAACCAAGTTATACCTAGTTTCTGTTTAGCAATTGTGTTTTCATGTTTGACTTATACATCATTATACAGTTACTGATCAATTTGAAGGGTATACATCATTATACAGTTACTGATCAATTTGAAATATACTGATAAGCATTTCTTGTTTAAAATAAGTGTATTCTGCTGAGTATGCATTCATGTACAGTATTACTCTGACAAAGAAGATTTACTCTTGTGACATATGTATATACAACAAGGAAATACAATAATCTGAAATTATTTTGAGCCAAATATGTACAGAGAGAAAGATAAGAGATATTTTTGTGCTTTTATTTCTTGATAAATTACTTTTCCTAAGATCATGTCAACCTTTTTCTATTTATTTGCTATTTGCTATAGTCTTATATATATATATAATTATATATACAAGTAGTCTTTTTCATTTGTCTGTATAGTTATGTAACATAGAAAATTAGTTTTACTTTTATTATTATGTTTCTTTTTAAAAACAATGGTATAAAGACAGCATTGTTTAAATGTGTGAAGTTGATCGTCCAGGTTGTTGTAGTCTTGAGAAAGACTGGTGTTGGTGACTGACGTTTTGATGGCCTTAGCGGCGGTCATCTTCAGAGTCAAGTAAAGCCTACTAAAGCGTGTTTGCCCATATATACAGTATGTATATATAGGCAAACCCAAACATACTTTACTTGACTCTGAAGATGACTGCCGCTGAGGCTGTCGAAATGTCAATCACCAACAAGTCTTTCTCAAGACTACAAAAATCTGGACGATCAACTTCACACATTTAATGATACTGGATTAGGTTCAAACCATTTACTTTACAGCATTGTTTGTTCTGTGGTGCCTTTTTAGTTTTTACAGACCAAACAGTGCACCTTTTAACAATATTTATATTTATCGTTAGAGACAACAGACCTTGGTGAAGCAATGGAAGAGAGTAAGAAAATAATGTGGAAAGGCAACAATCAACAGGACTTAGTTCAAGACAAGTGGACAGACTTTTCATCAACTACAAATGAAGTATTTGTTGCAGGTGACAGTGCATGGACTATGGCTGACAATGCTGCTGTTGAAAGAGATGAGAATGAACAACGATCAGAAGGGTTTGTACTTTTGTTTGTTTCTCCATATGGCTCTGGATATTATTTGTCCAAAGGCAGCTACATGTATGTAAATTAATAATTGTAATTAATAATTGTTTTTTAATAGAGATAGCAGCAACTCATCCCACTCTTCTAACTCCTCAGAGAGTGGTGCTAATGAAGAAACCGAGGAAAGTGTTTGGAAAATTAATGAAGAGCAGAGAACTTACTATCTCAATCAATTTCAAGTTTTACAACCTGCTGAAAAAGGAGTTGTGACTGGTGAGTTAGGGTTTTGAGGATAAATATAGTGTTGTATGACAATAATTCTAGAAATAGGTTTTTATACATGTACTGTACATGTCTTCTCAAATTTCAGGTCCAAAAGCAAGAGATTTTTTTCTGAAATCTGGATTGGCAACAGATGTGCTATCGAAAATTTGGTAATTTTGATTTATAATGAATTAATAAATTATACAACTTGAGGGATATCACAGTCATTATAAGAATATACAAGAGTAGTAAAAACATGTAGGCGGTGTTTTGGATATTATAGCAAAGTGATTTTTAGTAATGAATTACTGACGTTTCGAGTGGAACCCTTCATTAGAGTAAGATGTACAGTAGTTATAAACATCAAATCAATATCTTTGATATACTAATTGTTTTCTCAGGCTGTTATTTGACAATTTTACTTGCCAAATGGATAACATCTTCGCATGATTTACTGGGTTCAATTGTTGGGTTGTATGTACGTATATTTACCACTGATTATTCATTTAATATGTTTTTAGGAATCTTGCTGATCTTGATTCAGACGGTGGACTGAATTTCGAAGAATTTTGTATTGCTATGCACATAGTCGTTGCAGTGAGACATGGGATAGAAGTACCAGTAGCTTTGCCACAATATTTGATCCCCGGACATCATGAAAAGCAAGGTAATTTTTTAATTTAATGTTTTTTTAATGATGTTATAGATTACACAAAATATATTTGATTCTTTTTTCAGTTGTTTTACCATCACAAAAAACTGAAACAGAAAGCACAGAACAATTGTCGGTCCCTGAAGCACCACAGGTAATCAAATATTAATTAAATATCGAAAAAGGTTGGTGTATACTCACTGCTAAAATAGCGTAAGCGTGTAAGTTGTCTAACGTTTCGAGCGAAGGCCCTCTGACGAAGAGCCTTCGCTCAAAATATTAGTCAACTTACACGCTATTTTGATAGACTGTAGTACACCAACCTTTTTGGATATTTAATTTGTATTTCCACACTGCCTAGTATGCATGCAGCACAACACATTTCATCAAATTTTATATGCACCATGAACACATAGCATACAGTACTCTGGTTTAACAGTGCAATGCCATTTGTGAGAGAGTGAAACATTTATTATGGTGGATATTTTTTGTGCTTTTGATTTGTTTTTACAAAAATCATTTCTATAGTCTTGGGCTAGATTTTCACCAGACCCCAAACTGGCTGCAGCGTCTGAAGAGGAGACAACAACAGTATGTATAATGAAGATATTTTTATTTTCACATGTCAAGATATTTCTGGATGGGGAGAAAGCCCAGAAATTAATCAATATCTATGCAGTAAATATATAATATTTAATGTATATATTTGGGTTGAGTGTCATCAGGACAATTTGCCTTCTGCTTAATTAATATGTTTTTGTTGCAGGTTCATCCTGTTCCTGATCCTAGACATACTACCATGGAAACGACTATACATGATCCTAGACATACTACAATTGAAAGAACTATGTCTGATTCTAATTTACCTGACGATAACAAGTCCAAAAATAACAGTAATCAAAGGAAAACCTCTCTTGGAATCCCCAGAATAAGAGTGCCAACCAAACAAACAAACCTTCTTGATACTCCTCACTGGGCTATCTTGCCACCACCAAGTAAATTCACCAAAGACACCCCAGATGAGGCAGGGAAAGGCAGCCTGTTTGTACCTACAGGTACTATAATTGACGAAGACAGTGATGCTGCTGATGGTTCCACAACAAAGCCAGCATCACTCAAAGTTGAAAAAGTTGAGAAAGCATCACCAAAAGATTCCAACTCAGACTCTAGTTCAAGTGAAAGAGACCACACCGAAAATCAAACAGAAAGACCCAAATCATTAACTATAGAAAACCTAGAGTCTGCATCTTCAGGAAGTTTGTCTAAAAATAGTAGTCAGAGCTCAATGGGTATAAGCCAGGACTCTGTGGATGGTGGCAAGATGGGTGCCCCACTTCCACCTCCAAGAACAAAATCTGGTCATTCTCGGTCCTCGTCACTCGACTTGCAGAGATTGTTCAATAACAAAGGTAAACAATGGCAAATCAGTAATAAAGTAAATGGTTTGAATCCAGGAGTATCGTTAGTAGTCTTGAGAAAGAGTTGTTGGTGACTGGTATGTTTTGATCGCCTCAGCAGCAGTCATCGTCACTCAAGAGGCTGCCAGAAATGTTAGTCGCCAACGAGGTGGTTGCTAAGAGAGGGTTAACTGTAAATAATGCTGAGCTTACAAACAATTGCATATTCCATTACAACAATTCTAATGAAAAAGTGTACCTTTAACAATTTCTTTTTTTATTTAGGTGCAAGTACATCACTACAGGTAAAGCTTGAAAATGAGTTAAATTATTTCTCATACTTTGATTTCAATTGGATTTAGCATGCTTTTGTTTCTGCTTACACAGGAAAATGATTACAATGAGAAAAACAGAAGCCTACCCCCGAAATCAGTGACTCAAAATGTAAATTAATTATTACAGTATAATATTGATTGGATGTCATAATGTTAATTGTAGTTAGTATAAGGTACTGAAAAGGTGCTGAAATACTTTACGTCTGATGTCAGTATTTTATTCCTAAAATCCTGGTAGTTCATCACCTTTTCACTTTGCTATAACATTAATTGTGTGGTAACCTAAAACGTGTATTTTAATTTGTTAGCCTAGAAGTTGTCTGTCTTTCTAGAAATACTTTTTAAATTTTTTTCAGGATGTTACTGATTCATCTGAAAACAAAGATACATCACAAAATGGCAGCCAGGAGAATTTTGCAGATTTTAGTAAATTTGAAAATAGCCTAACACTTCCTTCGAATGAAAATCTTAGTCGCCACAGAAGATCAGTGTCTTTAGATAGCACTCATGTAAGATTTAAATCGAACTCCAAAGGTCTTTCCCATGTTAAACAGTCAATTTGTCATCTAATCACAAACACCCTCAATCAAAACGTGTTGTATGGCAATGTCAAATTTAAATACTGTACAACTCAATCATTGTGACATGTTCCTCCAAATCATGCTCCTCTGTGTTTTGTTTTACTTGCTAACTCCATAAAGACATTTATTTAACAAATACAAAATTAATTGTGTGTCTGTATTGTATTGTATTGTACTGTACTGTACTGTATACTACACTATACTGTATACTGTACTGTATACTGTACTGTATACTGTACTGTATACTGTACTGTATACTGTACTGTATACTGTACTGTATACTGTACTGAACACTACTGTACTGAACACTACTGTACTGTATACTGTACTGTATACTGTACTGTATACTGTACTGTACTGAACACTACTGTACTGTATACTGCACTATACTGTATGCTGTACTGTACTGTGATAAGAACATCTATTTGTTTTATAAAATAGCAAGTGTCTTACAACAGAAGTAATCTAATACAAAATAAAAATTACATCATTTGTGTCTCTGTACCTGCATAAGACACTGGTTATTTCTCAATAATACTTGATTTCTCTGAACAGGCTATCTGGATTGAAGCAAGCCCTCCTGCACCAACTAAGAATAATCAAGGTACTCATATGATTATACTGGTGTGAAATGGCATGGTTTATTTTTAATTTTGTTCAATATGCTTTCTCCTGTTTAGTAAAAGAGGTGCCAAG
Source organism: Chrysogorgia sp. JL179-B06 (assembly GCA_035772405.1). Classification (NCBI taxonomy): domain Eukaryota; kingdom Metazoa; phylum Cnidaria; class Anthozoa; order Scleralcyonacea; family Chrysogorgiidae; genus Chrysogorgia; species Chrysogorgia sp. JL179-B06. The sequence goes on along the minus strand of JAYKKM010000071.1, from coordinate 778,867 downwards.
TAATCGTCAAGACATGTCAACGTCCTTACCAAGACCTGTTCCAAAAAAGGTAGCCACAAATATGTTACCTAATGAGATTATAACAAGATTTAACTATGTATGTGGTTTTATTCCTTTCCCAGAAACCAGCCAGCCCTCCTCCTTCACTGAGGCAAAAAAAGGAGACTCTGCAGGACAGTGGATCTGATGGAATGGTGGCCGAAAAAGAAAAGAAGCTATCAAAAGAACCCATTCATTTTGTAGTCAAGTCAGTATAGGCATACATTTGCTAGATTTCAGAACACTGAGCTCTCACTTTACCATCATCTCCAGTTACTTGTACTACAGTATACATCACATGTATATAGCTAAATAGAAAGTAAAGCTAACCTCTATTTTCTCACATAGACCTCTTACAAGGCTTGAACAACTCCATGCAAAAATCAGGGATTTAAAGACAAAGAATACAAGATTATCAAGAGTAAATAGTGAGCTGCAACAAGAATTAAAACAGGTAAAGAAATTGAGAACTTTATGGCCTTTTTACATGGAGAGACGGAGAGAGATGGAGAGATGGAGAAATGGCAAGAGAGAGATGGAGAGAGAGAGGGAAGGAGAGATGGAGAGAGATGGAGAAATGGCAAGAGAGAGATGGAGAGAGAGAGATAGAGAGATGCAGAGAGAGAGATGGAGAGAGATGGAGAGAGAGATAGAGAGATATGCAGAGAGATGCAGAGAGAGATGGAGAGAGAGAGAGATGGAGGGAGAGTGATGGAGAGGGAGAGAGAGTGATGGAGAGAGAGAGTGATGGAGAGAGAGAAAGTGATATGGAGAGAGAGAGAAAGTGATATGGAGAGAGAGAAGAGAAAGTGATATGGAGAGAGAGAGAAAGTGATATGGAGAGAGAGAGAAAGTGATATGGAGAGAGAGAAAGTGATATGGAGAGAGAGAGTTCAAGCAGTCTTAATTTTGTTTCAGATGATGGAAAGAAGAATTGGATTAGAGAGTTCCTTGGAACAGTTAAAACCATTTGCAAAGTGATCACTGTAGATTTTATGTACAGAACGAATTACAAGGAAAATCCGAGTATTTTGTGCTTTTATACATTAAGCATAGGATATTCAACAAAAGTGTTTATCAAACAGATAAAAAAATATTGAATTAACTGGTTTGCATACCATTCATATGATTCAAAGTTTTGTTTATGTATGATATCCATTGATCTTGGCTTTTAATGAAATTTAGGATAGAATTACCATGATGATGGAAAGCAATTTATTTATTTGAGTACTGCTGTCATTATCATCTTAGTAAAGCTTGGTTGCCACGATCGCAACTGTGTCTGAGTCATAGTGGACAATGTAATAGAGTGTCCATCTACAGTATATATCTGCAATCGGTAAAGACTGCTTTGCATACAGCAGACAAGATAGATAGACACAGCTATTACATCGACCACTATGACACCGTTGCAATCTTGGCGACCAAATGGAAACCAGGCTTAATTAATGCTGTAATAATTTGTATATAAACTCCAGGTAGAAACAATTAAATAATCTTAATTGATTTACAACATTTCAGTGAATTACTACGGTTACTCCTCAAACATTTTCCTGAATAAGCATCCTCTCATTTCTTTTTCAACACTTGTTGTTGTAAAGTAATTAATGGTTTGAACCTTAGAGTATCATTACATGTGTGAAGTTGATCATCCAGGTTGTTGTAGTCAACTTCACACATGTACTTGTTGTTGTTTTGCCCCATGTCTCTGAAACAGGACAAGTGTGTCATCTTTTCCCAAATTGACAGCTCTTTTACAATAGTATATGATTTTTGGTATCATGCAAACCATTTATCCACAGAAATCAATCCAGTTCTTCCATGTTGAGTTGATGTTTGTGAACCTCCAGCAAGGAGTCAGGATTTAAGATTGCCTTTCCTTCACCTAATACACAGACTTCATAAGCAATCTTCATTTGTTTTGCACATTGTTCAAACGACATCTGACCACCTGATGTTGCCAAACCAGGACAGAGAACACTTTGGATTTTCTTTTTCTTTGCATTCATATTATTTTGGTGAACTGTAAAGATTTAGACTTATTGTGAGTAATACAGTAAAATCCCATGTATAAGAACCTACTATTTTCCAGGTCAGGGTGAATAGGTTCTTACATATTTGATGAATAAGACAAAATAAGCATGTTTAGGTTCTTATTTTTCAAAGAGTGGTGCAGGTCATGAAATTTTAAATACAGATGTATAACATAGGTGATGTGAAAGTTACTAGATTTTAGACATTAGATTCATGAAATACTACTTAACAGTGATATTGAAGAATATCATTTGTTTTGTTGACAATTTTATTATACCAGTAGAAGTTGAAAGTATAAGTACTGTTTCATATAAAGTCTGAAACACTTTCATGAAAGTAAATGTTGCAGTCTAGAAACACATTTATCTGGAACTGTATAAATCACTGCCAAGCCTTCAGTCTTATTTCTCATTCCATAACTATTACATGCCTGCCAAATAAGAACCTTTTCCAAATTTCAGGCTGAATTGGTTCTTATAAAAATGGGTGTCTAAATGGCAAATTTCAGGCTGTAGGTTCTTAATCCACTAGGTTCTTATACGTGGGATTTTACTGTATTCCTACAGGTTATACAAAAGTGATTTTTCCACAAAATGACCCGAGTGTTTCATGTTTACCTGCGAGTAAAACAGCCCTGAATGCAAGGTAGGCATTAACTGTATTATGAACATCACCAGGAACTCTATTTGTAGGCGAACTAATGAGGAAATTAATTAACTTTCCATCATTTGTACTTTTTTCTTTCATCCATTCCTTTTCAACTTCAGGAGAATCATTTTCAAATGTTTCAATGATCAAAGCTTGACCAACAGGCAATTCTCCAAAATAGTCTTTCTGAAGTCGGCTTTGTAAGCGTTCTTGTAACTGCCAACCAAAATGTTCGGAATATCTCTAACAAAGTACGAAGTCACAATAACAAAACATGTTAGTAAAACATATAATGTAATATTCATTTACTAAAATTATCCTGTACAAATAAGTAAATATATGTGTGTGTATAATAAAGTATGAAAATGATAAAGGCATTGAATTTCCAAGGTAGGAAGACTGAATAATTATATAGGAATGAATATACAGTAGTATAAGTAAATATAATGTGTGATATACCATATATGCATGTTGAAGTGTATGAAACGACATTATACACAATATGAATATAATATTCAAAAAGACATACCACCATCTATACCAGTAAATATATAAATGATAAAAGCATTGAATTCCCAAGGTAGTAAGACTGAATAATTATATAGGAATGAATATACAGTACTGTATATGTATATTTATAAGTATAATGTGCATGCATGTTGAAGTGTATGTAATGACATATACATGATTAATATTGAAAAAGACATACCAAATCTATGCCACCATCCATAAAACCAAAACTATTTGCTGGTGAAACTATAGCATCGGCATCTGGAGCATTGTTGAAAATATCACCAGTTGATATCTGAATTAAAAGAAAAACTGTTAAATCCTTTGAACTTGAGAACTGTCGTGTTATTATTTTGTTTTAGGAATTTTATTAAATCAGAGGTGAAAATTTCTACCAATATTTAGCAGCTGCTCATCAATATCCGGTATCACTCATAAAAAAGCTCGGTTTGGAATGAAAAAAAAAGATGGTTATGGAATCTAATTTCACGAAAAACATTACTTAAATAACTGTGTTGGCTTGCGGAGCCGTTTAAATTCCTTTGTAATTAGTTTGTGGTTTTGAAGTTGATACCGTTGTACCTCCGATAAATTATCTATAGATTTGAAATTTCAGTTTTTATTAAATGATTTACATCAAGTCGCGACAAATCTCACATCTAATCCAAAACGCTATAAAATCGGAAATACACAACATATGAAGAATCAACTGAACAATGGGAAAGTCGTCAAACGAAACGCGTGCGTTCAGTTATTCTTAAAAGCGTTGACCTGCGTACACGGTGTAGAAATACAAATTATTGAAAACTCTCAAGGTTGGTGTACTGCCCGAAATAGTTGGAGGAGAACCAACGTTTCGCGCGAAGGCCTTCGTTAGCGAATGAAAGTTAACCGGAAAGTGAAATTTTCTCACTTGATATTTCCAAAAATAACTTTCAAATTAACATACATTATGCAAAATAACACAGATGTATGCTGTATACAGCATCGAGAACACGTAGCGTCTGAGGGCTGTATATCACGTACATCCTGACGTATGTTGAGGAGGTTTTCCACAAAGATTTTCCTAGTTTTTTCTTCATTTCTTATCTAATTAGTATTCATAGGGCTGTATGCTATATACATCCCGCGGTACATCAATGAAAACCGACTCAATCATGAAATAATATGTCGATATGACCTTTTAAAAAAGTAATGATTACTGCGAAATTTACGCTGTACTGTCGCCGAAATAAGTAACGGTAATTTCTGTTTCCAACTTTCCCTGATATTACGGACAGCAAACAATGATCATTTAGATACCGATTTTAGCGAGCCGGATGATTGTTTACAAAAGATTCACTCAGTTTAGACTTTCGCAACAAAATAAGTAACAAACTGTTTGGATTTGTAACCGCTAGTTAATAGGTTCTAGAGCAAGTAAATATACTACACTTCTGTTAAATTTTCAAAAACGTTTTCATTTAAAACAACAACGATTTTATAAAAATACTAGCGAAGATAACGATTTATCTTTCATATTATAAGTAAAAAAGTTCGAGAACTAAGGTTAACTGCCAAAATATTGTACAAAATGCTGAACGCCTCGAGCGAGCGCGTCGGAACAACGTAAAATATCTTCATTTCGATTTGGTTGAATCCAAGTGTACTTCACAAACGAAAGAGTAACTTAATATACATTTATCAACCTTCAATTCTCATGAAATGTCTCAGAATTGCAGACAAGACATAAAGTAATAAATCCGTAACCCTTAAGATTACAAATCAAACACTCTGGTTGGCGTACTGCCGAACCTCCTAGGATGTCGAATGTATATCATCACCTTTTCTGATTACTTTTTTTGATTCCCAGGTGCGAGTCTCAGAAACATGAAGATTTTGCAGTTTGATGAACGGTTGTATACTGTAATAACTTGTATACTGTAACATTTATAATATAAAAAAGTGTTCAGCTGTGTGTGTAGTGTAGAAATGCAAATAAAAGCTCTAAAAGAGTGTATTGACGAAATAGCGTATAGTAGGTCTAACATTTTGTAGTAGGTCTAACATTTTGTAGTACATCGACCTATATTTCTCGATTTGTATAACATTTATAACGTTGAGACAGAATTTGTCTAAACCCGGCTACTTGATAAAAATCATAAACATAGAAATTACCTCAATGTTACAATCTCGTCGTATTGAATGAAAGGCATTAGTCCAAGCAATTTCCATCTCTGGTTCAATGTCGCGAAATTTAAATCTAACATCTTTTAAAGAAGCCATTTATGAATCGATCTTCTGTTTTGCTAGCCTAGAGGAAAATAAAATCGACTTTGGTGAATTAATAATCAACTTTACACCTGTCATTTGCTTTCTTCATACATATTCATTAACTATACGGCTTAGGTTTTGTAAGATAAGTAATGTTATTTAAGCTAAAATAATGAAAAATACAAGCGAGTAACAGAAAGAAAATCTGCTTTATACCAAGAATAAAATTTATAAAATTGTACGACAGGGCCTGGCAGAAATTCTCATTAAGACTACATCATTTGTATCACATAACGTTTAATTATTAGAAAAATTTGCACAAAGTAACAATTAAAGTCTGCCTACAGCAATATATTACTTTACAGCGGTGTATTACGGTTTTTAATCACATACTTATCACACAAAAAAATACTTACTTCCGACGCCATAGTTCTTCCTTGAAATTTTCCTCGGTTTCTTTTTGTTGGATCTTCTGCTATACTTCTTTACCAGCTGTTGACTTAATTTGTAAACCGATGGCGATGCTACACAATAAACTCCGTACTTCGTGAACATTTTCAAGAAAAAAATACGACTCACTCGCAATTCACTGTATGATGTTAATATACCGTTCGATTCAAAGCCTAATAACTTGTCCAGTGGATAAGTTTTATTCAACGGATAAATTCAGGCCATCAAAAGTATCGGATGGATAGGATGTATCTTCTGAATAGCAAGTTCTGCACCGGATAATGTCTGGGCTTCGTGCAACCGGTGCTGTACAGTACTACAAAGCGAGCTTAGGTTTCACTGGAAGTAGTATAACTCGCTACACTAGGACAGAAATGGCGCGTGTTATTGCTGTTTCAGACTGGCGTTATTTCAGACCGAGAATTTAGTGCACACTGCAGTGTATACAACGCTAAAGTCTGAAATAAGTAAAGGGTACGAATATTAAAACCAACATATTTCGGAATTCTTTCATTATGCACTATACTGCCAGAGGCAAATATATGATTTTAATATATGATTTAATATCTCTTTAGTTACTTGTATTGTAAATTTTTGACTCGCGTATAATTCTGAGTGTTTGGACTGCGAGATGTTGATTTTTATTAAACAATTTATCATACCAAGAAATTGAAATTTTATCACTTTTCTGTCCTTTCTTCGTGTAATTCAACATTTGAATTACTAATCAGAGAAAGTCTGCTTATTACTAAATTTAAACTTTGCCTCAACGAAAACATTAGTTCCGCATCTGTAAATATATTTAAATATTATTTTTCACATCTCTCGTATTTCACTTTGAGAATGTTGCACGTCAGTAAAATTTCTTTAAAACATGTTTCTTGTTTGTTCCATGATTTTTACGAAATCAATCAATATTATTCCACATTTTCGGTCAAAATATTGCCGAAAACATTGTGGTTAGAGCCCGTAAGCGCTAGCTTCAACGTTGCATCATCAGCACCAATTCCTCTGTTTCTATCCTACTATTATCTTGCTTGGCTTGTTTCATGACCTGCGTATAAGTGGTGTCCATGGCTCTCGACTCCACATTCGAATTTTCAACTGGATTCAAATATTCATTTTATGCGCTTAAGATTTCCGCCTGGGAAATCTCTGGTGACTATATTATAACAAGAAACATAACAACATTTTGTAATACAAGACATGTTGCTCTTTTCGTATTAATATACAATCAAAGCTGCATGTCAATGTATACGTAGTTCTCTTTCAAATATATGAACCGACTTCACGCTTCGCCTTGAATACAGGGAATCCTGCAACTATAGACGGTTGCTATGAGGAGCGATTTATGAGAGGCCAAACAAACTATCTTTGGGGGTCTGGATATAATATGAAAAGGAGAAATAAGAGAACTTCAATGTGTCGAAAAATACTTAAGTAAGAGTACTTTGTACGTATATTAATGGACAACGTTTCGGACGAAAAGGACACATCGTCCGAAAGTCGGCCATTAATATACGTAGTGCCTATGAAACGAAAAATTCCACTCTGTTTTTGTGACCCATTTTGGTACTTCTTGACGCGCTGAATCTTATGGTTGTATCGGTTTTTCAATCACGACAAAGGAAAGTGCTTCATTTTTTATGTAAAAGTGGAAAAATTACACCATTTTGTCCCACCTCATCGCGCGGTCAAATCACCTCTTTGACGTCACACGTCGGCATAGATTCTCGAGATGAAAAAATCATTATTGATCTCGCTTTCAGAGCAGGAAGTTGACTCTATCTCAAACATCAGTAATATTTCCACAGCTAAGAATTCAAGCACCACAAAAACATATCGACATTATCGACGACTCTAACGTGTGACGTCACTAGACTGCTGACTCCGGAAACTTTTCTATCAAAATAGCGATGTTTGAACGTCGATAAAAGCACTTTCCCGTACCGTGATTGAAAAACCGATAGCACCATAATATCCAGCGCATCGCGAAGTACCGAAATGGGTCATAAAAACAGAGATGAATTTTTCGTATATCCAGTTCTTTTGAGAACTTAGCAGCTTTCTTATTTATTCTTAATATCTTTGTGGGTCAATTATCTTTCAAGGTCATAACTCATATGTATTAAATATATCAGAACACATAGTAGATATTTTACCATACAGGTAGATTAAAAAGTAATAGTCATAAGTTATGTACCAAACATACAGGTACAGTACCATCAAAAGACCATAAGTTGCAAGTACTTCGTTACTTCGTACTATATATTTATTACTTTAATATCGTAAGTCCTGTACGGCCAAGCTTGAAGATAAATGATTATTCCAAGATGTATTATGTTCAATGAAAACTCTAAAATTATCAGAAAAGTTAATGATATCCAGTCTACTGATTATCAACAGTCTCTTAAGCCCCGTGTGACACGACGTTTTTTCGCGCAACTTGGATCGCAACTCGAATTTATTATTACTCATCTCTGTATGTTGCATTATTTGGAAGCATTTAACACTTTTGTGTCAAGAGAAGTTATAAAACAAATATCTGACGTGTAGCAAGGTTACACGTCAGATAAAAAAGTAGAGTGCTGCGTAGGTAGTGTTTTGGATATATAGCAAAGTGAAAAGGTGGTGAACTGCCAAGATTTTTAATGACGAAATACTGACGTTTCGAGCGGGGCTCTTCATCAAAGTATAGTCTTAATCTGTTGAAGGGCTCCGCTCGAAACGTCAGTATTTCGTCACTAAAAGCTTGGCAGTTTACCACCGTTTCGCTTTTCTATATATCCAAAACACTGTCTACGCAGCAGTGGCGGTACTACGGGTGGGCCGAGGGGACCCATCAGCCCATCCGGCAAACTGTCTCCTTTTATTAATGGTGCTATTATTAATATTTTCTTAAAAATAATAGACACACTACGTCAAAAAAGTGATTTGTGGTCTTTAGATTTGTGGTCAGGAAATGCCATTTCAGAGACCCAAACTTTTCCAGCGTAAAATCCCCCGGATCCCCTACATATTTCGTCACTTTGTGGGAGGGGCGCCCGCCACTGCTACGCAGCACTCTACTTTTTTATCTGACGTATAACCTGGTCATATGCAACTTGAACTTTGTGTTCTTACGACACAAGTTCCACGAAAAACTCAGCGTGTAAATACGGGTCTTTACAAAGATAATAATAGAAAGAATAAACACAACATTCTTATCTTAATCTTCAAGAAATGTTTTCAGAAAATTCATGAAAACTTTGCTTGTGAGAAATCCATTTCAGGATGCTGTTGCATGAATCTTAAAAATAAAGATTTTTTATTTTTAGCTCCTTGTGAATCAAGTGCGTATCTCATGTTTCAGGATTTTATATATTCGTAATATTTGTGTCTTCCTGAGCAAAATTATAATATATCTTGTCAGCCGAAAATTTCATCTTTATGGACTTTTTTGCTGTTAAAGTTACCGAATGTGATGTCACAAGAGGCATTTTTGTGGCAAGTAACAAAAGAAAACTGGTTTGAAATGCCTCTTATGACACCAAATCCAGTTACTTTGACAGCGAAAAACTCCATGAAGATGAAATTTTCGGCTGACAATATATATTATGATTTTGCTGAGGAAGATCCAAATATTACGGATATGTAAAATCCACAAATGTGAGATACAGGTAGGCACTCTAATGCAATATAAGTAATAGTATTTAAAAATCCCTTACTTTTTTAACACATCTTGTTTCTTTTGATCATCTGATGTTGGCATCCCCATCTAAGAAACACACAACAAATCAATCATATGTCAAATTATTTTTACATATAGTATTTGTTGTTTTTTTTAAACTTTATTTTTGGCACTAAATTAACTAATAATTGCATACACTATTAATACAAACATGTATGTATGTACAGAGGATATATAAATCTAAGGTAATAATAAAGGGTAAATCTAATGTAATATGCCAAAAATTGGCAAAGCACAAACGGGACTAAGTCCCATGCAAGGTGCTCACCAGTAAGATGTAGGAAATGATTTACAACGGAGGGAAAGAAAGGGAGAAAGAAAGGGAGAAAGAAAGGGAGAAAAGAAGGGGAAAAAACTTACACAAAATACTCAAAATGTAGTTGAGTGTGAACTGAACATGTCAGGATTAAAGTTACTAACAGTTAAGTTAAAATAAGTTTTTCGTAGGTAGGATTTAAACATGGAGATGGTATGAAAGGAGTTAGGAGGAGCAGACTTAAGTACGTAATTCCACAGTTTTAGTGCTTGTTAGGAAAAGTTGTTTTAAAAACATGTCAGTGAATCTTTGGTGATCATTTCCTGTATTTTCATTACTTCTACGCAATGGTTACCCTGAATTGATATTACTAGGAGATACTGTATTAAGCCCGTTTTCCACTTCAACCGTAAGTCATTAGTTTTACTCTAGTGCTCACCAATCAAAGAAATACGCTACGTTTCGGTATGATTGAAGTGGAAAACGGGCTTTAGGTGCTGATCAGTGATCACCACTGGGAGGTAAAGGGTTAACAATTTATTTATTTAAATGGGGTGGTGGCTTACCGCTTTTTGTCTTTGATCATACATCATTTTTTCAACCATCCCTCTTGTCTCACCATCAAGTTCAGATAACTGCAATTAAAAAATAAATTAATGATATCAGGTAGTAAAAACAAAAGGCCTTTGTTTGAAACGTTAGACCCCTGGATCTTTAAGACTTTTTGATTTGTATTTCTACATTGTCTATGCAGCATTTTCTAAAATAATGAAGTAATTACAGAGTTTGAGAGATACGTTCTAACTAGAAATTAGAGGCGCTGGTATACCTTTGAGTTTTCAGGCTGGACTTTTTTGGTGTTTATTTCAGGGTCTGTAGTTATTAGCTTGTTCCACCATTCCATTTTGTTAATCTGTTCATAATTTAAATAACAAGCAATACTGTTAACACAGATATGAAATATTCTAAATAAAAATATATGATAAAGTGAAATAGATACACCAACCTTTTCCAATGTAATTACAAGTGTTTTTTGATCCTGTAAAACCCAAATGCTTTCTTCTAGCTTGACCTAAAAAAATAGGCATCCAGTGTATATATATATAATATATATATAATGTGCTGAGAGGATCCGCAACATTGAAGTGAGGAGGCTATATCATAGGAAGTCACAGAGGGAAGCATGGAAAGCTCGACAACTACTTCCAGTAGGTGATGAGCATGTGTGTGTGCAGTCTGTGACTTTCATTGTAGATCAAAAGCAGCTTGCAAGTTCTCACTCAACGATCCATCGAGTAGTGGTTGAAGAAGCTGAATGGAAATGCTCAACTTGCCAAAGGCCTTTCAAGTCAAAAAGAGGACTGTTGATCCCTTACGGAAATATTCAATAGAATATTCCATAGAATAATTCTGCAGAATATTCTATTGAATATTCTAATAGAAATTGGGACCTGAATATGGAATATTCAATAGCATATTCAATAGCATATTCTATAGCATATTCAATAGAATATACATCAGTCGAGGAATAGACACAGTGCTTGAGTGTTCTATTCTGTTTAATTCTAGTGTGAAAATTGTTATAGTAATTTTGCCTTTATTTTGTTATGGTAATTTAGCGTGTTTTATGAAACTTATTTGTTCCTGAACACTCATAATGCGTGTGTGTGTTTGACTTGTGGGATATACTTTATTGACTTTCTCTCACAAACATACATTTACTTTGGATCCCGAGGGTACAGTCTAGACACTGTACCCTCGGGATCCGAACGCCAAAATAGCGGAATTTTAACTGTAACTGCGTTTGTTCCTACGGCGGCGTTTGTCGCTTCGGCGGCGGTTGTAGATGGGCCACTAGACGTGGGACTCATAGAAGTCATCGTGAAACTTCGGTTTGTTCGTTTACGGGGTCACCAATGTGGGATATACTTTATTTACTTTCTCTCACAAACATACATTTACTTTGAAGTCTAGACACTGTACCCTAACACCCGAGTTCTCCCCAGGCTTCCGTGTCTGTTAATGTTTACTCGCTATAGACTTGTGGCAAGTGAGTGAAATTTTAAAACATGATACAAATTTTGATAGTTGGGAGAAGTTGCTTTTAAAACAGGTCTGAGTTCACTTTTGGTGATCATTTTCTTTATTCTCATTACCGCTATACTTGGTTAACCATTGATATTATTAGGAGAAGATAGATGCTGATCACTCCGGGGCATAAGCAGTTAAAATACTTACTTCCTTGTACATTTCTCCATCAATGATTGGTGGCTGTCCCTTAAGACCTGCTTTTAAATACTGAAATGAAAGGGAGAAATTAATCTTAATGAGGTGATACAATAACCAAGGTTAACAACAAGACTCTTTATATCTTTATTGCCAAGGTTATTCATATGTTACGCTATTATAGGGAGCTATGTACAGTACACTCCACAGCTGCCACAATTGTAATTAAGGCCACACCAATTTTATTTTGTTTTTCACAGGCCCACCGATGCTAAAAATATTTAAAAAAAACAGAATAAAAATAAAATTGAAAACTTATCCCTTTATTTTCAAAATAAAAGAATAAGTCAAGAGTCCAAAATAATAAAAATCTATAGTTCCGTAGCTCATTTTTATGGCAAAACCGAATTGTAAAGACTCTAAAAATCCTGAGGTTTTGCACATCTTGTTTGGATCGCATTGAGCAATATTTGTGAACCGTAAGTCCGGAACTAGGTAGCCTGTAGGCTCCAGTCCTCTTTACAATTATACGCGTGCACATGCGCAGTTCTGCAAGACGATCTATGTGCTCTCGAGCATGTCTCAAGCAATGGCTTTCATGTTTTTTATGTAAATATATTTGATGTGATGTGCTGTGATGGCAGTCTTGACTCATCAATACAACTTTTTCCCACCTCAAAAAAATGGGTTTCTGCCCGTGAAACACAAAATAAAATTGGTGTGGCCAAATTAGATGAATGTTTTAGAAAACTGTCAGATAAACAACAAACAAATAAAAAGCTGTTACCTTCTTTTTAATGTCAACTAACATATCTCTGCTTTTGACTTTGTGATCAACATGAAGTGGAATTCGTAACTAAAATAAGCAAAAATATATAGTTTACTTTTGAAATGGTTATATGTAAAGGATATCTTTATTGAGAAATTATAATTTGTAGCAACATACCTCAATTTCTGAAAGTGTCTGGAGAAAATAAAAATAACAAAATCTTTATTAGACAAATCGTAAATTGTTTTCGATGAACCATCCTACACCAATCTTTCAGAGATTTAAATTTGTATTACTGTACAGTAAGTACCTGGGTCCAAGTGTAGTTAGGAAGATCACAACCATTTCCAACATTTGGTTTAAGTTTTCCTTTAGAGTCTTCATCCTCATCACTGTCATCCTAAACATCATTTGTTAGACCTACTTTGTACATGAAATTAAGTATTACCTATTACATAGTTTAAAGCCATTTACACTTGGCTGGTTACTGGTTAGCAGATCTTCCTTGTATATCTGGGAAAATCTTATGACCAGTCCAAAGCTCATGCTGTTGATCATGGATGCATAAATCATGGATGCATAAATCATGTATATATGTGTTGTGATATATTAACTCTAACTAGACAAAAAGCATGTACCTATAGCTTGGCAGTCAATTTGAATACATGTATGTAGCTCATGATTATTAGTTCATGTTGATGTTGGATGTTTAATGCATTTGATTGTTTATCGTTCATACAAATTATGCAAACTACTTAACATACCAGTAATGTATTATGACTGTAATTAAAAAGCCAAAAGTTCATTTCAAAATACCTTTTCTTCTTTGACTTCTTTGACTTCTTCTTTGACTTCTTTTTCCTGTTCCTGAGCTGATTCCTGGCCATTTTTCTCTTTATTCATCTCTTGCACTATTTTTGTTGCTTCTTCATCCGTGAGTTCCTTTATTTTTGGCTCATTCATTTCAGCAGCTTCCTTTTCTTTTTTAACTTTTTCTTTAGCTAATTGTTTCAATTCCCGTTCCTGCTTTTCTTTCTCTTTTTTCTTTTAAAACCAAGAGAAAGGTTCACAAAATATAAAATTATATAATTGTCTTAATGTACAATGGTATACATATTAACAAACAATAATAAGGGGGCCTGTATGATCCATGCAAGCCCCTGCATTGGTGGTATGTTACAGTAATCAGGGCCGGATTTAGATATGTGGAGGCCCTGGGCAGCCTTCAGTAGTGGAGGCTCCCCTCAAACTTAGAATACTAAAATGATGACAAAACATATTTACAGTCACCCATAACTAGTATATTTTTCAAGTACAAATAATCTGAATAAAAATGTACATGTATAAACATCATAATCAATCTACATGTACGTATCTGAGTGATTCCTATGTTTCAAGTATAAAGAATCTGAATAAGCTAACAGTAGATCTATAAACTGTATATACTATACCATTCATGTAGGCACTCATAAAAATACATTTTTCTTTACAATTTTTTCCCATGAAAAATGTGGAGGTGGGCAACTGCCCAGTCTTGCCCATAGGTAAATACGGCCCTGACAGTAATGTATTCCTAGATGCTGAAAGGTTTTGCTATGGCATATAGTCTCAGCTAGACAAGAAACTTAAAATATAAACTTACTTTAATAGCTTTTGTTTCGTGTTCATGGAACTTATCAAGGACCATCTAAACCAGAATTTGAAATTGATAAAACATTGTATATGCTCATTATGAGCATATAGCTTATAAAGCAATATTAACATACATATATGTTATTTACCGGCTGGGAGGTCCGTACTGGAAATATATTTTCCCGAAGTCTCAGAAGCGGCCCGAGACCGAAGGTCGAGGGCCGCTTCTGAGACTGAGGGAAAATATTTTTCCAGTACGGACCGACCAAAACGGTAAATAACGTATTTATTTTTTTCGAGCAAAGTCAAAAAAATTGCAATTTTTTCGCGCGAAAAGTTGCGAGAGGTCCGTACTGGTGTGATACGGACCTCGTACTCAGCCAATCAAAAGGCTCTATTTTAGTTACGGACCTGAGTTACGGACCTCAAAAAAAATAATGATACTTAACATGCATATTTAGTATAAACACACAGGTGATTATCTTCGGATTATTTCACAATAATACCTACTGCTACATCATTTAGGCAAAATGGCTGCCAGGCAATTTGTCACGTGCGGCTAAATCGAGAGTTGGCACCCTGGCCGCCATATTGAAATCATACCGTATATAAAGGTAAAAAAGCGTACAGGGTTATCCCGCATGTTATATGTTATGCACTATATACAATTATATGCATCTTTACTCCCTGTTTCTGTTTTTTATTCATACTTTTAATGAGGTTTACACTGCATGTCCAGCGCGTGTTGCAATATGATACGCATTATAGCCCGTCCCCACAGTTTTCTACATTTACATATACAGGACATCATCCTACTCCAAAAACCAACAGATAATTAATATCAGAAAAACCGTGACAATTAAATATTTATTAACTTGTAAATAATAATATATTTAGTAAACTATTTTGTCAATATTCGCCTGAAAATGAGTTATTTAAGTTGCATTTGTCAAAGAACAACATTCTTTCGAGTCTTTCCACGATTTTTAAGGTATAAATACAATAAAAATGATTAAAGACGTACAAAATTCGTATATTTCAAACAATCATTCTCGTCCCCAGACTCAATAAGTCCATAAGTCCACCATTAATTCAATATGGCGGCCAGGGTGCCAACTCTCGATTTAGCCGCACGTCAATTTGTCAGACAGTATGACAGATGAGGAAATAACCAATTTTAAAGAAAATTTTATTCCAAAAAAAGTTCACCTGTGTATTTATACTAAAACAATTATTCACCTCAGTATTGGTGAATATAGTGTAGATATTTACCTCACTGCTTCACAGCTTGCTATTATCCACCACTATTCACCTCCACTTTGGTGAATAATTTATTGTTAATTATATTGAGATGCAGACTGCAGTTCAAAAATTATTTTACCTTTTCTGCTGTTCCTTTACTTGATCCAATAAAGAAATCAGTTTTACGACCCAAGAAACCAAGAAATACATCAAGCAACTAAACAAATAATTGAACAAAGGAATATTGTTTATTAAAAACAATTCAATAATATGATTGTAAAATTTTAAATAAAACAAATACTTTATATATTTATATATAAACTCAATTGCAGTAATATAACCTGCAGGTAACATAATAAAAATCAAGCTCTTTTCATTAAAATTTGCATTGGAAAATCTGAGCTAAATATTAATCCTATTATTTCGTATTTATAATGATAAAGGCCATGGCTTTTGTTATTAAATTTTACTGCTTTTGCTATGACATACTTCATGAATCCCTCCCTCGCATTGTTGGGCAATGGCTAAAAGCATCGCATCAAACCGTTCAGGGTCATCACTGCTTGACATTTTATTGTTAAAAACCTTCCAGAAAGCTAAACTGTCAGCAAACCAGAGCAAACCAAACTACAAAATTTCCACGAGATCCGGAAGTTGATTGAATAGCGCACGCGCATTATGGAGTAGTACGCTGACCAGTCGGAAGTTCTCCACCGGAAGTGCAAGGAATTGTCGCAATCACGAGTTATTTTGGAATTGCAGTAAGACATAAACAACGCTATCCAACGATAATGAAAATGATAGCCTTATGAAAATGGTTGTTTCTACAACAACTGCTTCCTCCGCAAATCCTCCTGAAAATGAACTATGGAATGAAATCATTTTGTCTGGTATTTCTGGTTTATCTGTTATTGGCTCCATTGCAATAATATTGACATATTTCTTATGGAAAGATCTACAGATGACATCAAGAAGAATATTGGTTTATATATCCTTTGGGGATTTCTTCACAGTGTTTCCAACATTGGTAATATTTTGGACCGGACAGTACCGTCACAATGGCTTGCCTTGCCAACTGCAAAGTTTCATTACAACCACGGCAGTAATGTGGTCATTTTTTTGGACAACATCTTTGGCTATCTATCTGTACGTTTCTTTGGTGAAAAAACGACAACGCATTGCAGAAAGCTGGTTGATGGTGATTTTTCACATTGTAAACTGGTGTGTTCCTGTTGTTGTTGTTGGTTTTGCTTGGTATGAAGATGTTCTTGGGACCACTTCTCACCAGTCAACTGTTGGTTGGTGTTGGATTAAAATTAATGACACACATGCAGTATTGTGGATGCTTTGGTGTGGAAAACTTTGGGAAATAATCACATATTTCATAAATTTTTCACTTTATTTCTCAGTGAGAAGAAATATCAAGAAAGAGGTACTAGGTCATTTTCACAAAATCGAAATCTTTATCAATGGTTGAAAGGGGTTTATTGCGGATTGCAACTTGAAACCACGTGTTGAAACAGTTGACTCATCAAATAATTTAGTCATAACCAGGTGATAAATCAGACATCGTTTGGTGCTACTCTGGCTTTAAAAAGTTTTTTGAACGTAACTTTAAAAGTTACTGTCCATGACCCAATGTTTCGACTAGTGTCTTCGTGATGATGATGATAATATTTTAATAGGGAACCTATATCACCAATATAATGGTGTTTTTCAATAGGGCCCTGAATTCATCAGGGATGTATCGTTGTAAAGTTAGGATCCCTATTTAGACCCTCATAGAACCGATGATGATGTTATCTATTAACAAGACGCAAATAAACTTCTGGTAATAAACTACCGTCATCGCGATTCAATGGGGCGTGGGTGCTATTGATATGCCTCCAGATAACGTCTCTGATGGTACCGCCCATGTCAATTTTTTTCACACTACAAAGCTAATTGATAATATAACAGTGAAGGACAACCAATAGGTGTGACATCAACGAGTCTATCTCCTCCACAGAGGGTGGGCAACAGGGGAGGTGAAGGTGTACGCGGGCAGGAAGTGACACTGGAGGCGCCGCACGCTTAATTAGTTCGCCTCCTGCATATGCCTTCACTTCCCCTGTTGCCCCAAAAGAGAAGCCTCTGCGGAATGAGTCAAAAACATTTCTCTGGGTGCCCCAATTATAGGAATGAATTTATTAGCATGAATTACTGACACCATTCAAATTTTTGAAAAAACCAAGTCTAACTATACAATTCCACAAACTGTTAATTGTTTTTCTTTGTAAACAATTTTTTCAGGTTTCTGAAAGACACTTTTTGATGTCTACCCACTCTATTCAAATAGCTGAACAATCAGCGAAAAAGCTTGCCCTAGTTCCTGTTGTGTTTGTCTTGCTGAGAATTTGGGGTACAATCCGGTTCATCCTTTTTGCTGCTAAAGTTTCTGTTCCTAATGTCATAGAGCAAATACTTTTTACCTGCCAAGTGAGTCTTACTTTGTTGGTCACAAAAATGCCACAACTATAGTTTGGACAGGATGTACAGTAGTTGTTCGTAACCAAACTAGCACTAACCCAGACTTAACATCAATCTAAAACATTTTATTATAGGGGGAGGTTGTTCAAACAACAACAACAAACAACAGACGTTTTACGGCCCTTTTCCCCGCTTACGCAGGGGTTGGCCGGTGGTTCCCCACGACAGTTTCCTCCACTTTCCTCGATCATTAGCATCTTCCCTCTTCAGCCCACTCTCTCTCATATCCCTCTCCACTACCTGGCTCCATGTCATCCATGGGGAGGTTGTTCAAAGCCTGGATAACTTATCCAATGTATCCATTGGGTAGCGTGACTTATCCAGTCTCCGTACAACTGGGCCCAGTATTATGTGATCAGTTTGATTTTAGCCAAAACATTCCAGAAGAATAGGGTGATAAAAATATAAACCGAAAAATGTCATCTTGAGACTTGATATTCAAGTTAAAAACAAGACAAGACAAAAATATATGGGTGGTATTATTTTGGTAAACAATATATTTTTGGTTTATTTTTTACTTTATTTCTTCAAATTGTTGGCATGTTTTTTCCCAGGACAAGACCTTTCTAAACTAAAACAATTGCTATAACTCCAAAATCATCATATTATGTTAGCAGAATCAAAAGAAAAAAGGCCAGTTTTCAGTAAGCGACAATTAATTAAAATAGCATGGTTAATTATCTCACCAGTTTTTTCCATACTTTCATTTCAGATTGTTGGTGACAATTCTCAAGGAATAGCAAACTTCGTCTTGTTTTGCCTTCTAACTGAAAAATTCAAGACAAAAATATACAAAAAAGATGGTCAAAGCAGTTGATTTAGAACTATCCCTTTTCCTCCATAGAACATCTGTCATTTGTTGCAACATCATCTTTTCATCCTGTTAATAATGAATAAAATAACACTCTGCACCATCAAATGTGGATTTTTTTTGAGAGGAAGATGCTCCTGCACTTGGTAGTACCCTACTTCTGTGTCAGAAGGCACCACCCCTGAGGGTTAACTTCAACCCAAAAACTCAACCAAATTAAAAATTGTAAAAACCTTTTATTTCTATTGAAGTAATAATTATAAACAATTGTAATAATTATAGTAAAATTAAACTAAATAACCCAAGTATACCAGGATTTGCCAGCTGGAGGTGTTAAAGCTTATACAAGTGGGCAGGACCTGCAAATATCTGGTTGATATATATTTGTATGTATTTAGCTAATCAGCTTTCACTTATACTGTATAAACAATGCTATTAAGGTGTCTTATGATTCTGAAAACAGGCTGTTTTTATTTATGGTGATATGATGAATGCGCATGTTTCCTTGTACTTTGGTGGCTGCGCGTTTCGTTGCACCTTTCTTTATCTGAGCGATTCCTTGCATCTTTCACTGCGTGTTTCCTTGCATCTTCCGCTGCGCGTTTCCTTGCGTCTTTCGCTGCGCGTTTCCTTGTATCTTTCACTGCGTTCCTTGCATCTTTCACTATTGCCTTTCGCTGCGCGTTTCCTTACATCTTTCACTGCGTGTTTCCTTGCATCTTTCGCTGCGCGTTTCCTTACGCCTTTCGCTGCGCGTTTCCTTACATCTTTCGCTGCGCGTTTCCTTACGCTTTTCCTTGCGCTGGCAGACAATGGAGAGGCGAACTGCGCATTTCCTTGCACTTCATTATGACCTTTGCGTTTATTGTACAAGTTGGGAGAAGTTATTTTAAATCAGTTTATCTTTGGTGATCATTTCCTTTATTCTCATTACTTTTATGTTGGGTATTACTAAGGTGAAGTTCACTGCTGATCACTCCTGGGGAATATTAAAAGGTGTTTTCTCGATCATGCATACCACCACTGCGACTGACCATGAACAAGCATTTGCTGACAAGGAAGGGGTGAAAATTTTATTGACAGTAATTTCGTGTTTGTCCATGTTTGGGTCCATTGTAATAATCGTTACATATTTCCTGTTCGAAAATCTAAGAACCACTTCGAGAGCAATCTTGGTCTGCATTTCAATTGGAGATTTCTTTACGGTCTTCCCTTACGTGATTTTCACATGGCACTACAATGATTATGATTATCAATACTCTCGGAACTGCGTAGTTCAAAGTTTTGTGACTACAACAGCTGTAATGTGGTCATTTATGTGGACATCATGTTTGGCTATCAACCTGTACCTTGTTCTGGTCAAAAAGCGTTTTGAATTAGCAGCGAGGTTAATGGTAGTTTATCATGTAATCAATTGGTGTGTACCACTTATTTTGGTTGGAGCTGCAGCTATAAAGGGCGACGTCTTGGGATCTCTTAACGCTGAGAATTCAGGGGGATGGTGTTGGATTAAAAAGCAAAATAAACATTGGGAAACGGTACTGTGGATGCTTGAAGCAGGAAAGTTTTGCGAGATTGTCTCATATTTTGTAAATGGAATACTTTGTTTCAAGGTTTACAGGAAAATTAAAGAGGAGGTAAGATCAGTAGTGTCTGACCACAGTTGGTCTGACAGTCACAATGGGAGGGGTCTGGCCCTAGGAGAGTGGTCTACTAGCCCGGGGTCTACTTTGTTTGCAACCAATTTTTATTTTGATTCCAATTTGCAAATAATGTTGGTACAGTATGCTCATACTATCTGACAGTCACACAATATGTATAATAATGATGATAATAATAATAATATTAATAATAATATTAATTTTTTTTTTTTTTTAATAATAATAATAATAATAATAATAGATGTAGAGAATTGTACTGATCGAAAGTGAAACTATTGTAAGGAAGATCATGATAGATAGATAGATAGATAGATTTATTAACAAATTACATTGCAGTAATACTGAATTGCGTAATTTTACATATACAGTATCAAGTAAAAAGGTATATAAATTTTCGATAAAAATTAATAATCAATTAAACATTTAAAAACTACACCTACTTTATATTACTTTACAATTTAAAATAATTCATTATATAACATGCTACTTCGTATTATAAAAGAGTTTAAGAACCTCTTGGTCTTTACGGCTGGAAGAGAGAAAGTTCTATTTCTTCTTAACAAGTATCTAGGATTGCAGAGGCATTTAGGCAAAATGTCGTACAACTTATTATCTGTATTAGCCACTATAGAATAAAAAAGCTTATTTGTTAACATTTCCTGGTGTTCATTTATTGTTTTTAAATCAGCTTGTGTCAAGGAGTCTTGATATGGGATGCCAGGGTATATAATTGCAAGGGCTCTTTTCTGGATGCGCTCGATATCATTTTGCAAGTACTTTGGCAGTGCGTAATGGAATATCTGGGATTGTACAGCAAGAATAATTGTAACGTTGTGACCATGTCAAAGGCTAGCAAATTTTGGTAGCTTATTAGCCGTGGCCCACCTTAAGTAGTAATAATAATAATAATAATAATAATAATAATAATAATGATAATAATAATAATAATGGGAAAGTTGTGGGAAATAAAGAAGGTGGAGGTTGTGCCGGTGGATAGGAGCACTTGGATGTGTCAGCCAGAGACTCAGAAACTAGACTTGCGATTACAGATATCACAGCCATAGGGGGTGCAGGGGGGTGCGTGCCCCCCAGAGAAAATTAGCACCCCCCCAGAAAAAGTCAGCATCAACCAGTGTATATTAAAATTTTCATGATTTATGGCATTTTTGACATAATTTAAGGTGGTGGTGGATGGGTGTACCCCCCTGAAAAATCTGTACCCCCCTGAAAAATCTGCACCCCTTTGAAAAATCTGCACCCCCTCTATCAGATGAGCCTGGATCCGCCCCTGATCACAGCTACAAAAGACATCCTTACTTGGTACAGTACACATTCTAAGAAAGGTATTGCAATAATGCAGACAGTCCCGCCCCTGAGGTATCCAGCGATAACATCTACGCTGTGCAAAGTTCTCATAATAATAATATATATATATATTAAGACGGCAATATTTGGCGTTTTACGAACTGGCTGGGAACCAGAATATGAGGTCCGGCTAATACCTTAATAATAATAATAATAATAATAATAGAAATGGTAAAATGGTTTAACAGAACTGGGTTTCAATGCTAATAAAACTATCAAGTTATTTACAAAGGTATTCATATAATGCTAAGTTGCTTAAAATTATTAAACTAATTATATGCAATTTAATACTGGGAAAAACCTGTATATACCAATTAGTACACAATGAGAACAGTATTTTCAATTACATTTTGAAAGTACAGTCTATGGCTGGGTTGCCTGTGACATCACATGGAGGTCATGGAGGTCATGTTGGAGGTCATGTTGGAGGTCATGGAGGTCATGTTGGAGGTCATGGAGGTCATGGAGGTCATGTTGGAGTTCATGGAGGTCATGTTGGAGGTCATGTTGGAGGTCATGTTGGAGGTCATGGAGGTCATGTTGGAGGTCATGGAGGTCATGTTGGAGGTCATGGAGGTCATGTTTGAGGTCATGTTGGAGGTCATGTTTGAGGTCATGTTTGAGGTCATGTTGGAGGTCATGTTGGAGGTCATGTTGGAGGTCATGGAGGTCATGTTGGAGGTCATGTTGGAGGTCATGTTGGAGGTCATGTTGGAGGTCATGGAGGTCATGTTGGAGGTCATGGAGGTCATGTTGGAGGTCATGGAGGTCATGTTGGAGGTCATGTTGGAGGTCATGTTGGAGGTCATGTTGGAGGTCATGTTGGAGGTCATGGAGGTCATGTTGGAGGTCATGTTGGAGGTCATGTTGGAGGTCATGTTGGAGGTCATGTTGGAGGTCATGTTGGAGGTCATGTTGGAGTTCATGTTGGAGGTCATGTTGGAGTTCATGGAGGTCATGTTGGAGGTCATGGAGGTCATGTTGGAGGTCATTGTGCCTTTGTCCTTTGAGCCTCTAGGGATTAATTACAATCCACTAATTCTAAAATATTCTACCTAAAGATATTTTGAAATTCAAATGTAAGAGTCAACTCCAAGATACAACTGAGATATTTTCTTTTCAGCTCAACAAATGGCATCAAATGTCTTACGAGTCTATTCAGGCTGGTGAGCAAGGACAGAGAAAACTTGCTTGGGCACCAATATTGTATGTTGTTCTCAGAATGTGGGGTACTATTAGGTTTTTGATGTACAGCTTTAATACAAAACCTGATAATAAGGTTGATGACCCACTCTTGGTATTACATGTAAGTAAAGTAAACCATTACTTAATTAAATTTTTCCCATGGCCATGAAGGTCATGCAATAAAGGCTGAGAGGCAAAGGCACGTCTGTTATTACTGAAGATATCATTTCTTCATGATCGTAATCAATTCTTCATGATCGTAATCAATTGATAGAATTACGTTTTCAACATTTTTATTTCAGATAATTGGAGACTCATCTCAAGGATTTGTGAATTTCATTTTGTTTTGTCTTTTCACAAAAAAGGTTCGAGAAAATGTCTGGAGAATGTGCAGTTGTGAAGAAAGAAGTGCTGGCTCAGAACATACTTCCTTGATTCCAAGAACAAATCAAAGTATTGCTGAACATAAATATATTGTTCAGGAACCAAAAGATCCAATTGGTTTTTACACCGCTAATTTTAATTAATATAATACACCTAATAATTATATGTATACATACTTGCAGAGCTTTCTTGAATCAAACATATCCAATAGTAGACATTATCATTTAGTAAAAAGGATACATTTAACAATAGGGTGACTTTGGTTGCTTCGTCGGGTACACACGTAAAAACGCACAGTCTGTTTTTACTAGTTAACAGCCAGAAACATGGTTGATATTGACAGGCTTGAACAGGGTTGAGCTGGCCAGCTTGAACAGGGTTGTCAACAGGCCTGTTCATGGATGTTGGAACAGTATTGTTCATGGCTTGAACAGCATTGAACATCATTGTTCATACATGATACAACATGTTGTCAGAGCATGATGAAATAACAAGGTTGAACAGCGTTGTTACAACAGCCATGAACTTGGTTGTTCTATCAAGTTGGTTTTTGCATGTTCTCACATGCATAAACAACTGCTGTCGATTCAACAAGCCTGTCACATGTTTGAACAGTGCTGTTATTTTAACAGTCATGTTCTGTCATGTTGACAATGCTGTTACAGGCATGTCGGACCAACAACCTTGTTACAACTGTGAGATTTTTACGTGTGTAGCAGACACAGAATATTGTTGCATTGAATTATAAGGTTTAGGAGTTGGGTTAGTATTCCTTTATTTCAGGGTTAGGACTAGAGTTTTTATTTGGGTTATGGTTAGGATCTTTGTTCTTGTAAAGTTGCTGAATCTTGGGAAAATAACCTTGATATGTCTATGACGTAGTCCGAGTCATTTTAAAAACTTTTAAATTAATTTTATTACTAATACTGAGCACACACACCACTTACTAAAAAGATGCTCTTCGCAAAGTCCAATAAAGCCTATTTCCAAGACCCATGGATCCACATTAGCAAACTTTTACTGGTGGACATTTATCAAGCAAAAAGAGCAACCCAAGATAGAGTCAAATTCGCCAAACTTCTATATCAGAGACTTACGTTTCTCGAGAAGCCTGACTTCCACTAACTAACTTAACAACAATCTTTGCTATTCATATTTACCATTTAATTATATTATATTGTTGCAACTATTATTTATATTACAATCCTATAACATTACTTAAATATTATTCCTTCCTAAATGCATACTATCCTCAAAATTCAAATCTTATAGCATAATTATTTCATACAACATTATTTACATTCTGTTTTGTACTTAATTACAACAGATTCATAGTTATCATTAAGGATATAATATCACTTGGGACATTCAGGGCAATATATTTTTTTATCAACCATATGAAATCCAATACTTTTTAAGTGCTTCTCACAATTTGCACACGTAAAACACTTGTTGTGCCAGGATAAATCATTGGCTATTAAATATTCCTCAGTTTCTTTAATGAGTTCACAACAACTGTGGCATTCCTTGGCAAACATCTTTTCGTAGCAACCACTACAATATCGATTTCCAAAACGAACCAGGAACCTCTGTGAGGAAATAGGTTTATGACAGTAAAAGCAGTCAAAGCAAGAACCATGAAACACTTCATCATTGTAGGTCACACCATCTCCTGTAACTGGCAAGTCACACTGTGTACATCTCTGAGAAAATAAGCCATGATGACACTTTGTGCAGTAGAATGATCCTTCACGCTCCATGAATCCAGTGGAAATAGGTTGAGAACATGACTTGCAGCAGAAGCAATGACTATGGTAGACCTGATCACTGTAAGTAATCAATGGACTTCCAGCTTTGATTTCATCACCACATTTATAACAAAGCTTGCTTTTACTTTGTTGATAACATTCGATACAAACTTCTTTTTCATCTATGATGTTAAAGCTGCCAAAAACCAACGTATTTTCACATTTTTTACAAATAAAACATTCATCATGCCAGTGGGTGTCACCATGCGATAATCTTTTCTGTCCTATGACAATTTTCTCGCCACAGCCTTTACACTTGGCAGCATAATGTGTTGCATGACAGCTCAAACAGATTGGTTTCTCTTGATCTTTGGTGTACTTATTATCTGTAATCATTTCTCCACATTTTGCGCAGCAGAAATGTTCAGCGTGCCAGGCACCATTCATTGCTCGAACAACTTTTCCAGACAAGATTAGCTACCAAAACAAAATTTAAAATGGTTAATGGCTTCAATTTAACCACAACTGGGATAGTTAAAAAATTAGCAAAATCTGAAAACCAGTTTAAAGTGTAAAAACATCGAATAACAACACGCAAAATGAAAATATACATATAATGATGAAAACGTTTATTTGTATTTTTTCCTCTTTTCCCTATTTATGTCTTTCTGTTTTTTTGAAATACAGTATTACAGCAATTTTATATTTTTTTTACTCCAAACAGTCCCACATGCACTTGTGCTTTGTGTCTGGTCTTCCACTCTATTGGGAGACCAATTGTATTGTATTGTGTTGTATTATATTATATTATGTATGGGATGGTATTAATTGTATAATGTAATGCAATGTAATGCGATGTAATGCAATGCAATGCAAGGTAACGCAACGCAACAAAAGTAACATAAAGCAATTAAATTCGTTTAAGCCTAGCTGTTTTCACTGGCAACATAAACACAACGACATAAGCAAGCACAGTTAGCACTTCATCGGGGTTAACCCCTTTGTACTTAGGAAGAACAAAGTGTTAAATTGACTATGAAATGCGAACTGTGCGTGCGTATGTCGTTATGCTTATGTTTAAGAAAAATAATTAGAATTTATGAAAAATAATTAGAATTTATGAAAAATAATTAGAATTTAAGAAAAATAATTAGAATTTAAGAAAAATAATTAGAATTTAAGAAAATAATTAGAATTTTAAAAAAATAATTAGAATTTATCTAATTTTAGTCTACTTTTGTTAAACATTGAATAGAAAAGAGAAACTTTTTTTACCTCATCACAACCACTGCAACGGGTTTTAAACAGTTCAGCATAGTGCCTTGTACAGTACAGACCGTCATCTTTATCAGACTTATGGTAAATTAATTTGGCAAAAAGTTCATGACAAACTGTACATTCAAAACATGACGGATGATATAATCCATTAGCAGCAGCAACGGTAGCTTCTTTATCATGAAATAATATGCCACAGCTTTTACAGACCTGCGAGAAGAAAATTAAGAGATGCAAAATTAGAAACTATATTACCATCAATGTCTTACGTTTTAAAAATAATACTATAATGGTGGAATATTTTTGGATGATTAAATTATGGCATGCACGGATAGTAGAATCATCAAAAATACTAGTACTATTCTCGTTTTTTCAGCTGCGGCAGTGTGCGGGATTCGAAGTATTTAATTACCGTAAAAGTAACGCAGATTTTCCAAATTTAGACAGCGTGAGTCTCTCCCGCGCATGGGGAATGCGTTGCGCGACGGCAGAAGAGAAAGAAGTAAAAGCAATTAACCACAAAACCTAAGGTATATTTTTAATAATGTAATAATGTAATTTTTTCGCTGAATTTTATCATTAAATATTATGCCATGACATTGTTGAAATTGCAGAAGATCTTCCAGGCTGTGCCAAACTCCTGGGTGTACTAGAGAAATTTCTTGTGAAAGACATTTAACAAGACATGAATTCTTGACAAATTTACCATTCTCTCAAGCTTCGTTGAAGCTACTATGATGTAGTTCACCACCATGCTTTAGCAAAGAAGATGCCCGACTTGAATGATTTTTTATTAAAAGGTTTGGCATATCGTGGATTTTCAGTTGTACGGTAAAACCAGCTGAAAACAAAGCCTGTTAAGCGTTCTTCTTTGTTTGGTTCATGTTTGTTGATAAAGATGAACGGAAAAAGCTCTCAGATATGTCATGCATCCGGTCATCTCCGTTACCAGATGAATCTTTGCCTATATTCATGTACATCCTCAATATCAGGGAGGAAAGAAATGGCAACTCGCCCGCACCATGTGCTTGTGTTTTTCATGCATTTTTATTGTTGGGGTCATGCGACCTACAAGGCAGCAGGTGCTATTTAATCCATAACTGGAACTATTTGAGGGCATAGAACTATTTTACCCATAGCAGGGTGGGTCCCCAGACTATGGAGGGAAGGAGTCGTCTTACTTCTCCTATCATGAGCTACGGAAAACCGGTCCCATGCCATACCCACTTGATGAAAGTGAAGAGCGACGAAAGTGACGAATAGTCTGACATACGATCATTTCCAAATTTTTGTATTCATGAACTTATAGTTGCAACAATTTCCATGATATACATTGTACAGCAACAATACATACATCAATATGTAGATATTTTTATTCTCTACAAAAATGTAATAACACATAAGCCTCTAAAATGCGAGTATCATTGGGTAAAAACTACTTTAAACGCGAATTAGCGGCCATTTTTAAACGTCATTATTGTCATAGCAACCACAGTTACGCACTTTTTCGTTACAGTTTCTGATTTTTAAAATGTTGTCCTATACAAGACACTTAGTTTCATTCTTCTAACAAAATATCAATGTACAAGATTTTGGGTCTGAAACATGTATTTTCCACTTTTCAAGAAACTGTATGGAGCCACCTTAAATTCTAATTATCTCTCTTAATTAATTCTAATTATCTCTCTTAATTAATTCTAATTATCTCTCTTAAATTCTAATTATCTCTCTTAAATTCTAATTATTTTTCTTAAATTCTAATTATTTTTCCTTAAATTCTAATTATTACTTGGGCTACTGTGGTAAGCACAAGTCTTAAATCCGGCTTCATTTCTGTGTTCGTCATGTTCTCCGTGTTCGTCGTCGTCGTTTTTACGTCGAGAGAATGTAATTATTGCGTGGGCGATTTCCGGCAGTTTTATAGTCAGTTTTATAGTCAGTTTTATAGTCAATGAATCACAGTCGGAAAAGCATTTACGAGACATGTAGATGAGAGATTAAAGAAACAACTCGCAGAACCGTGGACGAAACGTCAACATGACAACATAATCGTTGCAAGGCAATGCAAGCGAATTGAAGCGAGTTCGGACTTTCGTTTTATTGACAATGAATCGCAGTTGGAAAAGTTTACCGAGACCTGTAAACCCGCAAACCATTGCAAAGATTCTCTCCAAGATGAGAGAAACACAGATGAGAGATCAATCATGAAGACGGAAAGGACAGCCGAAGGACAGGGAAATATTATATTATGTTGTGTTGACCTCGGTGTTGACATTTATCCCGTGAAACTCCGTAATATTAATCATTATGAAACGTGTTTTTGTCCGATTTAAATCAATTCTATATCGAAATGATCACTTGAATCTGGCAAATCGAACGCTGTAGGTTTCGTCTACTTAAAATATGAAGATCAGATGTTTATATATGAGAAAATGCGGTAAGCGATTAAAGCGAGCTCGTGGACATAGCTTCAAGATCTATTCGTTGTTTACCCGATGATTTAATGCTTTTATGTCCATTAAACCGATGTAATTTCGTAACAGATATGTTTCGTATACCTTGCCGTTGATTTTTATATAAATTTTGACACACGAAGACCTTCAATCGAACAGATATTAGAAAAAATAGCATTGCCGTGGCGGTGTTGTTTACATTAAATTTCGTCTGCGTGTCAGGTGTTCTGCATTCGGGTGGGGGGCTAGCCTGCGTATAGACGCCTGATTTTTCTTCAGTGCCTGATTACAATTCCAACTGTCTAACATGCGTATATGCCACCAATGCATACCCATCTCCGCAGGCAATAATGCGCGCCATGTCCCTAAAAGTAGCCCAAGTTAACGCCTAGCGGGCGTCTTGTTTTTCTTAAATTCTAATTATTTTTCTTAAATTCTAATTATTTTTCCTTAAATTCTAATTATTTTTTTTAAATTCTTGAAAAAAGATTAAAACAGGATCACTTACATCGTCACCACCTTTAGAAAACCTTATCTTTCCTGTATCACATGCCTTGAGGCATTTCACCCAAACATTTCCCAAAGCGATGGATTGATCTTTGGTCAAAGATTCACAAAGCGTTGGATCAGCATCTTGTTCAGGGTTTTGATAAGCGAGTTGAGTTTTAAAGTATGTCATCCCGTCGGGATAACCTTTTTGGGGAACTTTATCAGGTGGCAAAGAGTTCATAAAAGATTTCGCCTTTGGATAAAGTAAATAAAAAAACTATTAACAATGAATTAAATCTAGAAGCATTCGAATTAAATGAATTAAAGCGAGAAGCATTCTAACTTAACAAATGACTGTATAATAGTGTTGTGTTCCGTAGGCAGAGTAGAAATACAAATCTAAAAAGTTGGTGTACTGCCGAAATAATGTGAAGGAGATTAAAGTGTTGTGCTGTGTAGGTTGTGTAGAAATACAAATCAAATACTATAAAAGGTTGGTGTACTACCAAAATAATGTGAAAGAGATTAAAGTGTTGTGCTGTGTAGGTAGTGTAGAAATACAAATCAAATACTATAAAAGGTTGGTGTACTACCAAAATAATGTGAAGTAGATCAAAGTGTTGTACTGTGTAGGTAGTGTAGAAATACAAATCAAATACTTTAAAAGGTTGGTGTACTACCAAAATAATGTGAAGGAGATCTAACGTTTTGAGAAAAGGTCCTTCGTAACTGTGACACTTGACGTTTCATTGGGAATAGGCGAATTTCAGGGTATTGTGAATAGTGCACGCGCGGTACGGCGGTAATTTGAAACTCGAAACAGCTCTCACTGGGTCACTGAAAGCTGAGACGACAATTGCACTTTTGAGTTTCAAATTACCGCCGTACCGCGCGCCCCGGCATCATAAGCGCCGCTTTCTTCCACTATTAAATATAAAACATCAGAATTTCCATAAGAGAAACACATCACAGGCGTCAGAGTTGGGCTCCCTGCGATTGCGCGCGCAATTTTGCAACGGAATTAGCGGGCTCCTCACAAAGTAAGCAATGGCAAACATACTTGCTAGCGAGCCAACAGCAGCAGAATAACAGTGTTAAACATACAGAAACTGTATCTATATTCTATACTTTGTTGAACTTAAACAGTATGTTTACTTTGAGTGGAGCTTGCAATTTGTTTTGAAAAATGATGCGCGCGCAACACCCTGAAACTCGCCTGTTAGGTTTTACTACTTTTAATAAGTTAGTAAGTAGTTCTCTGAAAGCTGTTTGGTACATCGTATAAAACGTTGAAAGTAGTAAGCGTGCCTTCGCTTGCAACCTAAGGATAAACATACGGGATAATGTTTTCACAAATCGAAAACTCTAAAAGTTGGTGTAGTACCGAAATAGTGGTCTAACGTTTTGAGCGAAGGCCCTTCGACAGCTGCTTCGTACCGTCAGAGAGTGAAACGTAAAGTGAAATATGAAACGGGTATCAAGTAAAACGAAATATGAAACGGGTTCATACGCAAAATAATCACGTGATAAAAAACAAATAATTAATGAGATATAAAAGAAGAAAAGTCGTTTGTTAACTTTAGGGTCTTTCTGATTGTCTTTTGCGATTTCCATCCTACCTCTTCATTGGTTAATCCTTCTGGTTGCCATAGATACTGTACGTCACTATTTCCCGAGTGTTTTGGCATGGTTGGACTTTGCTCAGGGTTAAGTACTTGCACACTAAAGTGCCCAGAATCAGCGCTGTCACGTGATGTTGACGTACTTGAAGCATCACTTAAGCGACATTCTTTGGTTTTTCCTGAAGTAGCCATATCTTCACTTTCACTATTTCTTTTCTTACTTCTTTTCAAGGCTGTATCCTGCGTTCCTATACACTCCGTTTGACAGCTAGTCTCTTTAAAAACTTTAAAGTCACTCGTCTTTATGAAGTAATTAAGTAACTCTGTGCTACACTCTTCCGTTTGACTCGACATATTTTTCGTGGCAACATGATCGGAAATACTCTCATAGACGTGCTCACTTTCTCTTCTCAGTTGGTGCCTGGTATCACCCTCTACGTGGGGTATGCTTCCGGCGGGGTCAGGGTGTGGTGTGTATTCTTTGTATTCTTTGTCTTCGCTGATTTGTAAACCTGAATTAATATCATTCGTGTTTTGCTCGTCCTTTTCTTGTTTAGAATAATTACCAATTTTGCTGTAAGATTACAGAAAAATATAAATATATATAATGCAAACCCATAAAATAAGACAAAGTATAAGAAATAAGACATTGCGCAAATCGATAACTTTAAAAGGTTGGTGTAGTGCCAAAATAGTGGTCTACCGTTTTGAGCGGAAGGTCCTTCGTCAGAGGGTGAAACGTAAACTAACAAAGGGTCTTCATTCGAAATTATAGATCTCCTAACCTTTTAGGGGCTGATTACATGGAGAAATTTCAGCCCGGCTACTGAGGTATGGTAAAGAGGGAGAATAGAAATCACGGTGTCGAAAGCGGTCAAGCGGTAACAAATATGGCATAAAAACAAAGCTATTTAAATGATTTTCCATACTCCGTAATTTACCATACCTCAGTAGCCGGGCTGAAATCTCAGCCCGGGCTGGAATTTCTCCATGTAATCAGCTCCTTAGAATAGGGCCAAAACCGTCTTATAATACAAACGTGTTGCGCTAAGTAGACAGTCAGTTGAGATACAAATAGTATACTCGTAACTAGGCGCTCGGCAACGGCCTTCGTAGGTCAGAGCACTGCACTAGCATCGCAGGGTCGCGGCGGGTTCAATTCCAGCCGGAAGGCATTGATATTGCATTTTTCACAACAGGTCCCCACCGTTTGGTCTTAAAATGTTGGAATATATATTCAAACACTCGAAATTTTCCTTCACCACAAATCCTTAGAACATGTAGTTTAATCGAGTGAAATGCCAAATATTACTTGTAATACTCAGGTTGGTGTGTCGGTAAAATAGTGTGTAGGAGGTCTAACGTTTTGAGTGAAGGCCTTTCTCTGACGGGCGAAGGGCCTTCGATCGAAACGGCCTTAGACCTCGTTCGGAAATACACCGCCAACCTTTTTTACTTAGTATTATATTTTGTAATATTTTAGGGGTTATAGCCCATTCAGCAACTAGGCTGGTGTGGCGTTTTCTGAGTTGTGTACGCTTTTATTCCACTTCATCAAAAAACAGATACCTTAAAATATAAAGGTACATATTATAAAGGTACATTATACGTTCCACGCTATGAGGAACGGAAAGGTTTGAGACAGTTGCCGAATAACAATAGAATTAAAATAATGCCAATAAATTACACTTACTCATTGTGCTAATACCATTTAACCCGCATTTTTGCCTAAATGACAAGATCATTTTGGCCCGAATACGGAACACATTTTTGCTACAAATAAGGAGCTCTAGTCCCCCGCGTCGCGTACCATGTCTGAGATTAATAGATTGGCGTTGGTCGAGTAGAAATCCGAATGAACCGAAACAAAAGTATCATGTTTGTGTACAGGAGAGCGGACAAACACAGACTAGTCACGCCAGGTTGTTTTCTCGCAATTCAGAAGCTTTACAATAACAAAAACCCTAACCATAACTCAAATAAAAACTCTAGATCTACCCCTAAAATAAAGAAAAACTAACCCTACTTTTAAAATCCAACATGAATGAGCAGAAACTAACGAATGAGCAACCACTTTATGACGGTTTAAAACTATTTTAAGATGTATAAAACAATGCCAAGGGCCTTGTTAAGACTGTAGATCACTCCGAAGCTACCAAAGATACAGGTGAAGAACTAGTACGATAAAGTATAAACGTTACATGTATCGTCTGTCTATCCAAGCTCTCCCACATTCACTACAGCAGTGTATATATTAACACAAAGTATAAACGTGTTGTACTGATCTGTGGTCGCATGTGATGGTATACTGCCAAAATAATGTGTATATTATTAAGATTTAAGAGGTCTAAGATTTCGCGCGAAGGTCTTCGTCAGAGAGCGGTCAAGTACAGCAACCTTGTGAAGAACTATTACCACACACTAGGTGTAAAACAATAAAAATAACAATACGTACTAACTTAAGAGAATATCAATGAGTATAGGCAGTATAACAAACTATATAGCCAGAAAATACGAAATGCATGACAGGAATGTCAAAGATATTTACGCAAAAGCTAACGCAAGGAAGAATAATAATTCTTATTCTCGAAGTTCAAAATAAAATACTAATTACATCATACCCACACTCTTGCCCCATTCACTCGTCAGTCGCTCTTGAAGTGTCGTCTTCTTTAGTTCAATGTAGTACAAATGTTAAGACAAACAATCAGGTTCTAAATGAGTCGGATCAGACACTGTCACCGATTCAATGGTTTATGTTAATTGTAACATAAACCATCGTTAATAACAGAGACTGACGTCGTTGAAACTTTTAGTCATGGTAGCGAAACATCTAGATGATAAATAATCCCATTTCGCTGCGTCTGAGTCAGTCTGACTCACAACATATAATTACAAATATTAAGTTACACCATGACTATATGTAGTAACAGCGCACTTAAGACTCAAGCATTTCCTACTCCTATCAAAAGTGTATAAATAGTAGCTGACAAAGAGTTTTAGTTTGTACATAATATAGAATATTATAAAGGCGTAACGTGACGAAGGCTCTTCGTCACAGGGTTTTCAGAGATATGTAGTGTAATTCAAAAGGCCTTAACGTTAGGATCTCGTACACGTACACCAACCTTTTATAGTTTTTGAGTTGTATTTCTACACTGCCTACGAACACTTTATTTATCACAATTAAATTCAGAAACGTTGGTCGTTTTGTATTTCTACACTGTCTACGAACACTTTTTTATTACAATTAAACGCAGAAACGTTGGTCGTCTTGTTCAAGCTAATTTGTATGTCTACACTGCTGCCTATACGCAGCACACAACACCTAATATCACTAATATTTACATTGAGTTCGTCACGTCTAAACCTGCCCTAAAGGTAATACGAGTAACAACACCGTTTATGTTAATAATTTGGTCAGCGTGATGTTGCAAGATTACAATCTTTCCTGCAACTAATTGTTGTCGCATTTTTTGCGTTGTAAGTTGCAGTGTGATGTTGCAATAGTTGAATAATACGTGAAACATTGCGAACAACTTAAACGCAACACTGTTGCGCGGCGCAGCAGACAATGTGTTATTTCTAAATCTGAGCATCCGAGCCGGGGCAACGTGTCATAATAATTTGGCACGGTTCGGATCACAG
Organism: Chrysogorgia sp. JL179-B06; assembly: GCA_035772405.1. NCBI lineage: Eukaryota > Metazoa > Cnidaria > Anthozoa > Scleralcyonacea > Chrysogorgiidae > Chrysogorgia > Chrysogorgia sp. JL179-B06. The sequence continues at coordinate 743,908 of JAYKKM010000071.1, read as the reverse complement.
AATGGTCGTACGCCTTCCAAACGAAAATTGCGTGTGAAGTCGTTCACACTACGTCCTTAATTATTTGATGTGAAATTATGATTTAGTTCGAGAACCAAAAAGTTTGCCACTTGTATGCTAGACAATACGTGTGCGCCATTCTCACTTTCAGACCATACAGCCATAGCATCAATTATAAAAGACTGGTATACTATGTCGATGGCATCGACACAGTATACCGTATACTGTGTCGATGCCATCGACATAGTATACCAATCTTTTAGAATTTTTGATTCAACATTTTAGGTACTACTCGTACTGCCAATTTCATTAGAAGAGCTGAATTTTCGGTTTGGCATAGACAACCTTTGACACGACTATGACACGACTGAGCTGTTTACACTATAATTTTACATCCGCGCCAAACTAATATTTTTAGGATCGCGACCCATTTTCACACCAGCGGTAGAAACATTTCCTGTGGTGCAAACGGGGTTTTTAATTTGTCCCTCCAAAATTACTTAATTAGCTGGAGGAGCTGCAACTACCTTGTATTGTGTTAACTAAGCCGCTTTTCCACTACGTCTGTGAGTTGTCTACAATATTTGATAATTGGATCTTCTTTTACGACTTCCAAAACGTTCGTGTATGATTTATTATTTTATTTAGAGTCGATCACGCCGAGCCACAGACTCATGTTTTAACTTTTAAGCACTCGACTATTCAGTTGATCACTCTCAGCTGAACGGAAACCCAACTGGTAGAGATTCCGAGGGTTGAGGTTGTTATTCCCAGAAGATGGGCCGAAAGTCTTCAACCATTTGCTGATGTTGTCGCAAATGAAGCACCTTCTCATGAATTATTTAAGATCCTGAGTGAAGGGTATGATTTATGATTTATTTAGAGTGATCACGCAGGATAAGGTTACCCTAGTTATCCGAGCCAATATTTTAAGCACTCGACGGCGACCATTCAGTTTATCACTCTTAGGTGAACGGAAAACCCAATTGATAAGGATTCCGAGGGCCTACGATTTAAGGTTGTTTTGCGAGAAGACCCGAAAGTCTTACCATTTGCTGGTGTTGTTGCAAAGGCAACATTTTCTCCTCAATTGTTTTTTAAGACCTTGAGTGGTGGTCTGACCCAGGATTTGACCTGTGTCTCGCAGCTCATAGACATCAGTGTGGTAACTATACTAGACCACAACAGCTGGTATAGTAGCACTGCTAAAATGATTGCAGTGTTTGCGTTAAAGTCAATCTTCAGAAACAGTTCTCGTCGCTCCGTGAGTTAAGCACGTTCTGAAGACGTGAAAATGCTCAGAGTGACGTTATAGAAACGGCCGTGACGTTATAGGGGCCTTGGGACTAAAAATTATCGATATATTTCTTTTGTTTTGAATGACGTCATCGTAGCCCAGCCCTGAATTTTCGAAAACTGCGAATGAAAATTGACAGATGTTTTCGTTGAATTCACTTCTGAAAACAGTGAGAACAGAAACGAACCGAGAATAGAGTACTTTGGTCTCTTTCCTGTACCGGACTACACTGAATATTGCATAATTGAAATGCTAGATTCATAATTATAGGAATGGTATTTTAGGGTCACGGCAAGAGTTTTTATGTAATTGGGTTAGTTTTTTTATTGTTGTAAACAATATGAATCTTGAAAAAAAAGCTTGATGGGATTATGATGGCGTACTCTTATAAAATGATGTATGAATCAAACGATACATGGATATACTATGAAAAGGAGAAATAAGAGAACTTCAATGTGTTGAAAAATACTTAAGTAAGAGTACTTAGGTATATTCATGGCGACGGTTTTGACGATGTGTCTTTCCGGTCAGATGAATGTCGACACATCGTCCGAAACGCCGTATATTCATGGGAATATATACGTAAACACTCTTACTTAAGTATTTTTCGACACATTAAAGTTCTCTTATTTCTCCTTTTCATATTTATATCCAGTTCTTATGAGAACTTAGCAGCTTTCGTAAGTTTTTTCAAACAATACATGGACGATCGTCAAGCCTATCAAATCCTCTACTCCAACTTCTGTGTATAAAAAACTCTAAAAACGTTGGCGTACCGATACTGAAGCGGATGTTGAAGACTTTCGCTAGAAACGTTACACTTCCTAGATATTACGAAATATTTCAAAGATGTATTGTGGTTGAGTTTGGGAAATTAATAATGGACAATGCCAATGGACAATCGTTTTCATTTACCACAAGGTGTGGACGGGAAACAAAAATATAATTTGGAGTGGCCTTTGATCTTGTTTGACATAAATATTACTGGGTCAGCTGTATTACTTCACCAAGTTCCGTAATAACGTATTGTGACACGACTCAACAAAAATACGAGTGATATAATGATATATTCCAACACTCGAAATTTTCCTAAGGATTTAGGGTGAAGGAAAATTTCGAGTGTTCGAATATATACATTTTCAGACCAAACAGGGATCAGTTGCTTCAAGGCGTTCCGGCTGGAATTGAACCCGCGGCCCTGCGATGCTAGTGCAGTGCTCTGACCACTGTGCTACGGAGGCTGTTGCCAGAGAGCCTAGTCATGAGTTCTGTATATACCGCAGTGGTGGTAATGCTGGGATAACATTCTGGGTATATTACAAGTAATATTTGGCATTTCACTCGATTAAACTACATGTTCTAAGGATTTATGGTGAAGGAAAATTGTGTTGGAATATATACATTTTTAGACCAAACCGACATTTACCTAATAAATCATAATTTGATCAGACACATCCATTTTGCGTCCAATTAAAAATTAATGTGATATATTTTGCATATGCAAAATATTATGACTAGCTCCTGACGTTGAATTCGATCAGAGCGCTAAGAATAAGAGACCAGAATCTTCTGGTAAGCCATGACTCATGAAATTCCGCTGAGGTCATCAGATATCAATTCACAGAAAAACAAACCTAAGTGAGATCGGGTAATATTATTACGTAAACGTGCACCATAAGGTGAAAAACATTCACGCAATAAAATTAACAATGAAAACATTTGATGCGCCGTGTGAGGAGATTTTGTTTTTATTTCGTTTATTATTCAGCATTGTTTACTCTCCACACACACACCTGAAGAAAATTAACAATACACGTTCTAGAAAGTTTGAACCTGCCCGCAGAATGCGTTTTTCATCTGCGCGTTGTTGAATTGCGAACGCATGGCCCGGCGAAGTATTTGAACTGAATAACAGAGAGTTATCTTATTATTACCCGATTATTATTATAATTGAACTATTTGTCAACTGAAACCCGTTGACCTCCCGCGTTTTAAAAACTGAGTGAGATGAAAGGGGGTACACAGAGAAAACGCCACATGCAGCTCAGATCATGATAATATTTACCATATACGAACATTATCGGAAAATGAATAAACGTCTAGGTCGGAAAATATCTTAAGATTAAATAAATTATTTATTTCATAGCTTGAAGGGAATTTTCTTTATCTCGCCATCACGACAGCTAAATCGGATTTTCTCTTAAAACTTCCTGAACGTAACCGCGAGGTTATGAGAAAGTTGAATTTGTAATTATCCACTTCTTTTTGGAGGAACCGATCGATCTGTTATCACTTTCGTTCACTTCGCATAGAACACAAGAGAATTTTGTCTCAATGCCAAGAAGAACCATTGACTCCATAGATCAATAGTTATAACATGACACCGAGACCAAAAAATAACGACAGGTATAATAAAACATGGGTTCTGGCCTCCAGAGAGGCAGAGATCATACCACGTCTTTCTGTTACATTGTTTATAAGGTCGAAGGGATACGCCATATGGCCAACAATATTTCGTATACATATATAAAAACATTGTGTAAGCTACGCTAGTGTCTGTACACCTGTGTATATGTTTTCTAAATCCATGTCTTTAAACAGGTCTAGTGCCTTAGAACGTGTTATAGACAATCAGATATACAAGACTTACCCTCTTATGGTCAGACGAGGCGGTTTCTTCGGTGCCACACGTTTCTTCGTGTAGTCGACATAAATATCGGTTTTTACATTGTTGTCATTCATCTTTTGAACTTCGTACGACGTCGTCCGTGATTTAAACGTGGGCGAATATAGCCTTAGATCATCATCTCATGTTGTACCTCCCTGATCCTTATGTAAAGAGAGCAACTTGGAGCTAGAAATGGCCAGCACTTGACTACCTTGGGTGAATTTATTGTTGCTTCCGCCCACAACAGCTACGTTGAAATGATCATAAATAATGTAATATAGAATGTTTTGTATTCGCAATCTTCGGCAAGGGCTGGTTGGCGACCGCTAAATATTGCCGACCAATTAGCAAACGGTTGCTTTTTACACGCCAGAACCTTGTTCGTGTTTATATCCTAGCACTGGGTGAAGTCGAAATGAAATACGTTTGATAACAATCAACAGAGAAATGGAAAATATTATACAAAGAGCTTTTCGCATTAGAACAAAGACATTAGGCAAGACACGTTGAAGATCATGACAGCAGGGTTCCTTTATCATTTCTTTGTTTGCCCGTAGGGGGAAACCAGAAGTGAAAATCTGAAGAGTTGGGTTTACCCCAAGTAGACTGCTGCCATATAGAGTTTCATATTCATTTTCTGTTTATTAAAAAGCCGACATGGAGCTCAGTGGTCCATGTGTAGGTAGGAAGGAAATGACAAAGACAAAGGTATTGCTATTTTCATTTCAACTGAATTCAGGTAATTTGAGGTCATGAAAGGAAGAAGATGATTGACAGGACACTTTCATATGACTAGTCTCTGTAATAAAGGTTGAAGTGGTGACATGTCTATTATATTATTCATGCGAGGAGTACACTGTTGAACCAGAACGGCAGAACGGGGCCAATATCAGCTTCTAAATCCTAAGGACTTATACACAAGAAAGTGTATATACTGTAGAACTGGTTTTGAAATCTCTGAGGAATACCAGATGAGATAAATATTAAGAAAAAAACAAAGCCATAGAGTGTATCGAGACAGGTCAAGTGAGATTAATCGAGTCTGTAGATCGGTATGTCGCCATTTATCACTCGATGTAAAGTATAAAGTATGTATCTACAGAAATAGACGATGCGAAATTACGCACAGTATATTACCGAGAGATCTTGACAGTAAACATGTTTTTCTGACACTGATTAATATTGATTATTAATCAGTATGAATATCTAATTTATCTTCATTCTGATCTGCGTAAGAGACTGGGTCGAGCAACCCAGCGCTCATGCAGTTTCTGTCAAGGAGCCGTAGTTTGTGATACAAAATTACGGGAAAACCTTCGACAACTGATTCACTTTTGCATCGTGAACGATAAGAGTTTATACAATCACGTGCCTTATATACGCATTTTCATTGGTTCTTGCCCATGATCTTTTTAAGGACAGATACATGGATGTCAGCAGCTGTGTTTTTCTTTTTTCATGCCTCAACAGCTTTGATAAACCTTTGGGGTTATTTTTGATTGTATAAAACTAATAGATTCCATTTTTTGTTCAGTTATAAATGCACAGAGGACGTCAGAACGTGGTAAGAACATCAGTGACCCACTCGACTATCGTCTCGTGGGCCACTTTTTTGTTCTTACCACGTTCTGACGTCGTCTGTGTATCTATAGCTGAACAGACAACGACAAAATGGAATCTATTTGTCAAATAGATGCTGTTAAGCCCAAACATTTTGCGACGGCCATCTTGAAAAACCACCTGCGCGCAGGCTGTAGTTTCTGTCGCGGAGGAGCCGTAGTTTCACAACCTCGTTCCCAGGCCCATTTGCCTGCAGAACCTCCGACCTGACTGATTCATTTTCGCATCTTCAATCCGTTCTTCTGTATACAACGCCATTCTGTAAAACTAGTACTTTCCAAGCCTCCTACTTTAACAGAATCGTTGCTATTTTACAAACAGAATTCCAGAGAGCTTATTTATCATTACTAACATCTATTTTTGACGTTGATAGACTTGTACATGGTCATTATACCGTAACCAACTGCTTGGATTCCACGGAGCATCATCGTATGTGTGCAGCTTCAACCTCGTTCTTTTGAATTCCTCTCAGTTTTATTCATTTTGTTCTTTCAGTGGAGTTCGGAAGAATGGGGTTCGGGCTGCGCGTGTGTGTTGGTGCATTGTGAATTCCAAGCAGTTGGTCTGACTTTATGTATTTTTAATTTCAACGGGAAGGCTCCTCGCATGGGTCCTCGAGTCCCGTTCGCGCTCTTTCCGTTTGGATATTTTTTGTATTTACATTAATATCTAATAAAATCGATTAATAATTCTGAACCACCGACCTCAGCTATGCATTACTCAGACTGCAGGGTCCCTCCGATGACTCTCAAAACGTTTAAAGAAAAACTGTAACATCTGTTACAAAACAAACCGTAACAGATGTTCTTTATGAGCAGAAAACTTTCAAAAATCCTTCAACACTCGGAGGACGTATGAAAAAAAGATATCTATATATTTTCTTTCTTATTATATATAAACAATTCTTCGTTTATATTAAGTTTCCGAAAAAACTTTTTAAGCCACCTCCGCTGATATACAAACGAGGCATTGAAGCCGAAAAAATCACAAAGACTTTCAAGGAAGACTTCTTGTGTGGTCTGCAAAAATGCGTGTATAGCTGAAAGCACTTGACTAACCGAGTCTTTCAATTCCGTTTTTTCATATTTAAAAAAACGAAAAACAGACGGCTTCAATTTCGTTGCCAGGTTTTCTGTCGTTTTACCGCGATGCTTATACTGTGTCCGCCCCGCACGGTACGCCCGTATCTCGGATGAAAACAAGGCTAGTTGCGATGGTTACTTCCCATTTCGAAAATGGGGAAGGAAGAATGAAATACTATGGCGAGGAAACATCGGATGTTTTACAAACAAAGTAACCTGGGAGAGAACCGCGAGAGGTTTTAGTTGCCGTAGTATCAAACGCTTTTGTAGAAAGAGAGAGGAATTAAAAGAAAAAGAATGCTTTCCGATGCCAACAACTTGATACTGTCAGAGTTGCCGTTTCCGCGAGGTATAGTTTTGAAATTGAAACGGAGTTATTATTTGTTATATTATCAACATAAAATGCTCGCATTTTATTGTATTTTTATGGTCTATATAAGAAATATAAATGAAGTTCTATCAATCAAGTGCTCTTCAATCTCGTCTGGGGACGAAATTGTCGGACACGCATTTCGGGAACGGACCTCGTACCCAGTCTACATGTGTGACATCGGCGGAATTAAGTTTTGGCGCGAATATTTCGCGTTTCGACGAAAAATAAAAAATATTTTTTCCTCCCATGCAAATAAATATTTGAAAAAAGTATTTTTTACCTTGAAAATGTGAGTTTGACCAAAAGTTATGCTTAAGAAACAAAGCAAACCTGTATAGCTGCAATTACCATCCCATGTTGTTCGAAAAACAGATCTACAAAGTCAAAGTAATTATATTAAAACTAAAACGGCCAGTGCTAAAAGTCTAAAAATAAGTCTACTAAGGAAATTTCAACTCAATTGATGAGACACAAACACAAAATAGACTCTTTAGATATTTTGAGTCGTGACAGAGAGCTAGAACTTGAACAAATGTAGTATTTACTCAAACATTACCCAAAAACAGTCAGTAAAAAATACAAATTACGTTTGAGTTAATTACGCAAAAAATGACAAATTATATACGGTAGAATTATACCTGCTCAGCAAGTCCTTTGCTTTAAAAGCATCAGGGAAAACTGGTCATTCCTTTACTTCCATATTTCCTTTGGTTTATATGTGCAAATAAGCAGAAAAACTCGTTAAAAAAAACGACAAAATCTCTCGACAGTTTATTAATTAAATATATTTAGAATAACTGAGCTAGTCCCAGACCTCTTGAAAAATCACCGCCTTACGCAATCTCGTTCCCAGAGCCTTCGTGGCAACGAAATTGGCCATAGGAGCTTTTAGATAATTATTTTACTGTACACTACTGCAAATGCTCAATAAGATATAAAATCATTCCATCCAAAACCATATCACACTTCAGGTCAGTTTTATTAGATTCTGTATTTTATATATAAAAGATACCATTTGGTTTCAGATTCCTAAATGTCACAATTTTCTTGCTGAAATAACAGTTTTATTATGTCCTACAAGAAATTGATAATATTCATTACTGAGTATCTTAAAAACCCGGCATCCTTCCACCTTTCTTCATTTTTTTATTTTTTTTATTATCACTTCGTTCTTTGATATTCTTTTGCCGTTGTTGTTGTCGTTCTTTTATTTGCATTGCCTGAATATCCGTCCTTTCTTTCCATTCTTTCTGGTGTCTATTTTTCTGTTTTTCTTTACGTTTTACTGACCGTCTCAACATAGCCGGGTCGTCTTTTTGCTTCAATCCCTCGGACTTCCCAAAAGCTTTTCTCCATGCTTCCTTCTTGACGATTTCCTTCACTTTCTCACTATCTGTCGTCTTCATCTCTTGGAGTTTCTTCTTCCTGTCTTCGGCTTTCTCCAAAAGCTTTTTATAATTTTTCTTCTTCGTCTTACCCTTGTTGTTCGGCTCAGTCTTTGTAATATCACTTGTGAAATCAAATTTACTAAACACAACTTTTCCATCATTATTAGTTATCAGTTTCTTGCCTTTTTCAGATTCTTTGCAAGCCATCTTATCAACATTTGATCCAGTTTTAACTATCTTACTCTTTTTATCTTCTTTTAATTTCCGTTTAGCTTTTTTCGTTGGTCTTTCTGTATCAGATTTCTGATCAGTGGACGTCGCCTTGCGCTTCTTCCTCAATAACTCAATGCGTTCGTGTAGTTTTACCCTCAAATCTTTAATACTTGAACAGTCCACGTCCTCAACACTTACTAAAGGTCCGTTGCTTTCTCTCTCACGTTCCTTAGTCGATGATTCAGTTTGTAATTCAATAACCGACTTATACTTGGAAGGATCAAGTCTCAATAGCTTGGCTTTCTTGGATGCATCTTTCACTGTTTGTTTTGGTGCTTTGTTTTTCTTATTCTTAAAATATTTCTTCCCTTGCCCACCTTCACTATCAGGAAAGTAATATTTAGGTGGAATGAGCTCTAGTAAAGAGTTAAAGCAGCTAGAATGGCTCATCAATCTCTCCCTCAACTCATCCAAGCCTTCCTCGTCCGCCATGTTGGTCTTGTAAGAGCACATGTTACATTTTATGGTCCAACCAGGGGTAGGTAAAATGCAAAAAATATTTATCCTGTTTGTCATACATTATCAAAACAGAAAACATATTTTATGAAATACTAAGTAAGAGAAATATAAGATTACATGTAAAGAGATAAGGAATTTTTTGAGGAACAATACCAAAAGGCGAAAAAAGTATTAGATGATTACCCCCCTCACCCCCCTCCCTGGCAGTTTTTGTATCTGTCTCATCGAAAGGACTCATTTGGGACACGCATGTTCAGAGATCCAACATGGACGCTGGGTTTTTCAGGGTAAGCTTTTATCAGATTATATTTGCGGCATATAAACTGCGATCATTTAAAAAAACAAGCTCTAATGCTTTTGCTTATGTTTAGGGAACAAGTGCAGAGCAAGATAACAGGTTTATTAATAAACAGAAAAAATTACTGAAACAAATGCGATTTGATATTGTTCTTAACGAGAAGGTATCAGTGGATTTAAGATTATAAGTATTGCTAATGTAGATTGAAATACGTATTGAAAACGACGTGATGTTTTTGCAATTATATAACAGTTTTGCCAAGAGTACTCCTTGTTTGTTCTTGAAGATGCATTGACTTTGCATGAATGTCTTTTTATTGTCTAGAAGCTGGCCAGCCTGGTTCACCAGCAGAACACCACTTTCCTATACGTCTAATCTCTAACTCTTTTATCTGTTCCAATGAACTAAACATAGATACCAAATATTAGATTTAATCTGTTTTAGGTTGATATGGAAAAGGTGAATCTAGACACTATCAAGCCATGGATAACTAAACGAGTGACAGAGCTACTTGGGGAAGAAGATGATGTGCTGTTTGAATACATTGTGAACATGTTGGAAAAAGGAAAGGTAATATATGGCAGCCAGAGTGTGGTTCAATTGACACATCTCTAATATGCTCATCACAGACAATACATGCACGATCATCAAGCCTATATCCTCAGCAAATTATCTTCCAGGACTCCAATGTGTTTACCATTGGTAAATGTTTGTTGATGGTTAATATCTTTTAAAAGTCTGTCTACTTTGTTTACATGTAGAATCCTGATTCCAAGACGATGCAAATCAACATCACTGGATTCCTACAAGCGAAAAATGCTCGTATTTTTATGAAAGAATTGTGGGAACTCTTGATCAGTGCGCAACAAAATATTGGAGGTATTCCAAGTGCATTTTTGGAAAAGAAGAAAGAAGAAATTCGACAAAGAAAGGTAATTATATTTGAGTCACAACATCAGCCATATAAATTAGCCATATAAATAGTATGGTATTCAATGGTATATTCACTGGTCACATGGTACAAAGTTTGCTCTCTGATTGGAACAATTTATAGTTGAGGGTATAATATTCAACAAAATATATAAAATGCACAAAAACATTTCATATCTGTCTTGTTGAAAGAACAAACTGGATTTTTTAGCAGTAGAATCAAGTTTGCTTAGACTACTGACTGTGTGTCAATTAATTTCTTATACTTCAATGTTGTATGGTATTAGTTGGAACAAGAACGTATCCAAGCCAATCTCGAACAAAAGGTTGAAGGCAATGAACAACTTGAACCTGACAGTACAAATGGAGTGAAAGTAGAGAAAGAACCTGATAATGGAAACTGTGATGGAAATAATATGAAAATTGGTGAAGATGAGGTATATACAAAATATTTGTAACTAGAATGTCTGTCAGTTCCTGCGCCCAAGTTACATGTTATTAAAAGATTAACAAGCCTTGCCCCTTTTTAACACATGTTGTATCTCCCTCACACTACAACAATGAATAAACACAAACTGAAATTATGAAAATTATTTAATGCCAGAGATAATGAATGCACTTTAAAGAATGAATGCACTTTAAAGAGATGGATGCTCAATAATTCAAATTTGTAATTACAGAAATCAGTTGAAAGTGGAAAGAAATCCCCAAAATTAAGACGTGTCCACCTTGCATCACACAACTCACCTACAGTTATTGCTGTAAAACGGGTTAAACCAGGCTGGTTGGATGATCATGACAAATTCCGAAAAATGGTTTCAACTGATCCAACTGTTCTAATGATTGGCGACTCCATTATTCGAGGCCTTTCTCGCTATCCAAATGTGTGGAGGAAATATTTTGGTTCCTTAAATTGTCTCAATTTTGGTGTGGGTGGGGATCGTGTGCAGCATGTCCTGTGGAGGTTAAGGAATGGCGAGTTAGATTGCCAACCCAAGATTATTGTCCTACATTGTGGAACCAATAATATCGGCAAAGATTCTCCATTAGAAATCGCTGAAGGTCTTCTAACCATTGTGGATGATATTGACCACAATTCCCCGAAAACTAGGGTCATTGTCACAGGACTTTTGCCACGGGATTTGGATCCTTCTCAATTTCGCGTCCAAATAGACGAAGTAAACAAAATTCTGATGGAAAACATAGAATTTAGTGACGAGATGAAAAATGTGTTCTTTCTCGAAACAGAAAAGGACTGGGTTTTGGACGATGGGAAGCTCGATGAGAGACTTTACTTCACAGATCATTTACATCTTGTCGAAGCAGGGGATGAAAAGTTAGCTAAAGCAATCAAAGATAAAGTTGATGAGGTTCTGAAAGTTGTGGAGTCTGATAAGGTATTCTTTCAGTGTGTTGCAGGGACATTGCTGCATTTCCTTGATGGTGGACACTTTCTAAGAATCAATTCTCAAAAATGGTTATTTCTCAGAACAACACTGGGTTTAGGTTACAAGTTGAGCATCCATCTTTTCTAGAATAATGCCAAATTGCTGTCAACAAATTATCCACTATGAGGAAATGCAAATATGTCTCTGATCATAAATGGCTGCCAATGTAACCTATTTCCAAACTAGAAAGCTTTATAAATGTGTTAGAACTATATAGTATTTTGTAGTTTGCGAGAATTAATGAGCCTGATTTAGTTAGTAGCCATTTATAATCAGTCTTTTTTGGAATGATGATTTCTGTTTGGATTACATAGTGGATAATGTTTTGATAGTTCAATGATAAATAGCATAAAATGAGGAACAGGCAGAAATATAGAGCAACTAGGTTTTGAGCACAAATTACAGTATTTCTCCATGGGTTTTATATCAAATTGTTCCCGGGTTGAAATAAACTGGTTAGGTATTATTTCTAACTTTATTTTAAAAATACGGTATTCTTAATCTCTTCATTAGGATCAAGGGGATAAACCAACAACTTCCAAAGGTAAGGGTTAGATTGTTATTCATCAAAAATCCTAAAAAGTTGGTGTATTGCTGAAATTGCGGAGAGGAAGAGGTCTAATGTTTTGAGCAAATGCCCTTTGTCATATATGTCAACCGTTTATAGTTTTTTATTGTATTTTAATACTGCCTATGGCAACACACTACTTTTTAATGAGTATCTAGCCACTCCTGCGCAGGCAACTCTGTGGCTTCTTTTTTCCGAGTGCGGAGTCAAATCGCTTGCAAGGCTGTATGAGCAATGTTTTGGCTGGGATTGCAAGAGGAAGTATAGGGATTGTGAAGGGATTGATTGACGAAGAGGGGACAGCAAGGGAACAGCGTTGGAAGCTATTTGACTTGGGGAAAAAGAAGCCACAGAGTTGCCTGCGGAGGAGGCTAATGAGTAGATAAGGTTATCAAAATTTAAAGTTTGTCCAACAAATATTGGCTGAAGGCATTAATAATTCATGAGGCTAAAACAAAGGAAATCAGCACCAAGACAGTGGTTTGGATATTGGAGGAAGAAATTACATAAATTAAGCCAACTTTCACCTTGATTTTCTCTTAAAATACTGATTTGTTTGAGATGTAATATGAAACACGAGGAAGAGTGTTTCATCAGGATATCCAAACACCTTGAAATTTGTTAATTTGAAGTTTTCAACAAACCTCTCGGGGTTTGGATAATGAAACACTTTTCTGAGTGTTTCATATATTACATCCTGAATTGTAAACATAATCCTTACCTTAATCCTAAACCTAATCCTTACCTTAATCCTAAACCTTATCCTATTTTAGAAATAACAATTGGTTTTTATTGTCTACCTTTAAAGTGTTTATGAAACGAAAATTGAGGTGACTTTTTTATTGATTTATTTGAGAGAACTCCTCAAACAATAAAGAATGGCGTTTGTAGTTCTTTAATATCTTATTTCGTTCTCGAGTTATTCAAGATTGTGTAATATGACCTATGACGTCACTAGTTGTACCCACCATTATGATGAATCAGAAAATGAAGCATATCTTCAAAAATATTGAGCAAAATTGTTTGAAACTTTACACAAGTATACAGATCACTAAATTGAATATCTCTACATCAACTTTATCGTTACCATAGCAATATATATTAGTTCCCAGACCTTTCATCCTGCAGCAAACATTTTCTATTTTCCACCATGCCCTACAAAGATTTTGACTCGAAGTTGCTCTGTTTTGTTGGCAATACTATTGAAAATATACCTCGCTGATCAACAGTTAAATATTGGTTTAGGAAAGCCAGAATATAAACAAGTTCGTGAGAGGAATAAAGGAGTCTGGGAACTAATCTGTTACCATGGTAATGATAAAGTTTACATGGGTTATTCAATTTAGTGACCTGTATACTTGTGCAAAGTTTCAAGGAATTTTGTTCAATAGTTTTGAAGATATGCTTCATTTTCTGATTCGTCATAATGGTGGGTACAACTAATGACGTCATAGGTCATATTTTAGAATCTTGAATAACTCGAGAACGAGATAATGTATGGAAGAACTACAAACGCCATTCCTTATCGTTTGAGGAGCTCTTTCAAATAAATCAATAAAAAAGTCACCTCAATTTTCGTTTCATAAACACTTTAACACAACCAATAGTCTGTGTGATGAACTAAAATGAAACTTCACCTGAACTATTAATGATTCTTTTCTCTCGTAGACGCACCTCCAAGTCAAAAACCCAAAAGGTTAGTGTGCAACCTACTTATTTTGATGACAAATTTTCATGGTTTAGTTACCTCACTGCTTGTGCTTCACTCTGTTCCCAATATATTCTCTTTAGATCCAATGAATCCAAATCTCGCTCCAGGTCTCATTCCAGATCCCCTCGCCGTCGATCGCGCTCTCCTCGCCGTCGCACTCCTCCTCGGCGTTCAAGATCTCCTCAGCGCAGGTCAAAACGCAGTTACTCTAAATCTCGTTCACGTTCCATGTCCCGTTCTCGGTCGCCCGCTCGTCGGAGGTCACCGCCACGTAGATCGTTTGTTCGTCGTTCTCCGTACCGATCACGAAGATATTCACCACCCAGACGATCACCTCCGAGACGAAGATCCAAGTCACCTCGGCGCATGCGTAGGTATGTTACAAGCTGTGTTGTTTTTGACATAGTTTGATGCTACTCTGGTTTAAAATTTTTCAACATAATTTTAAAAGTTACTGTCCATGACCCAATGTTTCGACACACTCCAATCTAGTGTCTTCATCAGGGCTAGTCATTAGGATCCCTATTTATACCCTCATAGAATCGCGATGACGGTTGGTCTACTATCAGAAGCTTATTTGCATCTTGTTAATAGATAACGTCATCATCGGTTCTATGAATCCTAACTTTACAACGATCGACACCCTTGATGAAGACACTAGATTGGAGTGTAGAAACATTGGGTCATGGACAGTAACTTTTAAAGTTACGTTCATTTAAGCTAGAGTAGCCTGAAACTATGTCTGATCACTTAATCATGCAATTCTTCATCCAAAACATGGCAAATTAATGTTAATTATTGTGTTACTTCACAGGTCTCGTTCCCCCACCCCACCTCCTCCTCCTCCTCCTCCCCCACCTCCTCGTCGTCGTCAGCGATCTCCCTCGGAATCCCAGTCGTCTTCCTCTGCTTCGCCGTCGCCAGCAAAACCTTTGCCCTCGAAGGTGGTAAAGAAAAAGTCGCCACCAGCTAAATCACCCTCTCGGTCGTCATCGTCCTCGAGGTCCTCGCATTCCCCTTCACCTCAGAAAAAAGCAAGCTCGGAGAAGAAAGAGAAAGAAAAGACAAAGGAGGTGGAAGATAAAGAGCCTAAAGTTGAAAAAGTGGAGAAAAAAGAAAAGAAAGAAGTGAAGAAAGAGAAGAATGATGAAAAGAAGGAAAAGGGAGAAGAATCTGAAAGTGAACATTCGTCACCAAAAGCTAAAACGAAAGCAAAGGAACCAACCGTCGAGAAATCCAAGAAAGCAAAGAATCGGAACTACCGTCGTCGATCACCGTCTCGATCCTCGTCTTCCGAATCGGAATCGCCTCGGGGACGCTCGGCTGACAAACGTAGACGTTTCTCGCCGCCGGCGCGTCGGCGTTCGACGTCACGTGATCGAGTGCGTCGCCGTCCATCCCCACGCAGGAGAGAGCCTACTCCACCACCACCACCACCACAACGCTCAAGAGATATACAAAGGGATACACGACGTCGGCGACCTCCGTCCGAAGATGAGTCGAGAAGGCGACGTCGGCAACCGTCGCCTCCAGCCAGGCAACAGAAAAGACAAGAGAGAACACTTTCGGCGGAATATACCGCAAAAAAACGCGCAAGAAGTCCCTCTCCAAAAGTAAGACGCAAACCATCACCACCGCCGCCACAGCGTCGTAAAGATGACTCCTCGTCATCAAGGTCACCATCTCCTGCACCATCTCCACCTAAAACAAAAGAAAAAAAGAAAACAAAGAAAGAACCAGCATCTTCTTCATCAGAATCAGAGGGATCCGTCTCACCTAAACCCGATCCTCGAAAGAAACAGCGAGAGGAGTCGCCGCCAAAGAAACTGAGTACTAACAAAGCTCGCGCGCAGTCACCTGCAGTCGAGACTCCCAAGAAGAAAAGCAAATCAAAACGAAAGATGTCGAGTTCTCCTGAACAACCCAAAGTATCCTCTCGTGTCCCAAACCGATCCCCGTCCCACTCACCCGAGAAACGAAAGAGAGAACGATCAACGTCTGTTGAAGAACGCAAAGACAAAGATCAACAGAAAGATCGTTCATCAACTGGACAGACAACGTCTCCTGAAAAAGGGAAAAAGATAGAGAAAAGCCGCGACGAAGCGTCGTCAGAGGATGAAGAAAAGAAACTGAAGAAACGCTTGCCATCCGAAAGTCCTCGAGCTGAGAAGGCAAGTATATACCCTTGACTCCTTGAGTGATGTGTAGGCAGGTGTGTATAAATACAAAACTCCAAAAGGTTGGTGTACTGCCGAAATAGTGTGGAGGAGGTAAAACCGAAAACGTTTCGCACTCGCTTGGACTGGGCACAATTTAGGGGCCTTGCCATTTCAGCTGGGAAGGGGCCCGTCATATGAACAGGTAATATTTGCAATTTGACTGACCGGATCCAGAACAAATAAGAAAAGAAAGAAAAATTATTTCGTTACATTTAGACATTTCAGAACAGGAGAAGCTGTTCCATTTCCGAGAACTTTGACGCAGTTTTTGATACACTGCCTCGTTATCAACAGCCTTTAGTAAATCAACTTCTACAGAACAAATCATTACGACTGCTTCCCCAAATGGTGTTGACTAAGCAGAGATCTCAGTTGATTCTTGATGAAGTGCAACTTTGAGAATGTTCTCTCACAGGGACAACTGACGTCCTCTGTGTATCTATAACTGAACAGGTGAGCGCAGTTCTCAGACACTGGGTGTGTGACATTATAGGTGTGCCTGGCCAGGCCCCCATGTCCACATATAGGACAGTCCAAGCCTGCACGTACACCAATCTTTACATTAATCGGCAAAGTGAAAAGATGGTGAACTACCAAGATTTTTAGTAACGAAATACTGACGTTTCGAGCGGAGCCCTTCATCAGAGTAAGACGAGATGAAGGGCTCCACTCGACACTTCAGTATTTCGTTACACTGCCTACGCAGCACTCTACTTTTAGATTAATCGATTTGTAAAGCCGTTTGTACTTTGAGTCTTTGTACTTTGAAATATTCAGAATTTCGACCTTACCTATTGATCAAAACACTACGCGGGTTCCATCTCTTTTTTGTCTCGTTTTTAACGTGTGTGTTTTTGTTTTTTTATGTAGGGCAGTTCAGGTGAGGAAAAAGAGGAAAGGCAGGTGAAAGAAGAGAAGAAATCAGAGAAAAAGAAGAAAAAGAAACACAGGAAACATGGAAAGAAGCATAAGAAACATAAAAAACATCGCACAAAGGATAAGAGCTCAGAGGTATGCGCGTTCAACTTGTTAAACAGATGATACAACCAGTAATATTCACATCCAAGCATTACTGATATATGGTGAAACAAATAGATTCCATTTTGCCGTTGTCTGTTCAGTTATAGATACACAGAGGACGTCAGAACGTTGGTAAGAACAAAAAGTGGCCCACGAGACGGAGTGAACAGACAACAAAAAATGGAATCTGTTTGTTTTATACAATCAAAAACAACCCCAAAGGTTTATCAAAGCTGTTGGGGCATGAAAAAAGAAAAACACAGCTGCTGACGTGTTTGACGTCACCCCATGTATCTGTCCTTTAATAGATCATATATAGAACCAATGAAAATGCGTATATAAGTCACGTGATTGTATAAATATCAATGGAACCAGTACATCATTGTAACCCTCGCTCTCCATCAGAGAGTATGCACCTCATTGGCATACACATTTCTTCGTGTACGAACACGCTTTACTTCACTCTGATAGTCTTTCTCAAGACTACAACAACCTGGACGATCGACTCACACATCTAATGATACTCCTAGGTTCAAACCATTTACTTTAACATGTTGAACACTTTGAAATTTTAGCTGATTCTTGTCATGTTTTTAGAAATCTGACAGCGAGGAAGAAGAGGAAAATCTCGACCTCGAGAAAACCCTTCGAGAAAAAGCTTTGAAATCATTGAACCGCCACAACAAGGCTTCAAATGCCGATGATGATGATGATGACGACGATGAGGAAGAAGAAGATGAAGACGACGACGACGAACGAAAGAAGGAACTGAGACACCGTCATCAAGCCAAGGAAATTGATACTTAACTTGTGTTTGCAAGAAGATTTAAGTTGTGTTAAAATATCAAAAGACATGTGTTTATATCATGGAGCTGTTCCTCCCAACGCAACCCAAGTTTTAACATTTGTATATGAAGTTGAACATACTGTGTTTTCAAACTCACGCATCGGCTTTAGATCTATTCCTTCCATTGTTTTAACGTCTGATGTTATAGACAACGCGTTAATGTTTATTCCACTGATGAACGTCCGTCATACCATGATAAGGTAAAACAGTCTTGTAACGATAGCTTTCTATGTCGGACATTGCTCTCGAAGTTAGTGTCTTTAACTAGTGACTATTTCTAAGCGTTAATTTGTCTTATTTAAAATTAAATGAAAATTATTAGGAGTGGTAATTTAGAGCTCTTTCATATCTCACGTCGTTCTTGAGATATTAGGGAGTTTACGAAAGTGAAGACGACGACGGCATTCTCAACAGCATAAAACATAATATTCTAAACTCCGATAGAAGATCGTTACCATTATAGACCACTTTCAAGTTATGCCTTCAGACACTTTTGAAACTGGATATAGTTATTTCAGTTAGTGTGCAGGGTAAACTTAACTAAAACTCGAAGCGGGTGACGTAGTCGACAGAACACGAAAATGCTGTAAATGAAGTCCTGTTTAGAAGGAGGACGTCATTGAAAATTCTCTTGGGACTAATAATTAAACTTAGCTTTTCTTCGGGACGAAAAATTGCATTAAGAAACGACGCTCGCGTCGAGTTTTCGTAAACTCCCTGTTCTACGACGGCAACCTAGGACGGCGACGGCAGTGAAAGAAATATAAATTTTATAGCATTTGAATGAAACCACGGTCGATTGACTGGTGTATTTGATACTCAAATCCTGTTTGATGTTCTCCAAAACGCTTCAATATTTCTAAAACGATTTTGTGTCTGTGTAAGTCAGTTTTAACTTTTAAGGAACAGCTCTCATTTCTCTGTGAGTTACCGTCGTCCTAAAGACGTGAAAATGCTCCCATATGGAAACCAGGCTTTAAGGTCCCTGATTTTTTTACTATTATGATATGGAAATCAAGAAATTGGAGAATAGTAAATTAATTTCCCATCACTATTTCGTAATCTCGAAGTGTCGTAATGTGCAAAGTTTCAAGTGATTTCGTAGAATAATTTCAAAGATATATAACTTGATTTTCTAGCTCTTTACGTCCTAGGTTATTCATTAGCATATCTCAAGAACGATGGACGCGAGATATGAAATAGTTCTAAATTACCATTCCTAATAATTTTAGGAGTTCATTCAAATAAGACAAACCTAATTCTCGTTTCATCCATTTTGGTCGCGCGATCGACTTTTTGCGATTACAATAGCGCTCCGTCGAGATGACGTCAGTACCGATGTTTGTCCGCTTTTACCCATAATTCTTGCGGCCATAACAAAAGAAATAGCTCATTTGCAATCATTTGTGAGTCAAATTTGGTTTGTTTGTCCGGTTTTTGAGCTATTAATAGCAGCCAGACTCTACGCTATTCTAATTGCGCATACGTAGTAGTGATAAACATGACTCGTTTGAATATATGTATATTAAGGAATCTCTTCATCACTATGGTTGCGTAACAGAAATGTCGATCGCGCGACCAAAAAGCACTCAATGAAAATCTACCTTTAGTTGGATTGTTTATATAGTTCAGTGATCCAGGGAAATTATCGTATAATGTTGACAGCAATGTTCGGCCTATCTCAGGTTTGGGGATTTTACATATTCGTAATATTTGGGTCTTCCTGAGCAAAATCTTTATATCTTGTCAGCCAAAAATTTCATCTTCATGGACTTTTTTTGCTGTCAAAGTTACAGGATGTGATGTCACAAGAGGCATTCTTTCGTTACTTGCCACAAAAACGCCTCTTGTGACATTAACTTTAACAGCAAAGTCCACGAAGTCCATGAAGATGAAATTTTCAGCTGACAAGATATATTATGATTTTGCTCAGGAAGACCCAAATATTACAAATACGTAACATGCTGGTATTGACTTAATTGACACGAGTATACCCTCATTTTTATACGGCCGTCCTTTGCGTATAATTCCTAATTATTTTTTTCAGTTGATATTAAATAATATTGTTTTCAACGACATTCGTGTTTGGTCTCGTTCCCAGACCCTTCGCGGGGGTTTGGTCTACTCATTCCAACCTGTTTCTAGGCCATGGGAACGAGATTGTACTCATTCTCGCCACCATTTAAACAACATTATTTGTTATTGTATTTCGTATTACCAACAAAATACAGATACAACGCAAATAATGACAACCTCGTTAGTAAGCCACTGATCTCTAAAGAAGACTGGATCGAGCAACTATTTTCAGAAAATGAAGTCGGAAGTCCGCCATTACTAAGGGACCAACTGAGGATCCTAGCAGGTTTTTTGTTGGATTATGTGCTCTTACCATCGATAAAATAAAATAATTTTACTATAAAGAGGACCAGAAGACATTTTTCATATTACTGGGTAAAACGATTCGTGGCCTACCTACAGATTTACTGCGACTTTGGTCCCTAAAGCCTGGTTTCCATATGGTCGTTACGCTGTCTTTATGGTCGCGGAAGTGAAGCAGTGAAGCGTGTTCTTTTGTCATAACAAAAGAAACACGCTTCACTGCTTCACTTCTGCGACCGTAAAGACAGCGCAGCGACCATATGGAAACCAGGCTTTAGTAATGGCCACCGTTGGCTCTGATTATCCAGTGAGAGAAGTCTAATATGAGACGTCAAATTATGTTCAAGATTTTATGCATTTAATGTTAACAAAGAAACTATATTGGCCAGACACTAAACCTACTTCGCGAGCTTCACAGTTTGATTTGCTTACAAACTCGGAGCTTCTAATGATCTCTCGTCAATTTACATCATGCAAATATGCAGGCTCAAAATCAGTCTTCAGTGTAGTAAGCCAGAAAGGCTAATTTGCATGCATATAAAAGAATATTTCGCCATTCCTTGACATGCATCTAAACCATAAATCGGACCTTCTCTCTAGACAATGGTCTCTAGTGTAAAACCATTTATCTACAAACACTAGGGTATATTATTTTAAAAGGGATTGATTCTGATTATTAGGAGGCGTAACCAACCATGAGCTTGCGTGGGAAAATTCCAAAATTATTACTACAAGTCCGTGGCATATCAATAGCGCCCACATCCCATTGAATCGCGATGGCAGAATATGGATCCTAACCTTACAACGATCACCCCTGATGAAGACACTAAAAAAATGTCGAAACGTTGGGTCGTGGACAGTAACTTTTAAAGTTACGTTCAAAAAACTTTTCAAAGCCAGAGTAGCGTCAAACTATGTCGGATTTATCACCTGGTTGTCGTTGGGAAATTATTTGTTAACTTATAAGAAATACATATTATTACATGCCAATACTCCAACTTCTGAAATAACAGGTTCAAAATATCTGATATACATTTTTAAAAGCAAAACTAATATAAAGTAGTTTGTAAAAATCTCGCAGTATGGAGTCTCGCGCGTTTGCGATTTCTGTCATTTATTCTTTACAATCTTAACTATTTTTTAAAAAGTTGACTCAACGCCTCCCACGTTGTATTAAAGGTGCACCTTTAACAGGAGACGACACAGCTGTCGTTTGAAGTCTTAAGTTGTCTCGGACATAGTTTTTCTTGCGTTGTTGAACAAATGTTGTGTGTTTTGTAGTGATCACAGATTGACCTGCAGGTGGTATGTACTCTGGTGTGACCCCTTCAACGGCGTATGTCCATTGCATGTCAGCCGTCTAAAACAAACCATGTACAAAGAAATGATGGATTTATATGAAGGAATCGTGGGAAATAGTGATGAAACCAACCAAATACCAAACATTACCAATGATTTATACATTGTTTCAGAATGACATTTAAAATAGCTTAATATAATTTAAAATAGATTAATAATTCATGAGGAAAACACAAAGGAAATCACTACCGTGTCGTAGGTTTTATATGTGATAAAATTTCATCCTAATTTACATAAACTTTATCTTTGATTTTCTCGGACAACATTGATTTTCAAAATTACTACGCCAATGAACCTATCAAATGAGTCGTTTTTCCAGCCGTTTAATAAATAGATCTAAAACACTCGGGCTACGCCCTCGTATTTTAAATTTGATAAAACACTGCTGCTCGTTTATTAAACAGTACATATATAGATTACAAATGAGATATTCTGTTTATCATTCTTAAAAAAAATAGAAAGCACGGAATGGAAATCCGCCTTTAGACACTTATAAAGAACCTAATCACATGCAGGCGTACCAGAAACGTTTTAAAAACGAAAATTTCGGGCACTTTTTGAAAGAAATTTAGGGTAAATTCGGCTAATATTGCTGTTAAATATTCATGAAAATTTTATATTTTGAACTGTTTTAATATTAAAGTAATATGTTTACATTAACATAATATATTAGAGTTGTTTTGTAGTTGCCAATATATTAGCTTTTACTTCAATATAAACATAGCTATATTCGTTGGCTTTCAAATTGCGGTATATGCATATAGCTCGAGTTTCGAATTAGATGTATGGCTTTCAAATGGTCACATTGAATTTTGATATTATAAACGCGCCATATGATTTAACCGTATTTTATTTTAATATTACAAGGTTATCTGATCGCCTTGATATGTGTGGTATTGTGGTGTAGATTCTACATTCTATTTATTTGATCCGCTATATGCTATAGAAAATTGCTAGCATCGTCATTCTGCTGGCATGCCTGATCCTGAACACTGATCCAACCTCGTACCACTGCTCCTGTGTCAGTCCAAAGGCAGCATTTCACTTCTGATAAGAACTCCTAGTATTTTACTGAAGGCTATATCACATACGATATATGAAGTACTGCCTTATTTAGGTGAGGGAACCGCTGAGAAATCTAGTCACGTGTGAAGTTGCGCCTGCCACACTGCATCCGATGATCGACAGTCGACTCTTAATTTTTCGGGCAAAAATGTTTTGCCCCGAATATAACTTGTCAGGTACGCCTATGCCTATTCATACGAGCTCAAAGTCGAGAAACCTTCGCTCCCCCGCCCTCCGAGGTTGAATACAGCTGAGCTATGGTCTAACACACATCTATCTCGTACATAAAAATTTATCGAACCTTAAAAGAAATTGTAATTAGACAATACCTGAATGAGTATTTTTCCTTTGTGTATTTTTCCATACAGCGTTGGTTTGTAGGCGACTTTAATTAAGGTTCCTTCGCTCTCTTGAGGAAGTAAAAGTTTAGACGAAGAACTAATGGAGAACTCTTTGTCTGATTCTGCAGTCAGAGATGCCAGGAATGGGACAGATTGTCTGAAAAAGAAGACAAGAAAACACATTCAGGGTTCGTAAGGATGGAAAACAACATGGAAAGTCGTGTGAAAACCATTCATCCTTTTCTACATGTGAAATCTACCACTGAAATTGGACGGATCTTTTTCAAAATCCTGGCTTGGAGCGAAGGTCCCTCATCAAAGTGAAACGTTATATAAGTCCGGGTATTCATTTCATACCTGCATTGACTGGTTAGTCTAAAACCCACAACAGCTTCCTTATTAAGACCCGCTGCCTCGATAGTAATACTGTCATCCACGTCCGCTTCTGTCGCAAGAAAACGGACAGGGAATTTCCAAACTCCACCAGAGCCAGCGGTAAGGATCAAGTGAACAAGATGACTGCATGAGGAAAAGAAAAAAAGTGAAAAATGACTAAAAATTATATAGGGGAGAAAAATAAAAGATATCAAAGATAAAAAGAAAAGAGAATTACAAAAGTCATCTAAAAAGGTTGGTGTACTGCCGAAATAGCGTGTAAGTTGTCTAACGTTTCGTGAGCTTCACTCTCTGACGAAGGGCCTTCGCTCGAAACGTTAGACTATTTACACGCTATTTTGGCAGTACACCAACCTTTTTAGATATTTGATTTGTATTTCTACACTACCTACGCAGCACAACACGTTTTATCACTCATTCAGAACTATAAAAGGTTAATTGTGTGAGTGGGAAAGATAAAGAGAAGAAAAAATGACATACTTGAAAGGTTTGTAAGGTGAGAAAATCAATCGAAATATCAAGGTGACAACACCACTCGTTTTATTACGATATTTTTTCTCTAATTGGATGCCAAGAGATCTTTCCAAAGCATCTTGGGAATCTTTTTCACCATATAAAAATTCATAGCTAAATTGGAGTAATCATGACACAAAATTAGACTAAAAACAAAGTAATAAATAGTCTAAAGAATTTGATTATACAAGGTTAAATAATGTAAACTTCGTCTTCAGAATAAATATGAAAGCTGCTAAGTTCTCAAAAGAACTGGATATAATATGAAAAGGAGAAATAAGAGAACTTCAATGTGTTGAAAAATACTTAAATAAGAGTACTTAACCTGAACTACTGTATCTGACGTGAAGGACACATCATTCGATAATATACATAAGTACTCTTACTGAAGTATTTTTCAACACATTGAAGTTCTCTTATTTCTCCTTTTCAACTTCGTCTTCAACCGTGTACAGGACATCAGAATATTTTCCCATGGAAGCATTAAAGTGAAAAGGTGGCGAACAACTTCAGTAATGATGAAACCACTGACGGTGGAGCCCTTCATGAATATATCTAAAGCACTACCTACGTAGCACTCCTCTATCGGTGTACTGTAATCAAAATAATAAGATATATTTATCCTGAGGTCCAGAGCTTCTTCCGCGTTAGCAAAGAGGGGAAACTGTGAATTCTTCCCACTCGCTGCTCCCACAATTTTCCTCTTTGCCAGCGCGGAAGAAGCTCTGGAACAGGGTAAATTGACTGTGTTTTATTTAGATTTTCCTATTTCAGTTTTGGAGGACGAAGTTTCAGACGATCCTCGCCAACATTGCGGAACAATTTACCGGACTTTTTAAGATTAGAAACTAATTTTGAAACTATTAAAAATTCACCTTTTTGAACTTTCTTATAGTTAATTTTTATACTTTTATCCTGTGTAAGACGTTTATATTTAAGCGCTTTAGAGTATTGCAGATTTAGCGCTATATAAATAATTTATTATTATTATTATTATTATTATTATTATTATTACCTGAAATTCTCAGAAAGTAGTACATTATCTACGTCAAACTCCGCCTCTTTCAAATAATTTTTGCCGACTAAACTAAGTGGTGTCCTTGCGCTGGTCGTATACAACGAGCCCGCGGTACTAGGCACCACTCCCGATAGAGTAAGCTCGATCATTTGTTCAGTTCTACAACGTGACTGACACTCGATGTTTATGGCCCGTGAATCATTGAAGGCGTGAGACACCGGGATTCCTTTCACCGGGAATATCCAACTCAAATGACCGATCGAGGGTAAAATGTCCGAGGATGAACCTCCTTGGGCGTAACGCCGTAGAGAGACCGTGACGGTAGCTTCGTAAGATTTCATCGACGTTGGAGTGAATGTTATTGGAATGTCCAGGATTTCTTGCGGCTTGAGTAGAATTCCTTCGTTGTGTTTTAAAAGAAGACAAAAGGCTCGCTCCTGCGGAGATTCGCTAAGTAAGATGGAATCTAAATAAGCAAGATGTCCAATAATTAGTATTACAAAGATACATGTATCCCTGTCCCGGACAGGAATCGAACCTGTAACCTTCTGATTGCCGGTGAGATGCTCTAACCATTGAGCTAACGAGACTCAGATGGAGAGCGAAGGTTACACTTACAATGATGTACTGGTTCAACTGATATATGTATACTGCCTATGCGCGTTAATATACACAATGTTGTAGTGAATGTAAAAATGATTCTGCGTCCTGTACAGGAATCGAACCTGTAACCTTCTGATTGATTCACTACAACATTGTGTATATTAACGCATCCAAGCATTACCGATATATAGTGACTGCCGCATAGGCAGTACATCATTGTAACCTTCGCTCTCCATCTGAGTCTCGTTAGCTCAATGG
This sequence comes from Chrysogorgia sp. JL179-B06, assembly GCA_035772405.1. NCBI lineage: Eukaryota > Metazoa > Cnidaria > Anthozoa > Scleralcyonacea > Chrysogorgiidae > Chrysogorgia > Chrysogorgia sp. JL179-B06. The sequence continues at coordinate 717,775 of JAYKKM010000071.1, read as the reverse complement.
TTAGAGCGTCTCACCGGCAATCAGAAGGTTACAGGTTCGAAGACCCAAATATTACAGATATGTAAAATCCCCAGACGTGAGATAGGCACTATTAGCGAAATTCAGTATTGACAAGTTTAACAAATACCTGTATTCAGAAGGTTTTCTCTTAAATTCACATCAACGACCACGGTATGTTCAGTTGGATTACGAAATGGAACGATCAACGACGAGTTCTCAGACAGCATTCCGTGAACATATAGCGGTTTCGATGGACTGGGACCAAGTCCTGTTCCAGACGCTAAGAATGTCCAATCTCCAAGCTTCAAGTACCAACGAAAAAATACTTCAATATAGTGTCATAGTATAAAATACTTCATTAAAAAAGTCATGTTTATATTGATGTGTCCAAAATTGCTGATTTGACTACGAGACTTTCCTCAAAACTCGTATTTATAAAACTCTAGACTTATAGATGAAGAGAAGAAATAATGCTTGTGCGATTGAGTAAATAATGCTACCGACTGTCCAAGGATTGCAAATTAGCTGCGTCGCCATCTTGACTAATTCGTAAGCTCAACTAATCTTTAAATAAAGACTGGATCGAGCAACTATTGTTCAGAAAATGAAGCTCAAAGTAGCTCGTGGCGGCCATCTTGAATGGACCACGTGATATAGTTTTACTATAGGCGACAGAGACTATCCGTCTCTGATCTTTTAAGATGTTAAAATGAATCAGTTGTACAAGGTTTTCCCATAATACCTTCGACAACTGATTCATTTTACCATCTTAAAAGATCAGAGACAGATAGTCTCTAACGGCTATAGTAAAACTATATAACGTGATCCATATGGTAAACACTCACTACGTTATTTTGGACCAATGTTATGGTCAAGGTTAAGTAGTGATATTAGGAATTCTACAAGTCTTAAGGTATTTAAAAATGCTATTCGTAAGTTGGATATTAGTAGCCTTTTAGAAAATAACAGTAACTGCTGTGAACTTTGCAGTACATGAATGTTCCATGTATGTCTGACCAATCGTTTTAAGTTCATTGTAAATATTATTTTTATTGTAAAATTATCTTATTATGCAACTGCCTATATTATCTGACTTTTGTAATTTATTAGTAGTTAGATAGGATATAGTGTCCCCAATTGGCCTGTCTTAGGCTAAATAATTTTGACACTTGAATAAAGTTATTGTTGTATTGTATCCATTCTAGATGGCCACCGTGAAATATTCCAGGCTTCATTTTTTCGCAGCATCTAAACAATAGTTGCTCGATCCAGTCTTTATTTAGAGATCAGTGATAAGCTTTCTAATGTAGTATCATTACCTGCTCACTGCGAAAAACAATTTTTGCTTTGTGGTTTCCTAATCCAATGGCTGAGGGTGTGAACCGCAGAGGAACGTCGATGGTGGAGTGAGAAGGAAGAGATAACTAAAAAAATATGAACTCAGTTAAAATTGAACTATAATAATGGTCTTAGTGATAGACACAACAGACGTGTGTCTTTACAAATTGTTTAGCTCGAATGTGGCCGAGTCGAAGGTATGTCAAAGGCGCCGCCGGCTACAGCTAATATCTAAGTGTTGATTTTACTGAGGGAGGAAAACCCTCGAAGCACGGGAGAGATCAACTAATAACTCTACTCCCACGTGAGTTCCAAGCTCGCGAATCAACACGAGGTTATTCCCAGATGGTCACCCATCCAAGTACTAACCCCGTCCGAGCGGGCTTGACTTAGCAGTGAGTGGCAGCGCCCGAACAGCATATGCCACCCGTGCTTGAAAGGGAATGTACCTGTTTGGAGTTGTCTAATTCAAGAGCAAAGTTTCGTTGATTTGAAGAGTAAGGAGTGAGGAGTAACGGTTGACCAGTTGGGTTTTCCAGCTGAATTGTTTGATGGGTGTGGCTAGGTGAAGAAACAGCAGCGAAAGTTAGAAATTATGAATGAAAATAATTGAATTGTAGATAACACGACTGAAGTAAACAGTGAGAAAAGAGAACAAGAGGGAAAAGAGTACAAGGGGAAAAGAGTACAAGGGAAATAAGAAACTAGAAGATCAAAACTCACCTGCCCAGCTCACTTTGAACAGACGGCAGATGCTTTGGTTCTGGTTGTTCAGCAATAAGATTAAGTTGGTACCAAAATTCACCAACAGTCTCGTGTTGGAATATGAGACTACAAGAAATAATAAATCTATCATGTCGAGAAGATGTTGATGAAGATGTTGATGAAGATGATGAACAGATTGCTCTTTTATTATGATTTGTTTCTATCACTCAATGAGATCAAAAAACAATTGAGGGCGAGCGCTTTCGCCCGCAATCAAGCATCAATGGCGGCTCACATGAGTATATGGAAAAATACGGCAAACAAAGTCAAATTTCTCCAAAACCTAAAATATTTGAAGGCATAGATCTTTCATTTAAATATTTGGGGCCGGGAGTATCCCTTAAATGAAAAATTTCACCAACCTGGAGGACGATGAATTTCTATAATTTACCGATACTCCCACGCATTCTCAAACCATTTGCTCAACTTACAAACTCCACCTACAAACTTCCTCCGCAGGCATCTCTATTTTTTTCATCACTATTACAATTTGGTGTTGGGTTACTGTGGTAGCAGCCAGCAAGGTCGCGCGTTTAGGAAGTTCTCAAACGCTCGAGCTGCCTAGAGATGCCTTCGGAGGAGGCTACTATAAACTCACCTTCCTTGTTGTTTTCCAACCATAGTAGGAGCGTACTTTGCTTGATAAATATTCTGTTGTCTTGGTTGAAGAACAACAACAGGAGCACCATACAGACCATCACCTTCAAGCAACACGTTCATCATAACTTTATCATTACTTGGATTAGACACTGTTATTTCAACACCAACAGCTGACAATGCAGCACAGCGCACGTCAAGGACTTTTTCTGGTGGAGGAGGAGAGGCGTGGATTTCTACGGAGTACCAGAACCTACAAGGTTTCGCTGCTACCTCACTGTTTGCTTCATTCGTAGGTGTGTAATCAGTGGAAGAATGGAAACTAACTGAGAATTGCTCTTCATCATCATCACTGGTGTCACTATCGTCACACCTGCAAGAGTAAATGCGAGATGACGTCATTTTTGTTTCACTTTATTTTACTCGTAACATCAAAACGAGGATTGGTGGTCAAAGGTGGAAAAAACAAGAGCTTAACATCATACCGCAAAAGCGTCAATATTTACAACTTCATGTCATGTCATACCATACACACCATACCATATCATATCACGGCACACCATACCATATCATACCACAGCACATCATACCATATATCATACCATACCATATAATCATACCATACCATACCATACCATGACATACCATACCATACCATACCATATCGTACCACAGCATACCATACCATATATCATATCATACCATACCATATATCATACCATACCATATAATCATGCCATACCATACCATATATCATACCATACCATACCATACCACAGCACACCATACCATATATCATATCATACCATACCATACCACACACCACACCACACACCATACCACACCTACACTTTACTATTATTTTAATTTTTATCATATTTATTTTAATTTTACTAACTTGTTAATTCTTGAGTTACTCTTGGGACAGGCATATGATGTTGCGACAAATGAAATCACGCCATTGAAGTCACCTCGTTTCCATGGAAACACTGTTAGTTCGTAGTCCGTGGTCTTATTTGACCTGGTGGTAATGTGAGATAATCCAGTAATAATAGCGAGGTCTGATACAACTTTGAACTCTGTCTTTTTCTTTGTCACGTTCGGGATATTAATTGTATGAGTTGTCCTGTTCAAAGATGAAAAGTACAGTTGAACCCTTTGTTAACGGACGACCACCTCACCACACTCTTAAGTGAACACCCCATCTTAAGTGGACACCCACCCCATCAAGTGGACCACCTCACCACCCTCTTAAGTGAACACCCCATCTTAAGTGAACACCTCGCTTAAGTGAACACCCCATCTTAAGTGAACACCCAATCTTAAGTGAACACCCCATCTTAAGTGGACACCCCATCTTAAGTGGACACCCCATCTTAAGTGAACACCTCTCTTAAGTGAACACCCAATCTTAAGTGAACACGCCATCTTAAGTGGACACCTCTCTTAAGTGGACATCCCTCTTAAGTGGACATCCCTCTTAAGTGGACACCAAGCTGCGGTCCCTGACTTATCCAGGGCCGTCTTCATGCAACCAAGGCCCATAACTTACTTTTTCCTTGCTTGACATTCAATCACAATATGTTCCGACGCCATTGGTGCATCACCAACTCCTTTCAGTTGATACACATGTTCAGTTCCATCGACGGCATTTGTTAAAACCAACTTTCCCTGCAAAATGTCATAAAAACGAATCATTTATCTCTCAAAACAGCTGCTGCTTCTGTCTATAGATACAGTAAATAGATACGCAGACAGACAGACAGACAGACAGACAGACAGACAGACAGACGGACGGACGGACGGATAGATAAACTTTATTTACCATCACCTACCTTGACGCTATCTTCGGCAAACGGTTGGAACATGAGAGGATAAAAAGACGTCATACAAGCTTTAGCAACCATGACAGGAGGCCCGTAAAAGCCATCACCTTCTATAGCAGCTATCAGTTGCCAATCTTGCCGCGTATGGTTGATCTGAAGAAAGTAAAAGAGTGCTATAATGATATCTCAACGTCGTGGGACGGAGGTTTGGATATCGGAAGAAGAAATTACTCAAATTAAGCCAACTTTCACATCGATTTTCGCTTAAAATAATGATTTGTTTGAGATGTAATACGAAAAAACAAACTTCCTCTTGTTTCATAGATTACTTCTCAAACTCATTAATAATTCATTAATTATCCTAGCCATTCCATGAACGTATACCACATCACATGCATGAGTTTTGATACCCTGAATGAAAACATGTAGGAAACTTGCTGGTGACCTGGATCACATTTCTTAATCTCCATATTCAAATCAATGAAACACAAATATATGCATACTCGTTTGAGAAGCGACATCACACACTTCATCATATATGCATACTCGTTTGAGAAGTAACATCAAACACACGATTATCGTGTTTCATCATATGCATGCTCGTTTGAGAAGCAAAAATCGTGTTTCATCATATGCATACTCGTTTGAGAAGCAACATCAAACACTCGTTTATCGTGTTTCATCATATGCATACTCGTTTGAGAAGCAATATCAAACACTCGTTTATCGTGTTTCATCATATGCATGCTCGTTTGAGAAACAACATCAAACACTCATTTATCGTGTTTCATCATATGCATACTGGTTTGAGAAGCAACAGGGGACTCGAAGCACTCGAAAACAACAAAAACCTCGGGGAACGCCCATCGTTGGAACCCCTGATGAAACACTCAACCTTTTGTTTGATCTGATCTATTATCACAGCACATAATTATTACCAGTGGAATATCCTGTGTGACAGACTGATGCAATGGAGTTGTAAATTCCAACTCTGTGTCCACACCTCCTGGGCTCACTGTACACTCAATTTGATAAACACGAGTGTCATTGGTGGATTTTAAAATAATTTGGGTTGGGTAGTGTCCAGGACCTTGAGGAGTAAATTGCACCGGTAACGCAGTGCCAGAATCTAGAGAGAAAAACGGAAATGTTGAAGTGAGATTTGAATTGAGAAAAATACACATTGTTCGAGAAAAATACACATCCATCGTTTGTGTAATATAAGATTTGTATAAGATACATGCGTTGCCTCTTAACTGTTGACTTTCGGAGGATTGTGGTATGAAACTATGATCATAAAGAAAATGGTTTGAACCTAGGAGTATCATTAGAAGTGTGTTAGAAGTGTGAAGTTGATCGTCCAGTTTGTTGTATTCTTGAGAAAACTATTGTTGGTGACTGACGTTTCCACAGCCTCAGCGGCGGTCATCTTCAGAGTCAAGTAAAGCGTGCTTGTCAGGTTTTCCTATATATAAACGTACATCTCGGCAAACCTGACAGACTCGACGATGACCACCGTTAAAGCCGTCGTAACGTCAGACACCTACAATAGTCTTTCGCAAGACTACAACAACCTGGACGATCAACTTCACTTATTATGGTCACTTATAGACTGGAGTGTATGCTCACTTTTTAAAAATATAAAGATTGAAATGTTTCACTCTTTGACGAAGGGCCTTCGCTCTAAACGTTAGGTCTCTTACACGCTATTTCGGCAGCACAAGAGTTTTTTATTATATAAAATTAGTGTTGCAAGAAATAGGTCGGGCTACCATAGAGCCTTACTTCGTGGGGTAAATGGTTAATTCCAGGATAGGAGTGGCCCCCCCCTACTTTCGGGTACAGCAGAAAGAGGAGCCTACGGGTCGCTACGGGTCGCCTACAAACTTACATTGACCAGACACAGTTACATCAGTTGAAATATTTAGTTTAAAAGTAGCGTTAGTATTCCTTTATTTCAGGGTTAGGACTAGAGTTTTTATTTGGATTATGGTTAGGGTTTTTGTTCTTGTAAAGCTTCTGAATCTTGAGAAAATAACCTTGATATGTCTATGACGTAGTCTGTGTCCATTGTGTGTCCGCGGTGTTGTACACTAACAGGTGCCGAAGATGGTGTAAAATGAAAATCTGATCACCACTTCAGTGTAACTTAACACTTGGAACTTTACTTCTACACCACGCTGAGGAGGGATTTAGTGAAACCGTGATAGTTGTTGGAACAGAGAAATGTTTTGAAGTGGACTCCATCTTGAATGTAATGTAGCTTGGAGAGTTTTGCAAGCCTTTTTCCTCCACAATATTGCCAACAGGATTGAGGGCTGATACGATCTTTTTTTCTAACACACGTCATGGCTGTAACATGTAACAAACAAGGTTTAAAACTGAGTTTGGTGTTAACTGACGACTGTTTGAAGTTTATGGGACATGTTTCGTGTAGACCAACGTCCAAAATAAAGTGTACTTTACCATTTTTTTTATGTTAAACAAAATTGAAAAAGATCGCGAAATATGTTTTTTCTCAACTAACTCACTCAAACATTACTTATATGTGCTTGGTCTGTAGTGAAACTGTAGTTGTTTGGAACAGAGAAATGTTTTGAAGTGGGACCACCGCTCGACATTTGAATGTATGTTTTAAATGCGTTTTATAAGCCTTTAAATGTTCTAAAAACATTTGAAAATGAACTGATACGAGATTGAACAACGTATGGCTGTTGAAAGACATATAAGTGAGTTTTTTTTTTATCTGAAAAGAGATTTAACTCTGGACATTTCGTTTGACCAAGGTAAAAGCATAAAGTTTCCATTTTTTGTCAAAATGACTATTGAAAAAAAACAAGCCAGGATATTAAGGAAATAAATAAATAAATTATTTACCGTTTTAGTCGGTCCGTAATAAAAATTGGTCAAAAATATTTCCACTTGGCTTCCGCAGGTCTCAAAAACGTCCCTCACACCTTGCGGAGGTGTGGACGTGCCAGGTGTGGAAATATTTTTCCATATGGACTTCCCAACCGGTAAATAACATATTTTTTCCGCTGTTATTTTCCATCTTTAATAAGCGTTTCACTGGTAAATAGGTGTGTGCACGTGCGGAGGTGTGCACGTGCGGAGGTTTGCACGTGTGGAGGTAGCACACATGTGGAGGCTAACACTTACCTAAAGCGTTTTCCATCGCCATATTAGTTCTCGGAATCATGATACTTTCAGTAAATGACTCATTGTTATCGCATTTCCAGTAAAGAACGCGGTCATCACCACCAAATGTACCCCGACCATGATGAGCAGCCAAGGAACTGCTCACCCTTACGCTGTGAGCCGACGGTACATAGAGAACGCGGGAAGGTAACGGAAGTGCTGTCTCTGTTTCAATTAGATATAAAAACTCTCCGATATCTTCGTTGATTAATAACACTGAACATTGACGATGGCCGATTTGGAAAGGCACAAAGTTGATTTCAACTTTAGTGCTTCCGTTTGAATCAAGATGAATGTTTTCAGATGAACACCAGAAAGCACGGGTAAGGACATTAGTTTGGGATACTATAGAAATAAAATATCGTATAGATTAGTATAGTTTACCATGGTATTGTATGGTATGATATACGAGATATGGTGTGGTATAGCATGGTATGGAGTGGCACATGGTGTGGTATAGTATAACAAGGTCTAGTGTGGTCTGGTGTGATATGGTATGGTGTGGTATGGTGTGGTATGGTATAGTCTGGTGTGGTATTGTATTGTATGGTATGGTATTGTATGGTGTGGTATTGTATGGTGTGGTATTATAGTATGGTATGGCCTGGCCTGGTATGGTGTTGTATGGTGTATTATGATGTGGCATGGTATGGTGTTGTTTGGTGTGATATGGTGTAGTATGGTGTGGTCTGGTATTGTATGGTATGGTGTGGTATTGTATGGTGTGGCCTGGTATGGTGTGGCCTGGTAAGTATGGTGTGGTATTGTATTGTGTGGTATGATGTGGCCTGGTATGGTATGGTGTTGTATGGTGTGATATGGTGTGGTATGGTGTGGTATGGTGTGGTATTGTATGGTATGGTATGGTAGTATAACTTTAACATACAGAGCCGTGGGTCCTGTTTCTTCTCTGGCGTTATTGCTAATGTTGGTTCCTTTTTTGGATGTTTTTTGTTTCCTTGATTGTCTAAACGAACGAAAATGAACCAAGTCAACGAGCAAGCATAATAATGAGAAAGTTGGTTACATTAAGGACTTTAAGATCAACGCTGGCAACCTCCATGACAACGTAAAATAATTCTTCATGCTGAACCACGAAACACACAAACATGTGTTTCTTTTAAATGCGAATATTTATATCGATTTTGAACTGTCGTCGCGCCACTGTTGAGATTTCCAGATCTTAAAGTTTCTAATATTTTACAAACACGAACTTTACCCATGATCGGTTCTTGATTCAATCTGTTTCCTTGTTTTAGATTTCGTCTTCTTTTCTTTCGCTGAATTACTTGCGAGGTTTCCACGAGCTTCAACCAACACCACGCGAAAGTTCCCGCCCACTGGAAATGGATTTGATACGTCCAACTCGATCTTATTGATTTCATAAAGTGGTGACTCACACTTGATTGTTGCCTATACCACCATAAGATAAAAAAGGTTATTGGTGTGAACATGAATCTCGCTAAATTCTACCTAAATTTTAATTCACTAAATTACGTTGTCGTATATGTACTGTTTAATGTGCTGCGAGTATATTAAATGGCTTCAAAAACGACCCATTTGATAAGTTCATAATTGAATATATACCACATCACATGCATGAGTTTTCATACCCAATGAAAACCTGTAGGAAACTTGCTGGTGAACTGGATCACATTTCATAATCTACATATTAAAATCAATGAAACACAAATATATACATACTCGTTTGAGAAGCAACATCAACACTCGTTTATCGTGTTTCATCATATGCATACTCGTTTGAGAAGCAACATCAAACACTCCTTTATCGTGTTTCATCAGGGGACTCCAAACACTCGAAAACAATAAAAACGTCGGAGCTACGCCCCTCGGTTTTCATTTTTTCTCGTGTTTGGAACCGTGATAAAACACTCATGCTCATGTTTGATCTATTATATAAAAATAATTTTACATTATCCTGCAGTGATAATTCATGTGGGCCATATGTAAACTTACTCTTGGAGAGATATTATCCACCGAAGTCCTTAAAGTAAACACCAATGTGTTACCACATGCTAAACCAGCACGTTTTCCTATCAAGACTAACGTAGCATTACAGGAACGTAAGAAACGACTTTTAAACTCCACTGGAAGTTGGATTTGACCTTTGGGAGAAACCTGAAAGACACAACAAATAATTAGAATAATCATTAGTAATTCATGAAGAAAAGACAAAGGAACTCCGTCGGTTTTCATTTGTATATCTGTGTACGGAAAACCCTGATTATGAAAACTTCCTCCTTCGTTTTTCTTGGCTAAAATGGCTGAATCTTCAATATTGTTGATCTGCAATAATTCATGTGGGTATCCTAAGTATATTCAACATTCGTATCCTAACTATTATACAACTAGTAAATAAAATGTGTCCCGACATCCACTCACTAATCGTTTTCTACTCATAAAAGAGATGACTATAAACCTTCGAGACATTTCAGTAGTCCTTTGTTTTACCAAAACGCGACGACTATTAATATGAAAAAATAGCTTCATGTAGGACGGAGCATACCTTTGGAATTCCCATTAAAACAATAAATTAGGAAAGCAAATCCCTTTCTTACCTTTTCAAAGAAAATCGCTACTCACATTGATAGTAAAAAGTAAATAGATTTACCTGTAAATAGATTACCTATTAGTTGATTATGTTACTAATTTAATACTAACCTCTTATATTTCCCAAATAGCTCTATCACTTTCTTCTACATGTACTTGTACACTCCTTTTGCAAACGCCCCTCGTGGAAATCAGCTTCGGTTGACGGGGACAGCGTGTTTTTCTAAAAGTTTTCTATCTATCTATCTATTCTATCCAGGGCATAACTGCGAATGTGCTAAATAGTACATGCACTTTCCATTAAATCACACCATTCATAGACTCGATTCAATTCTGCTTTACGTGCATCGAGTTATCCTTCATAACATAGCGTCAACAACAAATGAATCCACCTCAGTACAAACCTGAACAATGTTTCCCATTGGTAAAGTAAAATCTTCGGCATCTTCTCCACATAAAACAGCTTGATAGAGAAGAGGCTTACTACTTGGATTTTGCAGTTGAACCTGATCAAGAAACAGATAAGTTCATTATACCACCAGTGAAGACAAAAGTGGTAGAATTAGGGTTTGAAAACACTTAAATTAACCATTTTTGAAGGTGTATTTCGCCTGCGATCTCCGTACCGTCTCATACCGCTCGTTATTTCACTATCTGAAGCTATTTTTGCTTGGATATTTTCAATTTGTGAGTCTTACCAAAAATTCCTACCGAAATAAATTACGGAGCGGTCCGCATATTAAAGGGGAACTAGTAAAAAAAAACAAAAAACTTTTAAATAAAAGGCCTCTCGAGTACAAAAGCAGATACCGTAAAACTATCAATCAATCAATCCATCAATCAATCAAATATTTAATCAAGGTACCAAAGGGTCCTTGTAGGAGAATCGAGAGGTTTACCCCTTAATTAATAAATGACTTGCATAAAATTGTTTTTACGCGAGTGAAAAATAAGGTGTAAAAAATAAATAAATAATCTGTTAAAAATAAAAATAACAGTTCAAAAAATTATAAAGTTTAGTAGATAGTGTATAGTTATGATTAGACATTGTCTTGTTAAACTGCATAAAATTGTGTCTGCATACAAAACTGTTCGGTCGAAAACAATTCCATTAAACGAAGCCAAACACTGTCTTGTAGCATTCCACTAAAGAGAAATACTCTCTTCTTTTTTCGAGTGTATCCCATTTTCGTAACTTGCAACCGAAATTAACATTTCTAAACATTATGCTTAAAGGCCTTTTATTTAAAAGCAATTTATATTTTGGGTACAGTTCCCCTTGAAAATGAAATGAAACGTTTTCCTTTTGTGAACTAACTTACATGTTTTGTTATGGTGACGTGAAGACTGCCAGTAAAGTCAACGGTAGCACGAGGGATATATTGGGGTAAATGGTGATACAAATGAAGACAGAGTAATACGATGGATATTGGGTTGGCCTCGGTGATATCAGTTGCCTGGAAAGAATTGAAAGAAACATGAGAAACAGCGCATTTTTGTTTTACATTCATTGTTTTATATCCTCTTCACTCTTCCTCCCTTTCCAAACACACTCTACTCTACCCTTACCACAATGTCGTAGTCCAGATGAATAACTTTAAAAGCTTCAACAACTTGAACAGCATTATGTAAGCATTGTTCAGCAGTAGTTGAATGAAGAAACATATCTTGTAGATGAGTAGCGACCTAGGGAAAAAGCAAATGTCTCTGTCAGTTTATAAATGGCAATAGTATTGAAAAAAAAGAAGCGGCCATAATAGTTCTAAATAGGATACAGCATCGTCCAGCGTCGATTTTATTCAGCTAAAATAATTTGAATAAACAACATATCGGTAAATGCGTAGTTAAGTAAAGATATAATATTCGCGGTTGAGCTGTCATTCGTATGGTTTGAACCTAGGAGTATCGTTGTAGTTGATCATCCAGGTTGTTGTAGTCTTGAGAAGACTATTGTTGGTGACTGACGTTTCGATACTATCGCGGTAAAGTCACCAACTAAAGTTTGAACCTAGGAGTATCATTAGACTCCTAGGTTCAAACCATTTACTTTGATCCATACTCAGGTTGTATGTATCTGAGAAAGACTAGATTGTTGGTGACTGACGTTTCAACGGTAGCCGTCAGACAAACACGTCAGTCACCTCAATGGACTTTCTCAAGACTACAACAACCTGGACGATCAACTTCACACATCTGTATGGGGTAATTACAATGGCTCGTTAAGATATTCCTCGAAACTCATACTCAAATGGAAGACGACTAGCTATACAACTTTATTCCGTCGGCGCCAAGCTAGTAACGAAAGCACATCTTGTAGTCGCACTGGTATATAGTGAAACTCAATGTTCCTTAATAGCATATCACAAGAGTGGTATAAGAACATTGCATGATGTTTTTACATACCAAGAAAGGACAGTGCTGCAGCAAGAAGAGCTGCTATGACCAGGCCATCCATGAAATCAAGATCAAAATTTACTATCCAGCGAGCAGATGGTAGGGATCCTGTCATGGAACACAGAACGAGATAAGGATATAATATGTAAAAGAGAAATAACAGAACTTCAATATGTACGAGTGTCCTATTAAGCATTTCCTAATTCGAAGCATGTGCATGGCTTCGCAGAATGGGCGGAAAATTCGACGAATGCGATACCTCGGCAGTTCACCACCTTTTCACTTTACTAGTAGTATACTAAACGAAATATTTGAAGACCAATAAGGAGAATTTGTAAGTTGACCCTAGGGCTAAAAGGATTCAAATGATATATTTCTCCTTACTATTGACACCCCATGTCTTTTGTTTTTGTTCTTTGTAATGATGGTTAATCCAGGCCAATAATATCCTTTCTCCCACTCCATAAATATTACTACACAGTGGATCAGGGTTAACAAACGGTGTGCTCGAGTCTTCAGGAGGATAAGATATTTTCTTGAATTGATGTGGAGTAACTCGACCCAAAACAAAAACCTGTAAAGATTAAAACATTTAGAGTTATTAGTTGAGCTCACCCCTGCTTCAAGGGTTTTCCTCTGAGGTCTTCCGTTTTCCTCCCTCACTTCCTCTCAGTAAAATCAACACTTAGATCTTAGCTGTGCTATTCCCACAACAATAACAAAAGGTGCGTTAATATACACAATGTTGTAGTGAATGTTGAAGAGCTCGGAGTAGACAGACGATACATGGACGATCGTCAAGGTCATATCCTCAGAAAAATGATTCTGAGTCCCGGACAAGAATCGAACCTGTAATACAATATTGTGTATATTAACGCATCCAAGCATTACCGATATATAGTGACTGCCACATAGGCAGTACATATATCAATCGAACCAGTACATCATTGTAACCTTCGTTCTCCATCTGAGTCTCGTTAGCTCAATGGTTAGAGCGTCTCACCGGCAATCCGAAGGTTACAGGTTCGATTCCTGTAAGGAACTCAGAATCATTTTTCTGAGGATACGAGCTTGACGATCGTTCACGTATCGTCTGCCAATAACAAAAGGATGGCTAAAAGTGACGAGACTCAAAAGGACCTCTGTTTTGGTCTTTATTTTTCGTTATGTTATGGTTAGCTACGGTTAGGATTAGGATTAAGGTTAGGATCAAGGTTAGGGTTTGGGTTAAGGTTAGGATTGAGATTAGGGTTAGGGTTAGGATTGAGATTAGGGTTAGGATTGAGATTAGGGTTAGGATCAAGGTTAGGATTAGGATTGAAATTAGGGTTAGGGGGTAGTTCTAGAAAATGCGAAGGTCCTTTTGAGTCATCCCTTTTAGCCTTCACACAAAGGCTAAATATCGTTGAAGGTTCTAAAACCCAGCGATAGTTGGAAAGATATTCGCCTACCTTTAACAATTGCAATAATAAGTCAGTCCATGCCATAGAAGATATTCTTTCGTAGTTACTTCTTTCCTCAATCTCCTCACGTGATGGTGGACAACTTGCAGGACCATATTTTTCCTGTTCCTCAATTGATTTCCATTCAACATAATCTTTGAAACTCATGAGGTCTTCAGGGTTAACATGGGCCAAAAGTGCTCCCTGAGCTCTGAAAGATGAGCATGAAACAGGAGAGGAAAATTAAACAAAACTTAAATTGATTTTAGAGAAAGTGACTAGTAAATAAGTTTAAGAGCCACATTTACATATTATTTATTTATGCATTTACAAAAACATTGCGTCTGGTATGTTGTCTAGTGGTATGTTGTATGTTGTCTAGTGGTATGTTGTCTAGTGGTATGTTGTATGTTGTCTAGTGGTATGTTGTCTAGTGGTATGTTGTCTAGTGGTATGTTGTCTGGTGGTATGTTGTTGACAGCGCAAAGACGATTGGTTTTAAATTAAATTACTTCCATAGCCAGAGAAAAAATATCAAACAAAAAATACAAACCTTAAAAATGACTAGAAGCGCAGAGTACATCCAATGAAGCTTCCGTACTCGATCACATCGATCAGATGGCAAGGAGACATTAACTGGAATACCAGGTATATGTCTGCCACACATGTGGGCGACTAACTGAAAGATGGTTCGTGTATCTCTTTTTACACTACCATCCCAGCTGCCTGACCGACTGACACTCGAGTCTTCTGGTTCTTGGAAAGCATTTTGGAAACATTTTGGTATTTTGATGGGATATGGACCTGAGGACCAAGCTTGTAAGGAAAACCATCTGGAAAAAAAAGGAAATGAAAGGCACAAATTAAGATTAACCCTTTAAGTTGTTTTAAAACATGTCAATACCCCAGGAGTGATCAGTTCTCCTAACTTCTTCTAATAATATCAATGGTTAAGTACTCAAACTCGATCATGCTTGCAGGCCTAATAAAAGAAATTCTCCACACACAAGGTGAACTGACATCAAATATTTCCCAACCAGGTGATAATCAGACATAGTTGACGCTGTCTCTGGCTTACTACCACTTGAAAAATGTCACTTCTTCCGGAGTAGCACCTGAAGTGAGATCACATTGGCGGCTATCAGCATGCGCCCAATACCATTGAACTATAGCGACTAAACGGTGGTGTCTCTTAAAGAACTACTAGGGTTGCTAGAGTCTTCGTAGGATGAAGTGGAGATACCAAATGTGGTGCTAGTAGCACTTGTTGAACCAAATGTTTGCGGACGGTTAGAGGCAAGACAGGGAAGAAGAAACACCTCTGAAAAATAACACAAATCATACAGCTCTTTAAGTATTTCAAATACAAATTATTACTGTACTACAATTTATTTGTTAAATTTACGGCGTGATTTTTAACTTTCTCTCAACCTATCCCACCATACCCTACTCTACCCTACCCTCCTATCCTATCGTATCCTATCCTAACCTAGTTTTAAAAACCCAAGTCCTATTATATTATATCGAACCCTGAGACTTCATGTGCCTTGAAAAATGTCTTAGTACTATACTTCTATCATATCCTACCCTAGTTTCACCTATCCTATTATATCCTATCTCTATCGGACGATATCCTACCTACTAGAATCCTATCCTACCCTGAAGAGCGACACATTGTCCGAAAACCGTCCTACTATATACGTAATCATCATCATTTCCTAGGCTCAAATATCCACATGAAGTTATCTCTATTTCTCCTTTTCATATTACCCTATCCAGAGAGCAACCCATCAGGGATAATTTCCCATTGCTAAAACTCAATCATGCAGTCTCAACCCCTAACTTCTTCACGTATCACACACAATGCTCCACACTTTTCAACCTATCTTACAATCAAACATAAAACTTATTACAAATACCAACCTGAAACTTCTCAACTGATCCCACTCAATCCCATCTCATCCCAACCATATCACACCAATCCCCACCGCATCCTACAGTCCCGATTATCCCATCATCCTCCTTGATCATTCTTTCTATTTAATACCATTCTCTACCTGTACTATGCTGTGTCTATCATTAAAGCACCATACTTGGGTTTGGATTGCTAGATGCTTCGTAGGATGATCATTGGATGCAAGGCCAAAGAACGGTGTAGTAGCACTTGTTGAACCAAATGTTGAGGTCTGCTGTAGAGGCACAGACAGGGAATAGCTGTAAAATAGAAACACCTCTGAAAGAAAATAGTGGACACAAATCACCAGCATTGCTTTTACGCACAGTATTTCGAATAGCTGTAAATTATTACTGTACTACAATTGCATTTAAAGAAAATTTACGTGATTTTTAACATGGGTGGGACTAGCATTGCTGTAGCACACCCTAATAGCTGTATATGTACAATTGCATGGTTAAAGAAAATCTGGACAACATGGGGTGGGACCTAGCATTGCTGTAGCACGCACAGGGAGGGCATAGCCTTAAAATATGCTACCAATTGCATGGTTAAAGAAAATAGTGGACAACATGGGGTGGGGACCAGCATTGCTGTCACCACTAGGGAATACTGTAAAATATGTACAATTGCATGGTGAAAGAAATAAATAGTGGACAACTTGGGGTGGGACTAGCATTGCATTAGCACGCACAGGCGAGGGAATAGCTGTAAAATATGTACATTGCATGGTTAAAGAAAATATATCAACATGGGGTGGGACCAGCATTGCTGTAGCACGCACAGGAGGGGATAGCTTCCTAAAATATGTACAATTACATGGTTAACCTAGTGACAACATGGGGTGGACCAGCATTGCTGTAGCACGCACTAGGGAGGGAATATAGCTGTATCAATATGTACAATTATATGGTTAACGAAAATAGTGGACAACAGGGGTGGGACCTAGCTATTATGCTGTAGCACGCACCCTTATAGCTGTAAATATAAATTCTACAATTATACCTTGGTTATACGAAAATAGTGGACTACCTTGGACCCTAGCAGTGCTGTAACACGCACAGGGAGGGAATACTGTAAAATATGTACAATTATCCCAGGTTAAAGAAAATCATAGTGGACAACATTGGGACCCAGCATTACTGTAGCTTATCCACAATAGGGCGGTAAAATATGTACAATTTGCATGGTTTAAAGAAAAGAGTGGACAACATGGGGTGGACCATGCATTGCTGTATCACGCACAGGGAGGGAATAGCTGTAAAATATGTACAATTGCATGGTTAATAGAAAATAGTGGACAACATGGGGTGGGACCAAGCATTGCGGTAGCACGCCAGAGGAGAGAATAGCTGTAAAATGGATGTACAATGCATGATTAAAGATAATCATAGTGGACAACATGGGGTGGGACCTAGCATTGTCTGCTGTAGCACGCACAGGGAGAGAATAGCTGTAAAATATGTACAATTGCATGATTAAAGAAAATAGTGGACAACATGGGGTGGGACCAGCATTGCTGTAGCACGCACAGGGAGGGAATAGCTGTAAAATATGTACAATTGCATGATTAAAGAAAATAGTGGACAACATGGGGTGGGACCAGCATTGCTGTAGCACGCACAGGGAGGGAATAGCTGTAAAATATGTATAATTGCATAGTTAAAGAAAATAGTGGACAACATGGGGTGGGACCAGCATTGCTGTAGCACGCACAGGAAGGGAATAGCTGTAAAATATGTACAATTGCATGGTTAAAGAAAATAGTGGACAACAAGGGGTGGGACCAGCATTGCTGTAGCACGCACAGGGAGAGAATAGCTGTAAAATATGTACAATTGCATGATTAAAGAAAATAGTGGACAACATGGGGTGGGACCAGCATTGCTGTAGCACGCACAGGGAGAGAATAGCTGTAAAATATGTATAATTGCATGATTAAAGAAAATAGTGGACAACATGGGGTGGGACCAGCATTGCTGTAGCACGCACAGGGAGGGAATAGCTGTAAAATATGTATAATTGCATGATTAAAGAAAATAGTGGACAACATGGGGTGGGACCAGCATTGCTGTAGCACGCACAGGAAGGGAATAGCTGTAAAATATGTATAATTGCATGGTTAAAGAAAATAGTGGACAACATGGGGTGGGACCAGCATTGCTGTAGCACGCACAGGGAGGGAATAGCTGTAAAATATGTATAATTGCATGATTAAAGAAAATAGTGGACAACATGGGGTGGGACCAGCATTGCTGTAGCACGCACAGGGAGGGAATAGCTGTAAAATATGTATAATTGCATGATTAAAGAAAATAGTGGACAACATGGGGTGGGACCAGCATTGCTGTAGCACGCACAGGAAGGGAATAGCTGTAAAATATGTATAATTGCATGATTAAAGAAAATAGTGGACAACATGGGGTGGGACCAGCATTGCTGTAGCACGCACAGGGAGGGAATAGCTGTAAAATATGTATAATTGCATGATTAAAGAAAATAGTGGACAACATGGGGTGGGACCAGCATTGCTGTAGCACGCACAGGGAGGGAATAGCTGTAAAATATGTATAATTGCATGATTAAAGAAAATAGTGGACAACATGGGGTGGGACCAGCATTGCTGTAGCACGCACAGGGAGGGAATAGCTGTAAAATATGTATAATTGCATGATTAAAGAAAATAGTGGACAACATGGGGTGGGACCAGCATTGCTGTAGCACGCACAGGGAGGGAATAGCTGTAAAATATGTACAATTGCATGATTAAAGAAAATAGTGGACAACAAGGGGTGGGACCAGCATTGCTGTAGCACGCACAGGGAGGGAATAGCTGTAAAATATGTACAATTGCATAGTTAAAGAAAATAGTGGACAACATGGGGTGGGACCAGCATTGCTGTAGCACGCACAGGGAGGGAATAGCTGTAAAATATGTACAATTGCATGGTTAAAGAAAATAGTGGACAACATGGGGTGGGACCAGCATTGCTGTAGCACGCACAGGGAGGGAATAGCTGTAAAATATGTACAATTGCATAGTTAAAGAAAATAGTGGACAACATGGGGTGGGACCAGCATTGCTGTAGCACGCACAGGGAGGGAATAGCTGTAAAATATGTACAATTGCATGGTTAAAGAAAATAGTGGACAACATGGGGTGGGACCAGCATTGCTGTAGCACGCACAGGGAGGGAATAGCTGTAAAATATGTACAATTACATGGTTAAAGAAAATAGTGGACAACATGGGGTGGGACCAGCATTGCTGTAGCACGCACAGGAAGGGAATAGCTGTAAAATATGTACAATTGCATAGTTAAAGAAAATAGTGGACAACAAGGGGTGGGACCAGCATTGCTGTAGCACGCACAGGGAGGGAATAGCTGTAAAATATGTACAATTACATGGTTAAAGAAAATAGTGGACAACAAGGGGTGGGACCAGCATTGCTGTAGCACGCACAGGGAGGGAATAGCTGTAAAATATGTACAATTGCATAGTTAAAGAAAATAGTGGACAACATGGGGTGGGACCAGCATTGCTGTAGCACGCACAGGGAGGGAATAGCTGTAAAATATGTACAATTGCATGGTTAAAGAAAATAGTGGACAACATGGGGTGGGACCAGCATTGCTGTAGCACGCACAGGGAGGGAATAGCTGTAAAATATGTATAATTGCATGGTTAAAGAAAATAGTGGACAACATGGGGTGGGACCAGCATTGCTGTAGCACGCACAGGGAGGGAATAGCTGTAAAATATGTACAATTGCATGGTTAAAGAAAATAGTGGACAACATGGGGTGGGACCAGCATTGCTGTAGCACGCACAATTGCATAGTCAAATAATGGACCAAAAGTAAAATATTTTGAATGACTAGATAGACTCAAATACCTTTCTTTTCCAACATTGAAGACGATGTGTGTTGAGAAGGAAACTGGTTTGAGAGACTTAAAGGTGAGTTTGCAAGGTATGCGACAGTACTCTTGATGTTTGGTGTCACTGCGACATGGGGATATCAGGGTACCTTCAGGGAAGTAGGATTCCAACAGACAGACACGACTACCATCATTCATTTCAACCTCGGGTAATTCATATTGGATTTCACAAGATCTATGGATAGTTTATAAAATTTAAGGAAGGAAGGAGGGGAGGAAGCGAGGGAGGAAAGAAGGGAGGGAGGAAGGGAAGGAAGCAAGCTAGGAAGGAAGGAAGGAAGGAAGGAAGGAAGGAAGGACGGACGGACGGACGGACGGACGGACGGACGGACGGACGGACGGACGGACGGACGGACGGAAGGAAGGAAGCAAGCAAGGAAACAAGGAAGGAAAGAAGGAAGCAAGCAAGGAAGGAAAGAAAAGAAGGAAGCAAGGAAGGAAAGAAAGAAAAGAAGGAAGCAAGGAAGGAAAGAAGGAAGGAAGGAAGGGAGGGAGGAAGGAAGGAAGGAAGGAAGGAAAGAAGGAAGGAAGGAAGGAAAGAAAGAAAAGAAGGAAGGAAGGAAAGAAAAGAAGGAAGCAAGGAAGGAAGGAAGGAAGGAAGGAAGGAAGGAAGGAAGGAAGGAAGGAAAGAAGGAAGGAAGGAAGGAAAGAAAAGAAGGAAGCAAGGAAGGAAAGAAGGAAGCAAGGAAGGAAGGAAGAAAGGAAGGAAGAAAGGAAGGAAGCAAGGAAGGAAGGAAGCAAGGAAGGAAGGAAGGAAGGAAGGAAGGAAGGAAGGAAGGAAGGAAGGAAGGAAAGAAGGAAGGAAGGAAAGAAAAGAAGGAAGCAAGGAAGGAAAGAAGGAAGGAAGGAAGGAAGCAAGGAAGGAAGGAAGGAAGGAAAGAAAAGAAGGAAGCAAGGAAGGAAAGAAGGAAGGAAGGAAGGAAGCAAGGAAGGAAGAAAGGAAGGAAGCAAGGAAGGAAGGAGAAAGAAAGGAATGAAGGAAGCAAAGAGTAACTTACTTTCTGTAACCCTTTGCTAGTATTTCAAACTCCACAGAGTTCTCTATAGCTAGAGGAACAACTTTAAAATCTATTCTTTTCGGTTCAAATGTTATTTCAGGAGCTAATAGCTCGCCTTCCACTTCCAATATACGATAAGATTTTGTATGATCTTCGTTTAAGATGACCGGGATCGAAGCACGATACATACCAGGAGTGACTGAAATAAACAAAAACAAAAAAGTCAACAAATAAACAAGATAAGAACAAGTTTTACAAAGAGTTAGACAATCGCTATAAATGCTCTTCTTCCTCCCTTCCTTCCTTCCTCCCTCCCTCCCTCCCTCCCTCCCTCCCTCCCTCCCTCCCTCCCTTCCTTCCTCCCTCCCTCCCTCCCTTCCTCCCTTCCTCCCTTCCTGCCTTCCTTGCTTCCTCCCTCCCTTCCTCCCTCCCTCCCTAGAAGATTAACCATCTTCTAAACTCAAGCGTCAAGTTAAGAAAAACAAAACTATATTCTGAAATGGTAATTATAATATTCTATTTCGACTACAAAGTCATCTAAAAAACATACGAGGTGAAAAAAGGATTCCAAGCTGAAATGTTTCACCACTTTGAAGTGATCCACAAGGAGGCGACTGACTGTTACTGGATGATTGAGGAGAATACGGTGAGCCTGATCTTTGTAGGAAGGCAAATATACCATCATCAAATAATGGTTGGGCCATTGATATGTCCAGAGACCACTTACAGAGTTTGTTACTGTTGTTTACTAAAACACAACTCTAGGTAAAACGAAGAATTAGAAAAACAAATCAATATAGATAGATCATAAGGTGTGGTATTTCATTTAAAGGGATATGGCAATATAAATTAACTTTGTCTCCTTTGAAAGAACTCGTGAAATGGTATAACAAGACTTTTTACAATTTTCCCTTATCTTTTTTGGTTTTCGAAATAATTTGACGAAAGACACCGTGCTGTCCGCCATCTTGGAATTAGTTTCGATATGTGACGTCATAAGTAGGGTAAAGTGAAATTTTTATCTTGCCAACCTTACGACATTATGAGCCAGAAACTCGATTATGTTGCACTATTTCCATTTTTAATTCGCCCACAACATTTTAAAAAGCCTTCCGCGGAAATTCGGTCACCTTTTGGAGTAGTTTCATCAGGTTTACCCTGCTTGTGACGTCACCAATTTCCTAGTTAATTAGGTCAAATATTACAACAAGATGGCGGATTGTAGGCTGTCTTTTGTCATAATTATCTGAAATATTTCAAAAACCAAGAAAGATACAGAAAAATTGTAAAAAGTCTTCTTATACCATTTTACGAGTTCTTTCAAATGAGACAAAGTTAATTTATATTGCCATATCCCTTTAACAACTTCCAACTTGTTGTTCATTCCCTCAATTTGTTCACTCACCTGGACACGCCCAGCTTCAGACTCTATACCCAGGTCGAAGAATCCTGCAGGAAGGCTAAACTTGAGATGAGAATGAGAGAGTTGTAGAGGAGGTCGTAAGGCGGTGGCAAAGACACGTCTACTGGGTGTGGCTATTGTAGGAAGTACTGGAGGAGGAGTGTCTAGTTCTGGAATGGTCCAGTTAGTCCTTGATGGTGCAGGAGATGGTGGGATAGTTGATGGTGCTGGATTAGGTGCAGTGGTATCATTGATGGTTACTGGTAATACAAAGTTGTATGATGCCACCTAGTTGAAACATAACACAAAAAATAATTGCATACGATCAAAGTTAACAATATTCAACTGCTAGAGCAGTATTTTTCACAACATGAGGATTATTTCACGTTTTAGTTTAACGCGATATTTTATCTTCTTTTAAACAACAATTTTAGCTTTGTCTGTCGTTTGCCGTTAGCTACAGCCCTCGTAGGACACCATACTTTTGTTATTTCACATTCCTAAATCTCACCTCAGTTGGTTTAAATATAAAAACACAGTCGACAACTTCCAGACCAGATAGAGACACCATAAACAAACCATCGTCATTTTGTGGTTTTCCACCTTAACGAAGGGAGAGTCATCATTAAATGTATTGATTATCAAATACCGAAATGGTGTGTAAGAGGTCTAACGTTTCTAGCGAAGACCTTCGTCAGAGAGAGAAAGGACAAATCTCTAATGAAGGACCTTCGCTAGTTCTCGATCATGTCCGATATTTCTTACTGTTATTTTTATGATCCAGGAATTCCAAGGAGAAATCTCGATAACGAGACAAATCAAAAACAACGTTTGCTCTTGAACGTGCCTAGAAAAACAAAACTGACATGTTACTGAGAAAAAACGTTAAAACGGTTTAAACGGAATGCAATAACCTCATGAAGACGTCATAAATTTCGAGAGTGGTTGGGTTATTACCTTATTGATTAATTTGAATGGTAGTTTGGCTGTAGCTTCACAATAAACACCATTGAACTGTAGCAATCCCTAAACAAAAGCAACACAAGGAAACGAACACTATAGTACAAAAGAAACAAAAAACTGAGATTATAATTTAAGGTTTTGAGATTATTTTCTGAAATATGACCGTTTTGCATGGCCACCAACTTACAACTTATTTGGTGTTCCGTCCGTTCGTCCGTCCGTCCGTCCGTCCTCCCTCCCTCCCTCCCTCCCTCCTTCCTTCCTTCCTTCCTTCCTTCCTTCCTTCCTTCCTTCCTTCCTTCCTTCCTTCCTTCCTCCCTCCCTCCCTCCCTCCCTCCCTCCCTCCCTTCCTTCCTTCCTTCCTTCCTCCTCCCGTCCGTCCGTCCTCCCTCCCTCCCTCCCTCCCTCCCTCCCTCCCTCCCTCCCTCCCTCCCTCCCTCCCTCCCTCCCTCCCTCCCTCCCTTCCTTCCTTCCTCCCTCCCTTCCTTCCTTCCTCCCTCCCTCCCTCCCTCCTTCCTTCCTTCCTTCCTTCTTTCCTCCCTCCCTCCCTCCCTCCCTCCCTCCCTCCCTCCCTCCCTTCCTTCCTTCCTCTTCCCTCCCGTCCGTCCGTCCGTCCGTCCTCCCTCCCTCCCTCCCTCCCTCCCTTCCCCTTCCCTCCATTCCTCCCTTCTCCCCCTCCCTTCACTCCCTTCTTCCTCCCTACTCACCACATCAACATCAACACAAGGTTGTTCTACAGTTCCACCCACGCGTAAACTAATTGTTTTCCATCCTAAAACATTCACTTCGATCTCCGTGTCAAATTTATGAACATAATCAGGAGTAAACTCCATCTGAAACAGTAAAAAGATAATATTTAAGAAATATCATATAGCATGCACAAACAATATGAATGCCCTCCAAACGGTCCGCGTGCACTTGCACGTGCACGCTTTGTGTCTAGTCTTCCGCTCTTTTAGGAGGAGACCAATTTTATTGTATTGTATTGTATGGTATAGTATTGTATTGTATTGTATTGTGTTGTGTTGTATTATTATTATGTATATGCATGGTATTAATTGCATGCGAATGTAATGTTATGTAATACAAATTTATTATCAAAGTTCGAAAAATAATGTAAATTTACAATCGGGAGAATAAAATTTATATAAAACCTAAAATTTGTAATGTAATGTAATGTAATCTTATGAAGTATTACAGGACCCCCACTGAAAAACACTTCGGTACGTGCGTATCCTGAATAAATATTATTATTATTATTATAATTCTTCATTTCTGTAATCTCATTTTCCAATCGCATGTTTATTCCTCAATAATTTCCAACCAAACAACTATTTTTGTTTCTCTTTTTCTTGTAATAGGATTTTTAATCAGTTGCCAACATGTAGAAATGTTTAAATCTTCAAACTAAGCAACGACTAGAGTATATATTTATCGTTTTTGTGATCCGATTTACCCGATCATGAACACCTTGATGGTAATAACTACCATCTTGACACCATGTCATATTACTGTCATATTACTATTACTTCACCATCTTTGCAGTGAGTAACATGCATGTTTACTTACTTGTAATCTGATTTAGTATGATTGTAACCATCTTAGAGTTTGTTTATATGGACTAGGCCAGCCGCGAGTTTCTTGTCGGCACATGACAAGTGCCGGGGTCTGTATAAATAACACTGTTTTTCCCGAGGTAGTGTTTACGGGAGAGGCGGGTGACTGACCTTGACTAGAACTCTGTACTGACAGCTATAGGATTTCAGCAAAGCGGCCGGATAACTCGGTATAGAGGACTATCATTCAGCATATACCATATTCATATCAATAATATAGCAATAATATGGCAATAATAACTTTATGCCACTTTCGTTGATGATAATTAATCACCTCTGATCATATCATATTTCCGCACCAAAACTGTGGAATTCATTACCACAGGAAATTAGAAGCATTCAGATATGTTAAGTAGTTTTAAGTCAGTTAAGACTTTTCTTTTTTAAAATTAATAGTTTTTTGTTCATAGTGGTAATATATGTATACTAGGCTTTATCTTATAATGAAACTGTAATTAGTTTTATAAGCAACATTAAGAATACATTGTTGTAAGAGCATTGCATGAGACTATTGTATAATGCTCCTAATACGTCTTTTATTATTATTATTATTATTATATTGCACCTGATTCAGAAATATATTGCACCTTGCTGGGTAATTCTGTTTGATGTAAACACACCGTATTTAATCCCGGTAAACAGGGTAACTCGCATGATAAACAGGCATACATTCATATATATTTAACTTAATCGCATTCACTTGTTTAAAAAACTGCTTAGAGATATCTTAATTTGTAAAACTCAGGAAAGACCGCATCCTATGCTTCCTCATAATCGTATCTCCGTGTTGACGAACTGTCTGTTTAATCTCTCTATACGCCTTACATAGGAAGGACTTGTAATGATCCTCTTTATGAACTATACTTGTAATCAGAATCATCCAGAATCACCCGGAGTCTACGAGATTTGACCTTGCACCTTCGCTGGGATACCGGTCCGTTGCTCTACCAGTTGAGCTCCCACAGCGCTAACTGGGAACAGTGTGCTACATTTCCCGTCAATTCAGCAGTATGAAGGTTAATCATGTGGATAAATAGTGATGTAAACGATGTAAATGTTATCAAATATATAAATAACTTACGTTGTTTTCTCTTGCCTACCTTGATTTCCGTGATTCCTCCCACTGGAACTACTCCTTGCTTTGGCGTTAACACCATTCCAGGCAACGGTTCAGTATTAGCAATCTAAATACGATACATTATACAACAACATAGTGCGGATATCAGATACGATACGAGTACGAAGACTGCGTTTTGCTGGACACTGCTGGCGTAGCAGTGGCCATAGGGTTAATCTAGTATATATTCCGCTCTGGTATTTTAACTGTATTCTTAGCGTTATTAGTCAAAATTAAGCCGTCACATCATATATAATAAATATATATCTGTACCTGAAAGTAGGCATGGTTTTGACTAGTGTTCTTTAGATGACACGTTCTTGTTGTGGTTAAATGAAGAGGAACATAACCAACAACAAATCTTCGCTCCACAAATGAACACTGAGCTGCACCAAACTATACAAAAATTACAGAAACAAATATGTTGTTACATACACGGATGTAGTTACGCGAGAGCTTACACACCCAAGCATTACTGATATATAGTGACTGTCACATAATAGGCAGTACAATTGAACCAATACATCATTGTAACCTTCATTCTATCGTTCTCTATTTAGTGCTGCTTGTATTGTTTACTATTCTGTCTGATCACACAGCTTCAAAATTTGTTGAAATAATGTAGGGAGATGTCTGCCGCGCTTTTTGTATTTGTTGGCATTGAAGAGTAGTGTTTTGGAAGAGTTTGATCAGTCACATGGAATAACATGATACGTGTACTTGGTCTGCTGAGTTTTTCTTCACCGTCTCCATCTGAGTCTCGTGAACTCAATGGTTAGAGCGTCTCACCGGCAATCAGAAGGTTACACTTACAGGATCGATTGTTGTCCGGGACTCAGAATAATTTTTCTGAGGATACGAGCTTGACGATCGTCCATGTATCGTCTGTCTACTCCAAGCTCTCCCACATTCACTACATCAGTGTATGTATGAACACATCCAAGCATTACGGCCGAGGGCCGTTTTTGAGACCAAGGGAAATATTTCTCCATACGGACCTCCAAACCGGTAAATAACATATATATATAGTGATTGCCGCATAGGCAGTACATATATCAATCGAACCAGTACATCATTGTAACCTTCGCTCTCCATCTGAGTCTCGGTAGCTCAATGGTTAGAGCGTCTCACCATGAGCAATCAGAAGGTTACAGGTTGGATTCCTGTCCAGGACTCAGCAACATTTTTCTGAGGATACGAGCTTGACGATCGTTCATGCATTGTTTATTACAACAATATAGGAGTTTTAAAGTAGATATCTAGTATATATAAGTGTATATACCTGTGCTTGACATAATAGTTTTGGCTGGTTTCCACCTTCGACGTGCAGTGCAAACTGAGTTGTCTTTGCAGAGGCAAAGGAGGGGTAAAATACTACTTCACAATCCAAAGACGAGAATGACTCCACTGTTCCTAAAATAATCAGAGAGGGAGCTTATTAAAGAGGTTTTTGATGACAAAAGTTTGCTTTTGTTTTGCTTTTGTTTTTAAAAACGACTAGAGTCATCCCAAGATCTTGCTCACAGCTCGCTGTGATTGGATCAGAATTAGATCCAATTTCGTAATTGTAATATATCTTGTCGTTCGGAAATTTCATCTTCATGCCTTTTTCCCCTGCTAAAAATGATTTCTTATTCACAGGTAATGACGTCAA